>LPNX010025374.1:77340-171524 GCA_001517045.1 Pseudotsuga menziesii | reverse complement strand
CTCCATTCTTTTAAATTTTTAATGGAAAGAATATCTGCCCTAAACTCTGTCTTCTCCAATATAATCCAAAAATCTATTGATGACTTAATCGACCCCACTGGCAAATCCACTGATCTGGAAATGATGCATAGAGGGGACCATGGAATATGAAGATTCATTTCAGCAGAAAGGAAAAGACAACCTTCCTTTGTCAAAAACAATCTGATATTTGAACTGCTTAAAGATTCCATATAATCAACAAATGGATCAATGAAATTATATGGAATTACCTTTTGCTGAAGATCAAAACATCTCTGTATATCCTCTTCCTCATAATGGCTGCCACTTTCAGCTAGCTGCAAATTGGATTGTAAATATGGCTGCTCAATGGTTTCTACAAATTCAGGATAGTTGATTTCTACACAATGCTGTTGCTCACCAAAATTTGATTCAGAGTTTTCATACATCTGTTGGCTGCTCCTCAAATCAACAGAGGCTAATGTAGGGATCTGCTCTATTTCATCTGGATACTCATCATAAATTGGGATATCTTCAGAGTAAATCGGCTGATGCTGATCTAAATCTAGAACTTTAATGTCTTCTCCTGGAGGTTCCACCGATATGTTAATGTCTTCATCTGGAAGTTCCAAATCTAGAATTTTAATGTCTTCATCATACAATGGAGCATTCTGATCAATTTCTAAAGACAAAGATTTCTGTTCTATGATGCTCTCATCAGAATTTTGAAAAATTTCTTCTTGTGAAACAGAATTAGAGGAAGATAATGAATCTTCTTCTTTCTTTATATCATAATCATCGACTACATCCTTACTACTGGAAAAATATGCTTCTAACCTCTGCATAGATAATGCATATCCCCTACAACAATCCTCAAGAATGCACTCATCTGGGTATATCCTCTTATAATATGAATTAAAGGTATCATGAAAGTTTTTCAAAGAGGAAATACTGGAAGGAGGAAGAGTTCTGTACCATTTTCTTGCAGAACCATCTAATGAATACATAAAAAAATTTCATCAATACGTCTTCATGATGTATATTCAGCTGATCCATGTATTGATGAAATTTAAGTACATGATATTCCGGATTGTCCTCCTCCTCTTCTCTGAATCGGGGAAGAAAATCTCCCCATTCATCCATGGTAGGTACTTCATGTGGAAAGACAGGAATATCTGAGAAATTGAACGGAGCCAATCTCTGCGCCACCATGGTTTCCATACGCTTACACATCTTGTAAAATTGCCTCTGGATTCTTCGAACATGGAGTCGCCCGGTGAATAAATCTGTAGTCTAACTAACGCCCTGCTCCTGTTCACCATCAAGAGCTGGATCTGATCTTTGTCATTCTTTGCCGGGGAAGATTATCTTCACTCCTCCGTCCCCGGCAACGGCACCAGAAGATGTTATCCCTAAAGTTGGACCTATACTACAGGGGATCCAAGCTTAAGGAAATCTTAAGTCTGAGAAAGACTAAATCAAAATGAAATTAAATCAAAATACAGACTGGTATAAAACTTAAGGCTAGTATATATTCACAGCACTATAAAACCCTAGGCTAGTATCATAGGTTTGTACAGCTTTCAGGAATAGAATCACAATATGACATATGTATACAGCTGGTATATATCTCAAACAATTAAATACAAATATTCACAATAAAAGATCAAAGTGTTCAACAGGTTGGTAAGACAGTGAAGGCTGGAATGGAAATCATAGGTTTCATATAACATAACATTCAAAACAGTGCTTCATGCAAAGGATTCTATGATCCTGAGATAAAAAGTGTAACTGTAACTGTTTATAAAACAAAATATAACTATTTCCTTCAATAAGAATTATAACATGGATTGTTAATGATCACAGATATAAAAGAATTATCGAAGAAAACAATTCATAATATACAGTAACAAAACATCATCATATCACATTCAAAACTAGAACCTGTGAAGTTGTAAAGATATTATGCTATACAGAAAAATGGTTCAGCATACATCCAGCATCATCCCAAAACTGCCAACCCCCCTATACTAGCTCGATAGGTCCTTTTATATCAAAAAATATCTTATCTAAGACTAACTATAGATCCTAAAAGTTTGGATCGATCCCCTACAAAATGGGATATCAAATCCCCTTCAAAATGACTTTTCATACATGTGTCTTACAGCTGTCATCATTACATTAAAAATTCAAAAATAAAACAACTTTAAAATAACTACAAACTTCTAGATGCTTCGGCTAGAGTAGCCAAATCATTGAGAACCTGAGATCGCCTCTGAAGTCTTGCCAACTCTTTGTCCTTGTTGTTTTATTTCCCCTGGGATTTGAACTGTTCGAGCTGCTTCTATATGGCTCGCATCTCCTTAAGAACATTCCTGGAAACCATTAACAGTTTTTGAAAATCTGCTTCTTTTTCCTCCATATCTTCTCTCAACCTTTTATTTTCAACCAGTAGTTTCTCATTAATATCCTGTAAATATTTGGCTTGTTCTTTGTAAGAGTGAAGAGATTTTTGACACTGATTAAGCTCTGAAGTCACCTCTACCTCTTCTTCTTTCATCTCATTCTTTTCTTCAGATAGACCTTTCACTGTTGAACCTTCTTCAAGTTTATTGTGTTCACCTATACAGAAGATTTCAGGTATTGCACCTGCTACTCCCTGAATATCAATGAATTCCTCCATATTTTCAGCATGTTTATCTTCCATTGTATTTACTGTATCTTCACTGAATTCATCTTCTATAACCATCACTTCTTTTTCCTGTTTTATTCCTTCTTCATCCTTCTGTAATTTTTTCCTGAGTCTGGTCCTGGGTTTATCTGTCTGAAATAATTGTTTACAGACTACCTTTTTGTATGCAATACCCTTAACAATATCACATAATCTTTCAGAATCTTCTTGAATACAAGGTGTTTCAGGGTTTATAGGTTCATTAGCCACCTGTGCTTCCTTATCATTTTCCTGATGTTTGGTTTCTGCAGCATTTGTTTGGTAAGCCTCATTAATCATCCTTTTTCCTTTCTCCTTTGGGTTTTCATTAAAACCAAGTTCTGTTAAGAAGGCATTCCATGACCTTCCTTCTTTCTTCAACTGTGTTAACACCAACAGTTTAATCAATCCCTGATGATAGATTGACCTCACTGTGTGTGATGGGTACTTCTGTACTTTAAGGATCATCTTTTGCAAACTTCTAAACAGATAGAAAGGCAAATTTATCTTTATAACCCCATGAATATGTAACAAAAGCATTAGATGACATTTGAGTACCCGGTCATACCTCCCATCGCAGGTGATGTAACTTTGAACCACTTCTAGAGGCACTCTCCAAACTGGCTTAACCCTGTTAACATGTACGCCATTCTTCCAATCCAATTTGTCATCTCCCGGAATTAGGAATTCACTGAAATCCTCCTTGCACTCTTTCTGTTTAAACCATCTTTCTCCCTCTGCTGGTACCTTAATGGCTTCAGAAATAAAATTTTCATTGACTCTGACAGTCAAGGTTTTCAATTGCACTCTACCCTCATCATAGTTCTCAATAAATGCCATGGTTAATTGAGAGTGGTATCCGTGTAACCTATCACAAAACTTGAACCAACCAGATTTCTGGATCAATTTCGCCGACCTTGGAAATTGCCTAATCCATTGGGTGTCAACAGGCTCCAATCTGCATATAAACCCACTTGTTCTTTTCTTCTCAACCATTTTAGGATCCTCTTCTTCAATCTCATTCGCCATCATGAAACCCTAAGATGAAATCAGTCTGTCATATGCAGGAGAAACAAAATTTTATCTCTTAAACAATATAAACAGCGTAATGTATAGGGTTTTGTAAACAAAACCCTAAATTCTGAATACTGTAAGCACTCTTACAGTCCTTTCAACACCGTAAGTACTCTGTCATAAACCCTCCTTGCCAATTTTTATAACACTTTGAATATGGTATGAGAAACAGAGTACTCAATACAGCGTGCTGGAATAAAAACTAAGACTGGAAATGTATGTCAATGTACAGAACAGCCTGCAAACCTGGTTTTACGAGCCTTCAATGTAAACCATTAATTCTTATATGAAAACCCCATAATTAAACAAAATTCTCAAATTGCATGTTCTGCACAGGTTCTTCGAACATTTTGCACACTCCTTTCATTGTAGCTGACACCAACACAACTATAAAACTCGTATCCCTGCAAACTGGAACCAATGATAGTGTAAAAAACTGAATATTGTCTTCTGCAATTCCTGAGGTTCGAACCTGGGCCAAAAAATTCCAAAATACAACATGAAGCCACCTGCCAAGGAAATCGGAACCCTTGTAACTGCCAAATGGAATTCTGAATGGAGGGTAATACATGTATAGCAATTTCCGCCATGATAGCTCCTCGGCATTCATTGCAGGAACGGACATATGGGTGAAATGACAGCATTTGTACTGTTTTACGCCTCCATATTAAAACATTGTTTTATGGTATACATGCTTAGAACAAAATAACAATAACGAAGTCTCATGCTTCAGCGTATGATATTATAATCAAAAGTTTACATTAGCCCAGATTTCATATCACAAACTATGACTCTTTCCACCATCATACCATAAAATCATTAAAACACCATCTGCTGCAAGCTCTCAAAAAGCTGCCAGCTTCGGAATTTTGCTATCAGATTGTAACTTTTACCATGTAAGGCATAAATCTTTACACATACACAAATTTATTATTTGCTGAATGGAATTTTGATGAGTTATGGTATCTACAGGAATGCTAAAGAGTAATAAACAATCATAACACTCAAAGCAAGCTGGAAATTAAAACAAGAAAAACCAATGCAAAGAAAAAATTTAAAAATAAACAAGTGAAAAATCCTAGAGATAACAGTACCCATGATCAGCACCGAGAAGCATGGAATACTACAGAGAGATGTGGTGTGACGAAAAGCGGCTACTCCAAGTACAGATATGTCGACTGTCACTAGTTAGGGTTTATGGGTTACTGTTGGGACAGGCCCACAGTGTTGTAATGGTGAGACCTTTAGGCCGCCTATAAAGGGATATATTTTGTATTGTAAAAGGGTAGACTCACCGTTAGACGCATCATATAGACAATAGACTGTTAGACAGTAGAGACATTTTTAGACAGTTGTATTGTAAAATCCAAGCTCTGGTTCTGTTACTAGCTGTAGTTATCTTTCTGTAACCAGTAGCTGGCTTGTTGAGCTTGTATGTAACAATCTGCAGGGATTGACAGAGGAGAGAAGAAGATATTGTAGAGAAGCAATATAGAGATAGAGAAGAGATCTAAGAGAGAAGGGCTCCAGGATGTGTGCAGAGTTACCCAAAAGATCTCTAGCTACATATGCGGTGCAGCAGAACTGTGTTTGCTTCCCCCTGAGTAATAATAAAAAAACACAGTTTTGTGGACGTAACTTCCACCCTGGAAGTGAACCACATAAAACCTGCATGTTATGTGATGAATGCATGTGATTTTATTTGTTTACTATTACTTGTTATTTTGCACATGGACTTTGATTACAGTAAATGTATGTAAGTTATCATTCAGTTTACAGCATTATAGAAGGATAGATATAAGTTGAAGTCTTTTGGCATGTTGTATAAGAGTTCTCCTATGCTTCGCTCAAGACAGTTAAAGGTCGCAGTGTTAGATAGCCTTGTATGTTGAGTTATGTAAGTCAACACTAATAACGCTAAGTGCGCTGAGCCGCGGTGGTAGGATATCCCAGGGAGGCGATATTGCACCAGCAGAGGAGTTGTGGTGCGCGATACCGTAGGTGAGGGACTTAGCGTTGGAAGAGGTTACGTGTCACCCAAGACACGGAAACGCAATAAGGGCTAGAGTCACCGCGAGTGAGAGGAAGATGCGCAACGAAGGAAGAGAGAATCCACGGCTAGAAGAGATGCGAGTTGCAAGTAGGATGCCACAGAACCTGGTCGAAGACACTTGAGTCTTTGGCCAACCCATTAGGATCACTTCGGGTGAGACTTTAGGCTGCTCCGCGGTCTGTCGCTAAAAGGGCCAGTGAGCTAGGGGTGTTGTTGGTTAATTATAGTAAACTCGGGTCTACCCAACGACCACCAAATTGTTCCGTTGCTGGTTTTGAACAAACTGAGCGCTAATGTTCTGGTGGCATCCTACTAGAGACGAACTCAACCAGTGGGTTGGGTATAAGGAGAAAGAGTTTGCCAAATGTGAGAACAAGAGTCCTAGACTGAGTACAGAGGATTGGTTGCAAAAATATATCTTTACAGACCTGTATGTGATATTTTTTGCAACCTTCGGAAACGAGCTTTCCGACTAGTTATCAAAGTTGACTGATACGAGCATATTCAAGAAGAAAACAAACATTGTCTGGACACCAGAGCTGATTCAGACCCTGAAGAACCTTGATAATCCCATTACGAGGATAGTAGACTTCTGGCTTGCGAGTTTGCTAGGAGGCTTCATCACAGAGTTTGCAGTTGAATAGAGGAAAAGCTTCAGGGAGGCTGAGCGATACTTCTTCAAAGGCTATCGTAGTAAGTACCTAAAATAATTAAACTTGTCCATTAAGATGTTATTACATGAAAAAGGAACAATGGATCTAGTTTCAGATGAATAAGTAAACATAGTAGTGTCACAAGAGTTTGAAAGTGACTTTGATGACATTGGATGAACACGTAGTGGAAAGAAATACAAAGTAGATTTCGCATATCCCATATTTGAAGACAGTTAAGATAGTGCTAGACACCAGAATCATAGTACCACAGAAAGAATAGAAGGGGGTATCCCTTACCACCCTTACACCCCATAGAAATAGACCGGGACTCAGAACAATCCCGTAGGAACTCCATCTGGTAGCTTGTAGACAGTACATACTACCACTACATCACCTCCACCTACACCACCGAGTGGTGGTAACACAGCCAATCAGCATCCACCACATAAAAACATAATGGGGGATGATATGAAACTTCCTACCTTTAAGGGTATAGGAGCAGAGGACCCAGAGAAGCATTGGTTTCTATGTGAAGCAGTATGGACTATTAAAGCAATCCAAGATGATAACATTAAACTTGTACAGTTGGTCACCACATTGAGAGAACGAGCCTTAACATGGTACATGAAGTACACCGCCACACCCAGAACGCTCATACAGGTCAGGACTGCCATGATCAAAGAATTTAAGAAACCTAAGTCTGAGTCACAGTGCATTACAGAGCTCAAAGACATCAAACAACTACCTACAGAGTCAGTGTGGGACTTTGATCAGAAACTCAAAGCCATTATAGGCCAAGTCAGCTTTGGGTTTTCGCCAGAGCAGCATAAGGAATGGTTTATTGCAGCACTGCTCCCTCACATCAGAGTGCCACTGATGTAGCAGAGACTCACTACTCAAGATGAAGCGATGGAGATGGCAATGAAACTAGAGGCTTCACCTCTAGCTAAGACTAGTACAGGCATGACACCGCTACAAAACCAGTTGGCTAATCTCACGTTACAGATGCATGAGCTTAAGAAAGGGAAAGAGGTTATGCAAGACATATGATGCGTAAAGTGTAGTGCACAAGGCCACACTAAAGACAAATGTCCAGTTTTTGTAGAATATATAGCAACCGGGGCTCCTAACCCCTTACCATAGACCCACGGGCTGTGGTGTGAAATATGCAAAAAGCGAGGACATCCACCTCAGCAATGCCCTCTACTTTATAAGTACGTGCAGACACCCAAGAACTTATACTGTGTATTCTGCAAGTCCGTATGCCATGATGAACACGATTGCAGAGCCTATGATCTCATGGTCGGGAGCAAGCAAGACTTATACAAAGTCCAATCAGAGACACAGGGTCCAGCAGCAGGACCACAGTATGATCCGGCTCACAGAGGCCGTGGAGGAGGATTTAGAGGACGAGGACATGGAGGAGGCTTTGGCCGTGGAGAAGGCTTTGGTCGTGGCCATGGACCAGTCACTTGTTACAACTATGGAGTTGTAGGACATTATGCTAGGGACTGTCAGAGCCCCACTACCACATGTAACTATTGCAAATCTTATGATCACACTATAGAAGAATGCCCTACCTTAATAGCTAAGCTCAGAGAACCTAAGCTAGTAGTACACTAGAACATCCAGCTCATTGCTACTGAACAGGAAGAACCAAAACCAAGAGTCAACATTGTGACTCGCAGTGGTGCTTCCACCAATGGGACATCGCAGGATACTAAAAAGAACACAGGTCAGGAGTGGGTACGTAGAGCTACTAAAAAAGCAACACCACTCGACCTACAGAAAAATAAACAAAAATTTCAGGAAGCCAAGACTTTCTTCGATGACCCTATGCAATTAGGATCATAGGTACTACCATCTAGGGGTGTACTGCAGCAAACACCTTATGGCGTTATCCCTGTACAGACAGTGCAGGCTACCACATCGAGAAGATACGATGAGGACGAGTTGACAGGAAGTGTACAATCCTTCCTGCGGAGTTGCTTAAAACTCGTGAGAAATGAGCAAGCTATCGGAGAGCTTCAGCGCATCATAGATCAGTGTCAGCGATCTTCTCTCTTGGGTAGTGTACAGTGCGCTGTTCATAGTATTATGGGCCATACAAGAACAAGAAGAGAGATGAAGCTCACAGCACAGGTTAGAGAATTTGAAATGGATGAGGTCATCCTAGATCTAGGATCAGAGGTAAATGTTCTGACTAAGCAGACATGGGAACAGATGGGTAGCCCTAAGTTAGTCAGATCACCTATCCATCTGATATTAGCTAATCAGCAATGGGTATCACCACTCGGTCGATTACCGCAGGTGCCAGTTGACATTGACGGAGTTCGCAGCTCTGGGGACTTTGAAGTTATAGAAATCATTGGCGATAGTAGACCATATCCAGCATTTCTAGGCATTGATTGGGCGATTGGTAACATGGCCATTATTGACTTAAAAAGAAGACAAATGACCTTTGAGGACAGTCTCTATCAGATGACTACGAACCAGAGCGACTACATCAACCCAACCGCAGAAGGGAACATTAGTTGGCGATGCGATAGCTCATGCGCATCGGATTCGTATGTTGGTCTAGAGAACTGGCAGAACAGACTTTACGAAGTCTCAGCACGTAGATGTACGTTTATGACTAAGTCACTGCGATGGATTGGCGCAGAGATCAGCGAGATTCCATCATTTCAGGGTCTAATAGATATCCAGGACTTTCTCACACAATTTGAATGACAAATTCCTCACGAGCAGAGGATCACAGCTATGGACCTTGCAGTACGAGCCACACCTGCAAGATGGTGGTATGCACATAAAGAGAATATCGCATCATGGGATGATCTCAAGAGATTGATGGCAATCAAATTCTCTACCAAAAGAGAGTGTA
The DNA here is from genome assembly GCA_001517045.1 of Pseudotsuga menziesii. Classification (NCBI taxonomy): domain Eukaryota; kingdom Viridiplantae; phylum Streptophyta; class Pinopsida; order Pinales; family Pinaceae; genus Pseudotsuga; species Pseudotsuga menziesii. The sequence goes on along the minus strand of LPNX010025374.1, from coordinate 162,156 downwards.
TCCAGTAGAAATACACATGAGAAATTGACCCTAGGTCACATATTCAGACATGCGAACAGAATTGGTCGGACATTCCCGAGGATGAATGGGTTCACCAATTCATTCACACTTTGGACATAGTTCCAAGGAACTGGTACACAGAGACTGAATTGCGCAAGGGCACGACTACATGGCCACTTATGATAGACAGCTTCCTACTCACCTTTGATTTTGAATATGAGTATCCAAGTGTTGATCAGGCCCTAGATGTAATAAAGAGTAAGATATTTGAACATTGTACCCTGTCAGTACATACTCAACCTGAGTGGGCCATCCAGTTAGCAGATGTGCTTGAGTGTTATAACTTTGAAGCAGAACCAAAGGATGAGGATGATGACCCTCGCAACGTCAACATTCCAGAGTCAAAGGGGACTCGTGATGTTGATGGACCAAAGCTACAAATTCCATCAATCACAGAGCCCATAAAGACTAAAAGGATCAATATTGGCACAGACACAGAACCAAAGTTTTCCTCTATTGGAGACTATTGGACTGATGAAACAATCGGAAATATTGCAGACTTGCTACATGACTATCAGGACCTATTTCCCACCAAGTTCACAGAGATGAAGGGAATAGTTGGAGACCTGGGAGTAATGACGATACCATTGAAAGAGGATGCCAGACTAGTCAAGCAAAGTCCTTATAGATTAAATCCACGCTATAAAGAAAAAGTTAAGGATGAGATCGATAATATGCTAGCAGCAGGCATCATTGAGCCTATAGAAGAAAGCGAATGGGTTAGCCCCATGGTTGTACAAGAAAATAAAACCAAAGGAGACATCAGGATCTGTGTCGATCTGCATAAACTCAACGATGTATCGCTCCATGATCCATTTTCGACACCATTCACGGATGAAGTCCTAGACAATGTGGGAGGACAGGAGGTCTACTCCTTCACCGATGGCTTTTTAGGCTATCACCATATCAGAATCCATCTAGAGGATCGATCTAAGACCACTTTTGCGACAGAATGGGGCTCATTCCAGTATACGGTAATGCCCTTTGGCCTTAAGAATGCACCAGCTATCTTTTCTAGAGTAGTAGTTGCTGTATTTAAAGAATACATCCATAAATTCCTAGAAGTTTATTTTTATGACTGGACTGTATTTGGATTGATTGACAAGCACATAGGAGATTTAAGACTGATGTTAGAGAAATGTAGGCAGTACCAGATTTCTCTAAACTTGAAAAAATGTATATTCTGTGCGCCATTTGGTATTTTGTTGGGTCATATTGTTTGCAGACAAGGCTTGATGGTAGATCCCACATATATTGCCATCATTGTAAATCTCCCAGCACCCAACTTAGTCAAACAATTGAGAATGGTACTTGGTCATACCAGGTACTACAGAAAATTCATCAAGGGCTACGCAAAGATTACAGCACCGATGGAAAAAATGTTAAAGAAAGATGTAAAATTCCTATGGAATGAGGAATGCCAGCAAAGCCTAGACACACTTAAAGAGAAGATGGTTACAGCACCCATCTTAGTCTTTCCAGGCTGGACTAAGCCGTTTCATGTACATGTGGATGCATCTGGCATCGCATTAGGAATTTTTTTGACGCAACCAAGAGAAGGAGGTATCGATCACCCTATCGCATACTCCAGCAAAAAGCTATCGACCGCAGAAAAGAACTACACCACGACAGAAAGAGAAGGCTTAGCTATGGTGTACGCGCTACAGAATTTCAGGCACTACCTGCTGGGTGCCTCGTTCAAGATGTTTACTGACCATTCCGCATTGAAGTACCTGGTCAATAAGCCAGCTTTAGGGGGAAGAATCTGCAGATGGTTACTCTTATTCCAGGAGAATGATTTTGAAATCATTGTGAAACCAGGAAGATTGAACGCTAGACTGGACCATCTGTCACGGATAGATTCAGGAGAAGAGCCAAGTAACCTAGAGGACAATTTGCCAGATGCACAGCTGTTTTCTATCTAGATCACAGATGAATACTATGCTGGTATCATTCATTTTCTCACTACAGGATCGGCACCTGCTGAGTTCACTAAGTATCAAAAGAAGCAGTTGGTTGTTAAACAACAAACTTCACCCTAATTGCAGGACAGTTATACAAGTTAGGTCCAGATGAAGTCCTGCGCAGATGTGTGATGCCGCAAGAAAAAGAGGCTATTATTAGAGAGGCACATTCAGGTACCGCAGGAGGTCATTTCGCAGGAAAGCCGACTGCGCAGAAAATCCTAGCCGCAGGATTATGGTGGCCTACGTTACACAAAGACATTAAGGACTTTTGCAGATGCTACGATATCTACCAGAGGGTAGGAAAACCATCACGACGTGATGAAATGCCGCTGTGACCGCAGATTACGCTGCGCGCATTTGACAAGTGGGCTATAGACTTTGTGGGTCCTATCAACCCACCAGGAAAATGGACTGGTGCAAGATACATCATCACTGGAATAGAGTACCTCACCAGGTGGGTAGAGGCCAAAGTAGTAAGAAATTGTGATGCTGCTATAGCCGCAGAGTTCCTTTTTGAGAACATCGTCAGTAGATTTGGATGCCCAGTAATTTTGATGAGTGATCAAGGCACACATTTCTTGAATCACACCATTGAAGCCTTGACAGAAGAATTCCAGATACAGCACCATAGGAGCACTCCCTACCATCCACAAGCTAATGGTACGGTGGAGGCCTTTAACAAGATTCTAGAAAATGCTCTTACTAAGATCTGCAATAGCCAAAGGAATGATTGGGACCTCAGAGTTAATGCTGTATTATGGGCGTATAGGACTACATGTAAGAAACTCACAAGACACACACCTTTCAGCTTGGTGTATGGACAGGAGGCTATTATGCCTATGGAGTATATTCTTCCCAGTTTAAGAATTGCTCAGATCACCGGGATGATTGATATAGACACGGTGCATGAAAGGCTAGCGCAGCTGCTTGCCTTAGAGGAAGACAGATTCATTGTTGGATTCCATCAAAAAGTGCAGAAGTCACGACAAAAAGCGTGGCATGACCGACACATTAAGACCGAGACTTTCCAGATCGGAGACCTAGTACTCCTCTATAACAGTAAATTTATTAAGTTTCCAGGGAAGTTCAAGACGCATTGGTTGGGGCCATATCAGATATAGCAAGTTACAGAGGGAGGTGTCGTTCAACTCAGCAAGCTGTATGGGGAGCTTCTTCCCACATTGATCAATGGCATTAGGCTTAAGCTCTATAGTGATATCCATTCCACCTCTCAGCCCTTAGTCAGAACCGCTAGAACGGTGCAGATGTCCAGTGTAGTTGAAAGGAGGCATCGCACTAGGAATCAATCTACACCGGTAGCTATTCTAAGTATGAGGAATCACATAAGGACAGTTCATTTTGCGCAAGTCATAAGCGACTTGAGGTAAAAAAAAATAAAAAAAATAAAAATAAATGCTTAAGTTTGTTTGAGCAAGTGATGTGGTGCTTCATCGCACCAATGCGATGTTTCTCCATTCCACGTACCCAGTTTTCAACGAGACAGAGGGCTATTCAAGTCTCCTTCTGATAGGCAGTTAATGAAGAAATGACCAGTATATCCTACCATAGATTTGGTAGCAGTGTAAATTTGATCGGATTTCAGCATTTATTGAGGATTGGGATGACGGGTATGGTCTCATCCATGCAATTATTATGATGATCGACGGGTTCAACCTAGATGACCGTTTCATCTGGGATTATCACCTTGAGCATAAAAGCAGAAATTATTCATTTGGGTGGGTTACATTTGCAGAGATCCGAGAGCTAGAGAGTGTACTATTAAAGATTTCCCTGTGCAGAGCTAAGTCCGTTACAGAGTGCTGTGATTTCCATAGTTTGCAGTCATTGCCCGTCCATAGTATTCCACACAGTGGGTTCTGCCCGAGGACAAATCTCTAGAATCTATTTTGGAAAGAGGCAAGCGTGCTGGCCTTACAGCCGCCATGACGACGCCGCCCAAGGTTGTGAAATTAGATGCATCAAAAGTTATACAGCCACCATGGATGAAGAGTCTAGTGCCGTATGTCGAAGATGTCATCAAAGACTCTGCAGAAAAGAAGAAGAAAGATGAGCCGATCACTGAAGATAAGAAAGCAGAGCAGAAGAATGATGAGAAGAAATCTCCCGTCGGAAAGAAAGTAAAACCGAGGAAAAGACGACAACGGGAGAAGGCCGTTGACCTATCTGATCAGCTAAGAGAAGAACAAGATATTGTTGAGGCAAAGAAGTAGAAATCTGAAGATCAGAGGCAGCATGAATACCTAGAGCGATTTGCTGAGAAAGAAAATGAAAAAGGACAGCAAATCTAGCAAGCAGAACTCCAGCATGCGAACAAAGGCTTGTTCTCAGAATGGAATTCATGGTTTGTATCATGCTTATATCAAAGGTTCCAGGCCGAGTAAAGTGTTTTGCGAAGGCAGGAAGATACAGATTTATATCTTCCTTATAGCACGAGCTCTAACATAGATAGAGAGGAGTTCTTGTGATACCAGGTATTTGAATCCTTATAGTCATATACGGAATAGCAAGACCTTGCAAGCGACGGAACTGCGAAGATAACAAAAGGAAAAATAAGAGAGCCCTACGAACTAAGCTAAAAAGAAGACTCCAGTATTAGTCAAGATTTGCTTGACTCAGCACAAGAATGTGTCGAGGTGATGCAGAAGGAAGTCGCAGGACTTCGGGAAAAGTTACAACGGACTTCGCAGGAAGCCAAGGAGAAGCTACAATAGGAAAAGCCTGCTGATAGTGGCTTGGGGGCGAGCCACAAGTCAGTGTTAGGGGACTGTTGGAGCAGGGTCTCGCAGCTATAGGAGAAGTTGCCATTTTGGCAGATAGACAGTTTTGGCAAGGTAAAGCTATGACGGCGTAGCATGTTTCTAGCTATAGATCAGAGCCAAAAACCGTGAATTTTGGGACAGAAAATTCAAGGAAGACGACAGTACCTGAGCGGCCGAGAAAAGAGAGCTCACCCACTGCATTGAAGGCAGCGATGAAGATAAAAGGGCTCAGCTACCCTCATAAAGGAAAAGGAGCAACGATGTCGAGGTATTGAAGATGAAGGACAGAAAGGGAAGCAGCGCCGGTACCCATGGTCAGCACTAGGAGGCATGGAAGACTACAGGAAGTTTTGGTGAAGGGAAGCGGTGCATAGTACCCATGATCAGCGCCAAGAAGCATGGAAGATTGCAGAGAGATGTGGTGTGACGAAAAGTGGCTACTCCAAGTACAGATATGCCGACTGTAACTAGTTAGGGTTTATGGGTTACTGTTGGGACAGGCCCACAGTGTTGTAATGGCGAGACCTTCGGGCCGCCTATAAAGGGATGTATTTTGTATTGTAAAAGGGTAGACTCACTGTTAGACGCATCATATAGACAATAGACTGTTAGACAGTAGAGACATTTTTAGACAGTTGTATTGTAAAAGTCGAGCTCTGGTTCTGTTACTAGCTGTAGTTATCTTTCTGCAACCAGTAGCTAGCTTGTTGAGACAGTTCTGTGGACGTAACTCCTGGAAGTGAACCACGTAAAACCTGCGTGTTATGTGATGAATGCATGTGATTGTATTTGTTTACTGTTACTTGTTATTTTGCACATGGACTTTGCTTACAGTAAATGTATGTACGTTAACATTCAGTTTACAGCATTATAGAAGGATAGATATAAGTTGAAGTCTTTTGGCATGTTGAATAAGAGTTCACCTATGCTTCACTCAAGACAGTTAAGGGTCACAGTGTTAGATATCCTTGTATGTTGAGTTCTGTAAGTCGACACTAATAACGCTAAGTGCGTTGAGCCGCAGTGGTAGGATATCGCAGGGAGGCGATATCGCACCAGCAGAGGAGCTGTGGTGCACGATACCGCAGGTGAGGGACTTACTGTCCGAAGAGGTTACATGTCACCCAGGACACGGTGATGCGATAAGAGCTAGAGTCACCGTGAGTGAGAGGAAGCTGTGCGACAAAGGAAGAGAGAATCCGTGACTAGAAGAGCTGCGAGTTGCAAGTAGGATTCCGCAGAACCTAGTCGAAGACACTTGAGTCTTTGGCCTATTGCCACCTTTCACACACCTAAATCACATGGCAGAAATCTTCAAGCCACTCGGTGTGTCCTTGGGGGAAAGTCTCGAGTCAAGGCTGTCACCTTGTTCTTGACTCCTCCGTTTAGGCTCAACTCCTAACGGAGCCAACGGGGGTAGACCCTATTAAGTTACTAAGGATGATTTCTTAGTGTGGTGATGTTAAACTGAATCAGTTACTTAGGAGTTCGAATATTTTAACTATAAACAATTGAAGATGACAAGATACGAAAATAACACACGAAAGCACAAAGATGACAAACAATATATATATGAAGCAAAAATGACCAGTGCCTTAATAATGGAGTCAAATCAAAGAGATCAATGTGCTTGCATGTGCTTGGAGTGAATGTTTTGCGATTGCATCTTGGTATGTTTTAAGTTAAAATTGAAGTATGAATTGATTAAATTAGGCTAAAAAGGGGACTCCAGATATACCCGAGAGTACTTGGAGTATGTCCAAAACAAAACCTATACGGCTACCCGCAAGGAATATGTGGGATGAAATGGAGTGTCTGGGGCTATGTTCGTAACGCACCCGTTAGGGTGTGACAGCGATCAGTGCCCCGAGGTGACTTTTTAGTAGGTTCCCACTTCCTTTGGGTATTTTGCCACCGTAAAGGTTTGATCAAGGTGTTGGATTTTCACCTGATAGTTTGTTAATTGGGGAGGGTGAGTCCTAATTATGCTAGTCACCCAATTTATTTTGATACATCTTGACTGATCAAATGAACCGCAGCCAAGTGCATAGCATACACACTGGAGTCTTGTAAATTTTAATAATTTTTTAAGAGATGTGTTCTTGTTTAAAAGAAAAGCCTCCAAGAACCTCTTTCGATCCAAGTGGATCTCAATCGGGGAATCAAGGAGGGGTTAATTTTAAAGCTGCAGATAAACAAATGATAGAAAAAATAAAACAACTACACAAATCTGGTTTTCTGATTAATCCTACCACGAATCTCTTTCCCCTTTTGGGTCACTCGGGAAATCGTGGGGTAAGTATTATGATTACTTTTGAAAGTAAGATATGGAATATGGAATTAAAAAAAAGATCAAATATACTACCCTACAAATCAGATCAATTCTAGTAAAAGGAAATAAGCAGAAAACGACGAAAATGGCACCGACGCGAATCCCCCCAGGGGGGGTGGGGAATGGGCTCGAAAGAGCCTATTCCAAAGGAAATTTTATTTATTAATGGTTAAAATATTAGAGGACTGATATATCAGTTTTTCTTGGTCCTTATACAGGCTGAAACCAATATCTTACAGTTATACAAAAATTTTAAGAATTTTGTGACAAAAGGGAGACCCCTGGGGGGATTTGAGCGCTCCAAAAGCCACTTTGGACAGCAGCTTCTGTTCTTCTCTGTCAGACCTGCTAAAGGACAGCGAGCATGTTATAATAAAAAATTTCCAAAATCACTTTAAGAGTACCTTTGGGTCAGACTACTTTATCTCAAAAAGTAATGAAATTAAACTAGCTGAACCGACGAAAAAGGAACCAAGGAAAGCATGCTTTCCTTGGGATCTTGGCTTGCTGTTTGTGTAGCCAATTAAAATGCACTGATATTGTAGAATATTAAACTTATTGAACAGAAAATAAAACTACCTTAACAGCAAGCTATGAATTTTCACTAAATTACTTGCGGAAATAAGGTATTTTTAGCTAGATCTCTTGAAATTGAACTTTATGTGCAAAATGAAACTAAGATATAGAAACTGGAAGGGATATTTCTAATTACATCTATGTGTGTTTTTCTTGATGAGATATATCAGACTAATGAGAAGCCTTTAAAGTAACCAGTTTGAGGAAAGTTTAATAATTTTTAAAGGAGAGAAAGGGGAAGAAAGGTGCTTGTTGTTGAAGCAGATCTGCAGAGGGAACTTGGTAGAGAAGCACCGAGGGGCACAATATTAGCAATATCTTCTGGAAATCAATGGAATCAAACCTGAACCATATATCTTCCAGCCACGGCAAACCTGTAAGCTACAACACAACTCCTGCAGACAGAACTATCAGATCTGGAGATACATATGAGAAAGGGATGATACAGTATGCAAATAACCTTATTTAACATACAGGTATTAACTCATTCAAACATATGCAGCAAATAGAAATTAAGTAATCTTACTTCCAGTGATCTATCCTTATGATTTCAGAAACCATTCAGGCGGACAATAATTAAGTGCAAAAAATTGAAAAAATAGCAGTTTCACCTCGAATGCAGCATGACAATGACAATCCACACATGAAAGGTACTCCACAATTGAGCCTCCAAAGCTTCTCTTTATTCAACAAATGAAGATCAGTACACAGTTTACAATGGCAATCCCTTCAGTCCAGCTCTAACTAGCTTGGAAGAGGGAGCCTCCAGCAGGATATATACAATTTGCAGGCCATCTAGCCCAGGGGGGGCGCAATTCCTCATGGGATCAAGTGAAATCAACTGATGGAGAGTTCATCAATGCAGAACTGAAGCTGGACTGAGCCTACTTGTCAACCGGGGGCCTGATCTAGTTGACACATCAACCCATACACTGACACATCGGCCCAAAACTCATCCAGATGAGCCAAAACGTGTTGAGGAGAGAGGGAGGGAGAAATTCCCCATAAATGATGCTCAAGATCAACTCTGGATCTGATTTGATCACCTCCTTCAGTTAAGGATTTGTCAGATCCAGTCAATCTGCTTTAGATCTGACTGATTTCAATCAAATCGGCTGAGAATCCACTGATTTATTGTTTTTGGATTTGCTCCATTATTCATCAATTTATTAATTAAAATAATCAATAATTGATTTTTGGAGCTTTCTGACCTGAGTGATGGAAAATCACTCAAAACTAGGAAATATCAGGTCCATGGGTTTACATGGTGCTCTTAGCTTGAAAATGAGCACCTACATGACTGAAACTGATTATTTGGCCCACTTTTATTACAAAATCAATTTTTCCAATTAAACTATTAAAAAATAGCCTAAGTTTTGGAAAAATTAAATTTTAATAAAAAACACTGAAAAAACTAAAAAATTGAAAAATTGAAAAACACCTAGGGGGACTTAGACATGTTCATATGACTCAAAAATGATCTCTATCATGTCTATACATTGACACATAGACTCTAATGACCTCAGTAGGCCCAAATGCCAATCCAACCACCCCAACTTTGGAGGTATGGAGTGAAAAACTCAGAAATTATCAGTCGTTTGTTCAACAACCAATAATAACCAAGGGAAAAAACACACTGGGCTGATCGGATTGACAAATGAAGTCTAAGAGACCGAGTCTTTTACAGACACTATCATGCTAGAAAATTTATTACAATTCCCCCATGGGGTATGAACATGTGATATGATATAACAAGCACTTCCCAGAAGTATTTCCAAAGGTCCCTTTGAAGTCCGAACAAGTTAGCCTTGTCCGGTTCACCGGGCTCACTCGATAAAAACCACTAAGTACAACTTAGGTGGTAACATTCTGGCTCCAACTGTGGGACGTGTGCTCGATCTGGTCTTTAAGGCAAGGAGAGGATACGAGAACACCAGAATATCTGGTTTATATACCCTGCAAAAACATCTCAACTTGACAAGAAAAACCTCAGTAGCACAAGTTTTATGAAAAACCAAATGAACCATTAAGCTGATTTATTTAAACAAAATAGATGTAACTAACTAAAAGAAGCAAAGTTTTATTATAGCTAAAAATAGAAATGCAGAAAGTAAATGCTCTCTTTCAAAGAGCTTATTTTCCTACTCTAAGCATGATATAAAAATGGTTAAGTGTAATCAGAAATCCAATGTAACCACCTAAGCATTTTATTGACATAAATTTTTTTTCCTTGTCTTTGGTTACCAGCCAAAGTAAGGATACTTTATTCAAAAAATGCAAACCTGCGTGATGATTAAGAATGGGCGGGATGGATGGGAAATCATAGGCATGAATAATGTCGTCAAACTTCCTCCCAAACTGGTAAGTGCCTGCGCATGCTGCTTCTATCCATGACTGGATAGGGTTGATGTACAAATTGGAATGATGAGGCAGATTGACTACACCATCATACTGATCATCAAGGCTTACCGGATGATAATTCACTGTATAAGCCCCAAGCAGCTCCAAGTCATGAGGAAACTCTATATGTGAAGATGATAGTTGAGACTGATATTCTAATAACTGCATCACATCTGTCTTTTCACAAAAATGCTTCTCCATGTCTTCATTACTGATACTCTTATGCGGCTCTGCATGATATGACTCTGAATGATCATATAAGAGTTTTGAATGCTACTTTTCCATACTAGGATTTTCCAAGGTCTCCAGATTCATGCTTCCCTCTATGGAAGTATAGTAGATTGGACTTCCACAAATCTCTAAACAGACACTCCCCTTGCTGGATATAGCATATATAGGATTCTTAAAAAGATATCCACAAAAATCCAAATAGTCATCACCATCATCTATGTTAGATGTGACGGATTCCCCATTGCTGATATCAGGTTCTGATATCAAGTTTTCTTTGTCTTCATTACTGATACTAATATATGGCTCAGACTGATCATGCTCCTTTTTCATATCAAAGTTTCCCAAGTCCACATGGTCCATGCTCTCTTCTTTAGATATGCCATCAACAAAACCATCAAAACTTTCTGGTTCATTATTTTCCTCTTTATTCATGTCATAGACTGGATTTTCCATGAATGTCCAGGACTCCTCATCAACATCTTTGTCGGGGATAAGGGAGTCTTCGTCACTTGTATCATGATCCAAGCTATACTTGTCCTCATTTTCATACTCATCTTCTTCAGAGAAAAGGTCACAAGGTAGTACACCTTCCAGGATGTCATCATTATATGGAGAACACATAGGAGTCCCATCATGTATATCACAGTTTTCATCATAAGTTTCACTATAAGATTCTGCAATGGTTTCATCCTCAGGCTTGTACTGTTTAGATGGTGACAAAGGGTAGGCCTAGCCTACCATGTATATATGATCAGACTCGCCTGATGTTGTTTCCTGATTACTGACCTCCGCCATCCCATGTTCTATAATCTGATTTGCTATGTAGCAAGTGCTTTCTGGGTGGAATTGCTCACAAGGTCTACACCGTGGAATTACTTCATCTACCAGGTTAGTTGAGTCTAACTGGTTTGGAATCCTAGGCTCTTGCTAAGGAAACTTCCTTTGATACACTTGATTCTGTTTTGGCTAAAAATTCCTAGGTCCACTATTTCTCTCCAGTGTGACTATTTTGTTTTGGATTTTTGTCATGAATTGGTCCTAACTAGTCATCACTTTTTCCAACATGCTAGCTATCTTTTCCATGGGGTATTTAGAGGCTCGCTTTTCTTTTGATGCAAAGGCTTTTCCCTTTTCTTCGTTGTATGAAGTGTTTCCCCTAGTGTAACCTAGAATGTTGGATTTTCCTGAAGACTGCATATTCTTTTCTATTTTCTCAGCCAATTCCTGAGCAGTTTTTAGATCGGCTGGCTCTTTGTCCCTTAACTAGTACCTCAAATCACCAGTGAAAGCTTCGATGTAATATATAAGCATGGAGGCATCCCTTGGCTTGATTTTTCTAGGGAATTCCACAACGACATGCTTGAACTTAGTATTAAATTCATCAATGGTTTCATTCTCCATCTTCTTTATGTTATAGAGGGCAGCAAGCATATGTCTTGGTTCTTTCTTTCCCCCACATTTCTTCTTAAAACCCTCTAGAAAATCACTAAGAGTTTTATACAAATCATCACCAAGGTTTTCATACCACTCCACAGCATCATCCTCTAAGGATAAAGCAAAGAGCTTCATTTTGATATCTTCATGGTTAGAGGCAACATCATCACAATAACTGACTAGGTTCCTTTCAAACTTTCCGACGTGAGTCTTGGCAGTGGTGGCATTATTTCCCTCGAACCTGGGGAGCTTCTTGATAGCATCTTTTAGAATGGCATGGGGAGCACCTGCTATCTGAGAAAAGTCAAGGGATTTGAATAATTCCGTCATTTCTTGAGATTTGTGAACATGACTCTCTACAAATATGTGATGGATATCTGAGAGGGATTGGTCTCCTAAAACTTCAAGGTTTCTACGAGAAGTATGCCTATTCAATATTTCCCTAATAAACCTTTTGGGATCAGGGAGAGGATTGAATAATTGTCGGCGGTTTCTTCAGGTAGACATTCTTGAAGGGATGTTAGACAGTGCAGTCGCCAGATGGGTCGAGTTTTAATTTTTACGTTTTTTAAAGACTAGATCAATCAAAAGTTTTTTATATTTTTAGTTGTTTAGAGAAAAGTTAAGCTAAGTCGTACTAGGGAATAAAAATATTTATCCTCAGCAACGGCGCCAAAAAGTGTTGCGGCCTTTCACACACCTGAATCATGTGGCAGAAATCTTCAAGCCACTTGGTGTGTCCTTGACTCACCAAGTTCTTGACTCCTCCATTTAGGCTCAACTCCTAACTGAGCCAAGGGGGGTAGACCCTATTAAGTTACTAAGGATGATTTCTTAGTGTGGTGATGTTAAATTGAATCAGTTACTTAGGAGTTTGAATATTTTAACTATAGACAATTGAAGATGACAAGATACGAAAATAACACACGAAAGCACAAAGATGACAAACAATATATATATGAAGCAAAAATGACCAGTGCCCTAATAATGGAGTCAAATCAAAGAGATCAATGTGCTTGCATGTGCTTGGAGTGAATGTTTTGCGATTGCATCTTGGTATGTTTTAAGTTAAAATTGAAGTATGAATTGATTAAATTAGGCTAAAAGGGGGACTCCAGATATACCCGAGAGTACTTGGAGTATGTCCAAAACAAAACCTATACAGCTACCCGCAAGGAATATGTGGGCTGAAATGGAGTCTCTGAGGCTATGTTCATAATGCACCCGTTAGGGTGTGACAGATATCGGTGCCCCGAGGTCACTTTTCAGTAGGTTCCCGCTTCCTTTGGGTATTTTGCCACCGTAAAGGTTTGATCGAGATGTTGGATTTTCACCTGATGGTTTGTTAATTGGGGAGGGTGAGTCCTAATTATGCTAGTCACCCAAGTGCTTTTGATAGAGCTTGACTGATCGAAAGAACCACAGCCAAGTGCATAGCATACACACTGGAGTCTTGTAAATTTTAATAAGTTTTTAAGAGATGTGTTCTTGTTTAAAAGAAAAGCCTCCAAGAACCTCTTTCGATCCAAGTGGATATCAATCGGGGAATTGAGGAGGGGTTAGTTTTAAATATGCTGATAAAAAAATGATAGAAAAAATAAAACAACTACACAAATCCGGTTTTCTGATTAATCCTACCATGAATCTCTTTCCCCTTTCCGGGCACTCAGGAAATCGTGGGGTAAGTATTATGATTAATTTTGAAAGTAAGATATGGAATATGGAATTAACAACAAGATCAAATATACTACCCTGCAAATAATATCAGTTCTAGTAAAAGGAAATAAGCAGAAAACGACGAAAATGGCACCGACGCGAATCCCCCCAGGGGGGATGGGGAATGGGCTCGAAAGAGCCTTTTCCAAAGGAAATTTTATTTATTAATGGTTACAGCATTAGAGGACTGATATATAAGTTATTCTTGGTCCTTATATAGGCTGAAACCAAGATCTTACAGTTATACAAAAAATTTAAGAATTTTGTGACAAAAGGGAGACCCCTGGGAGGATTTGAGCGCTCCAAAAGCCACTTTGGACAGCAGCTTCCGTTCTTCTCTTTCAGAACTGCTAAAGTACAGAGAGCATGTTAGAATAACAAATTCCCAAAATCAATTTAAGAGTACCTTTGGGTCAGCCTACTTTATCTCAAAAAGTAATGAAATTAAACTAGCTGAACCGACGAAAAAGGAACCAAGGAAAGCAAGATTTCCTTGGGATCTTGGCTTACTGTTTGTGCAGCCAATTAAAATGCACTGATATTGCATAATATTAAAATTATTGAACAGCAAATGAAACTACCTTAATAGCAAGCTATGAATTTTCACTAAATGACTTGCAGAAATAAGGTATTTTTAGCTAGATCTCTTGAAATTGAACTTTATGTGCAAAATGAAACTAAGATTTAGAAATTGGAAGGGATATTGCTAATTATATCTATGTGTTTTTTTATTTATGAGATAGATCAGACTAATAATAAGCCTTTAAAGTAACCAGTTTGATGAAAGTTTAATAATTTTTAAAGGAGAGAAAGGGGAAGAAAGGTGCTTGTTGTTGAAGCAGATCTGCAGAGGGAAGTTGGTAGAGAAGCACCGAGGGGCGCGATCTTAGCAATCTCTGCTGGAAATAAATGGAATCAAACCTGAACCATATATCTTCCAGCCATGGCAAACCTGTAAGCTACAACACAACTCCTGCAGACAAGACTATCAGATCTGAAGATACATATGAGAAAGGGATGATATAGTATGCAAATAACCTTATTTAACATACAGGTATTCACTCATTCAAACATATGCAGCAAAAATAAAGTAAGTAAGCTTACTTAAAATGATCTATCCTTATGATTTCAGAAACCATTCAGGCAGACAATAATTAAGTGCAAAAAATTGGAAAAATAGCAGTTTCACCTCGAATGCAGCATGGCAATGACAATCCACACATGAAAGGTACTCCACAATTGAGCCTCCAAAGCTTCTCTTTATTCAAGAAATGAAGATCAGTACATAGTTTACAATGGAAATCCCTTCAGTCTAGCTCTAACTAGCTTGGAAGAGGGAGCCTCTAGCAAGATATATCAATTTGCAGGCCATCTAGCCCAGGGGGGGCACAATTCCTCATGGGATCAAGTGAAATCAACTGATGGAGAGTTCATCAATGCAGAACTGAAGCTAGACTGAGCCTACTTGTCAACCGGGGGCCTGATCTGGTTGACACATCAACCCATACACTGACACATCAGCCCAAAACTCATCCAGATGAGCCAAAACGTGTTGAGGAGAGAGGGAGGGCAAAATTCCCCATAAAGGATGCTCAAGATCAACTCTGGATCTGATTTGATCACCTCCTTCAGTCAAGTATTTGTCAGATCCAGTCAATCTGCTTCAGATCTGACTGATTTCAATCAAATCGGCTGAGAATCCACTGATTTATTGTTTTTGGATTTGTTCCATTATTCATCAATTTATTAATTAAAATAATCAATAATTGATTTTTGGGGCTTTCTGACCTGAGTGATGGAAAATCACTCAAAACTAGGAAATAGCGGGTCCATGGGTTTACATGGTGCTCTTAGCTTGAAAATGAGCACCTACATGACTGAAACTGATTATTTGGCCCACTTTTATTACAAAATCAATTTTTCCAATTAAACTATTAAAAAATAGCCTAAGTTTTGGAAAAATTAATTTTTAATAAAAAACATTGAAAAAACTAAAAATTTGAAAAATTGAAAAACACCTAGGGGGACTTAGACATGTTCATATGACTCAAAAATGATGTCTGGCATGTCTATACATTGACACATAGACTCTAATAACCTCAATAGGCCCAAATGCCAAGCCGACCACCCCAAATTTGGAGGTATGGAGTTAAAAACTCAAAAATTATCAGTCGGTTGTTCAACGACCAATAATAACCAAGGGAAAAAACACCCTAGGCTGATTGGATTGACAAATTAAGTCTAAGAGACCTAGTCTTTTACAGACACTATCATGATAGAAAATTTATTACAATTCCCCCATGGGGTATGAACATGTGATATGATACAACGAGCACTTCCTAGAAGTACTTCCAAAGGTCCCTTTGAAGTCCGAACAAGTTAGCCCTGTCCGGTTCACCGGGCTCACTTGATAAAAACCACTAAGTACAACTTAGGTGGTAACATGGCCAACCCATTAGGATCACTTCGGGTGAGACTTCAAGCCACTTCGCGGTCTATCGCCGAAAGGGCCAGTGAGCTAGGGGTGTTGTTGGTTAATTATAGTAAACCCGGGTCTGCCCAGTGACCAACAGGAGCACTCTCAGCCAGCAACTAGGAGTGTGGGTGTAGGCATGTATCCATCCCTCTGGGAAGCTTTAGTTGTCCTGCACTGATCCTCATGATAGGATCTAGTTCCGATGAGGCTTCCACATCTATGACAACGGTGTCTTTTCGCACGACTCATATGGAATATCCTTGGATTTTTTCGACACCAAGTACTTTGAGTGAGACCGTCGAGACGAGCGTGCCATTGCCTGCAGCTATGATAGCTTATCAGGCTAATCTCAAGAGTTTTGCAGAGCCTAGTCCTTCCTCTTTGCAAATGGAGGAGGAGGACCCTTCTGTGCTGCCGGCATGGGTAGTACAGTATTGTCATGCCCACGACTACCTTGATACGGTTTTCCCTTCGGATGAAGCGATTATTGAGGCTATGTTGGGAGTTGAGCCACCATGGGAGGAACTTCATCATAGATCGTACTTTCTTCCAGATCTTGACCGTTTGGAGCATGAGGATTTTAGGGCAGTTCTTAGTCAGAGAGTTGGTAGTCCTGTGGTTCCATTAAGCTCTCCTGGTCCGATGGCTTATGGAAACATGGCGAACATATCTTCAACGATTCCTATCAACATCTCTCACGATCCTGGCACGATAGAGAATGTCTATCTTGGGGCGGAATGTTCCCATGCTGAGATTCTGGAATATACCGAGCTATTTAAGGAATTCCATGATATTTTTGCTTGGTCTTACAACAATATGCCAGGTATTGACCCTCGTATTGTTGAGCATGAGATTAGGACTTACCCCAACGCTAAGCCTGTTTGACAACGTTTACGTGCGGTGAATCCTAGGAAAGCACCCACCATTAAGGCACATATAGAGAAGCTATTGAAAGTCGGTTTCATCTATCCTGTTCCCTTGACGGAGTGGGCTTCAAACCCCATTCCGGTGGATAAGAAGCAGGGAGCGATCCGCATATGTACTGATTTCCATGATTTGAATCATGCCTATCCTAAGGACAACTTCCCCACACCATTTATAGATCAGATTTTGGATGAGTGTGCGGGTAGCAAGGTGTTCTCCTTTATGGATGGCTTTTCCAGGTATAATCAGATACAGATTAAACCTGAGGACCAACATAAGACTGCATTTATTTGTCCTTGGGGAACGTTTGCATGTCGAAAAATGCATTTCGGCCTTAAAAACGCCGGAGCTACATTTCAGTGGGAAATGACCTTGATTTTCCACGATCTCAAGTCAATTATCAAGGCATTTTTTGATGACCTCGCTGCTCATTCTCACATGAGAATGCGTCATCCCTATCACTTGAGATTGGTATTCGAAAGATGTTGGCACTATTTGGTTAGATTAAATCCTCACAAGTGCATCTTTTGTGTAAAATCAGGGCGTTTGTTAGGATTCATCGTGTCTAAAGAGGGTATACGAGTCGACCCTTTGAAGGTTGAGGCAATACTTCAGTTGTCTCCCCCGAAGAATATTCGTCATCTTCAGTGTTTGCAAGGCATGGAAAACTTCTTATGAACATTTGTTGTCAACTTTGCCAATTTGACTAGAGGCTTCATGCATCTCTTGAAGAAGGACACCCCCTTTTATTGGGATGAGCGAGCCCAGGAGTTCTTCAATGCACTCAAGCGAGCCCTAGCATCGGCCCCGGTAATTAGTCCTCTGGATTATAGTCATGATTTTCTATTATATGTGGCCGCATCCTTAGAGACGATTGGTATGGTTTTGGTTCAAGAGGATGAGGAGCTCCAAGAGCATGTCATATATTATCTGAGCCAAAACCTTATTGACGCAGAGATTCATTATTCTCATGTCTAGAAGCTTGCTTTAGCTACCGTACATGCGGTTCAGCGGTTGAGACATTATATTCTCCTTCGCCAAACCTTAGTTGTGGCCCATGTCAATCCGTTTCAATTCGTCCTCACCCGAAGCATGATTGGGGGAAAGTATGATAAATGTATTGTCATTTTGCAAGAGTTCGATCTCGAATTTGTTTCGGCAAAATCGAAGAAGTCTTTAATTTTTGCAGAGCTTATATTGGATTTCCCGAGTGAGGCCGAGGAGTTGGTTTGTGAAGATATGTTTTTCAATGAACACATATTCTTAATCTCAACGTTAGACCCATGGTATGGGGATATCATAATATATTTACAAACACAAAATACCCCTACTCACCTCTCGCGAGATGAACGACGATGATTACGTCATCTCTCTAAGAACTACCTCATAATGGACAATACTTTGTACCGCCACGGGGTAGATTCCATTTTACAATGTTGTTTAACTCATGAAGAGGCTGAGGTAGTGCTAAATGATTGCCACGAAGGGGCGTGTGGTGGTCATTTATCTGGGCTTTCTACAGCTCAAAAGATTTTAAGAGCAGGTTATTTCTGGCCGTCGATCTTTAAGAATTGTGTTGATGCGGTCAAGAGGTGCCACCCTTGCTAGGTGTTCACACGTAATATGCACTTGAAACCTGCCCCATTACATCCCATTATCACCACCGGTCCCTTCACGAAGTGGGGGCTCGATTTTATGGATTGCAACCCAGCTTTGGCTAGGGAGCACCATCAAATTACAGTGGCTGTTGATTATTTCACGAAATGGGATGAGACTATGCCTACAGTAAAATCCGACGATGAGACAGCCGCTCACTTTGTGTTCAACCAAATTATTACTCGGTTTGGGATTCCGAAAGAGCTTGTCACTAACCATGGCTCGCACTTTCAGAACCGTATGATGGAAGAGTTAGCATCCAAGTTAGGGTATAAGCAAGAAAATTCATCTTCTTACTACCGCCAAGTGAATGGACAGGTAGAGGTAGTGAATAAATCACTCAAATCTATTCTCCAACAAACCATCGCACAAAGCAAGAATAATTGGCACATTATGTTATATCCTGCTTTGTGGGCATATCGAACCATGGTTAAGAATGCCATTGGTTTTTCTCCATATCAGCTTGTACATGGAGTGGAGTCGATATTGTCGGTTGAATGAAAAATTCCTTAATTGAAGCTAGCTGTGGAACTCTTACTAGACACTTCCCCATTGGAGGATTGTTTGGTTCACCTTGAGCAACTTGATGAGCAGCGTCGGGATGCCTTGGTGGCTCTAGAAGTCAATAAACGTCGCGTTAAGGTCTATTATGATAACTCTGTCTGTCCAAGGGTGTTTAGTGAAGGTGATTTGGTACTTTTGTGGGATGAATCGAAAGAACCCTTGGGGGTAGGGAAATTTAATCCTATGTGGGGTGGTCCTTACGTGGTCGAGTGTGTGTTAGAGAAGGGTGTGTATGAGTTAGTGGATTACGAAGGAACAACTTTGGCAGAGCCTATAAGTGGGCTCTATCTCAAAAAATACTATGCATGATCTTTAGCCAAGGCTGCTTGTTGTATATTATTGTACAGCTTTGCATAGTTAGGTCTTTTTCTTATCGTGATCGGGTTTGTGATTAGTTTCTGTTTCTTTTGGCAGATGTCAATGGAATCTTCCACCTACATAGGATTCACGGATGGTGCAAGTCGTCACACTCAACACTCAGCCTCTGTTGCTTGGGTGATTTATACTCTTATGGGTTAGGTACTATCTTCAAGAGGTGTATGTCTACGGCCATCTTCCAACAATGTTGCTGAATATAGCGCTGTTATTGAGCTTCTACGGGATGCCATTTTACATGGAGTTCTATATCTTAAGGTATGTCTTGATTCGGAGTTAGTACTGTCACAGTTCAATGGTTTGTACCATGTTAGAGATCCGACGTTATTGAAAAGGTTCTTACGTGTGAGACTGTTAGAATGGAAATTTGACAATATAACATATATACACATTTCGAGAAATAATAATCAAGTTGCTGACTCATATGCTAACTATGTGTTAGACTGCCATTTGTTTCATTCACAATAAATTAATCACAAACACAATTTTTACACATGTAAACAAATAAATTGATCACCATAAAACTTTTTATATATACATAAAAAATGTGATAATACATAGTGTCATGATACAAAATTTGGGGCTTTTAAAGCCACCATCATACAATACACAATCATACAAAATGTATACACTCCCAGGTGTCTAATCCTGTGGAGGAGGAGGAGGGTTGTGATCATGAAATGTCACTATGGCTCTAGCTAGCCATCGGAATAAACACACCCATGCACATGGTACACCCACCACCTGCCGTTGCATGGCCTCAGGAAAGTCCTCGACTTGCGCCATGGGAACTCTATGTGTCAATCTCATGAAGTTGGTATGAATGCTCTGGAGCGTTTGCTCCACATCCACACCCATGATTTCATCTCCTCTTCCCCTCCGTCTATGATGAGGGAAGCCCTCTGGCCATCATGGTCCCACATCTGCACACAAATGGTATATGTCACTATGTATCATCACCCAAAAATATGCCTTTTTGATTCCACATAATCAAGAAAATACAAAAAAAATAAATAACTCAAAAATTTTAAAAGAGAGGGTCGAGATTCATTACCTATATCACCATATGCCGATCCTGGTGGCAACAGCATGTCCGGGTTGCCCCAAAAATCTATCCCTGCATAGGGGTAGTCATCGATGGCAACTATCTGTCGTCACCACTATGGAAAGAAGTCAGTTGGATATGGGTTGGCCACCCTACCACCCCCCAGTCTGCACATAGCATCTGCCCAACGCCGTTGGGCCGGATCTTGAACCTCGTGGAGAGGAACGTCCACTCTGGGGCTCAATCCTGGAACACACTCGAAGAAAAATGTGCTCAAAATACTATTGAACCTGAAGTTCCATACCCTGCCTTCCTTACACTCACTGAGCTGGTGTTTCATGTTGGTCAGTAGTGTAGTACTCTAGTCATAGATCATGGGTCTCATGCAGTCCACTGCATATAACATCAGAGGCTACAAGGCCTAGTGGAGTGATGCTAAGCCTGCTATCCTGCCCAGCATCAGTAATATGGCCTTTAGGCCCAACACCAGTATAGCATTGGTAGGGACTTGACTCCCCACCTTCTCGATGTCTAGATAACAGTACATGGCAATGTACTCGTCGATAGTCAGGCCACCACCTGGCCCACCACGGGAATAAAGGTTCACCACTTCCCCTTCTCTAGAAATCCCTGTGATAAAGTATATGTCCTCCACCTCTATGGTGAGGGACATCCCATCAATATGGAAGGACTCTGAGTCTAGATCCCAATAGTCTACCGGCATCTGTAACAGTCTTGGTTTGGCCCTCAAACCACCAAGACACCAAAACTTGTAGATTCCACATGCACGTAGAGCTTGTTGAGCCATTAAGTCGGCCCTTACTGCTTCCTCTACTTCACCATGCTCACGCTCTCTCCACTCTAACACCATCCTGCACAAGAAATTAAAAATTTTCCCATTAGTTTATTGAAAAAACCATATGCGCAGACTCATACGCGACTGTTTTCAAAACAACAGCGTATGTATGCGGGTTTGGGTCCCTTTTTCATGTATATCCAACTCTATACGTGGAAAAAACCTCAGTTTCTGTGTGGGCCGCATTGCTCATTTTTGGATGGCCTAAAAAACTTATTTGACCATGAAAATTCATAAAAATTGTATCAAAATGCAAGAGGAGAGCATGAGTAAATACCTGGAAGAAACAGTACTGAATTCCGTCGACTGGATCTCCTGGAATTTGCTGTTGAAAATCAGAGCTCCAATGGGTAAAAGTTTCAAATGATTTATAATTTTTTACTATTTATAGAAAATTTTCAAATATTTGAAAATTTTTACCCCCTTTCTTATAGTTTCGACATTTTCTAACCATTTTGGACCGTTTTTTACATAATTCGTGATGTAGAAGACCTTTTTCAGTGTCGTTTTATCCATTGGATTGACCCGTTCGTGATGACCTCAAGTATCATGTCTAAACTAGCATATAGGTTAGGTTTCATCACCGTTTTCATTTGGCATAACCTTATGACCATCTCATCATGGCCTTAGGTACGAACCCACTCTATTATGTCATGAAACCTTCTTGCTGGTTTAGAAGTGGTATGATATAAGTGGTAGAGCTTTACCATACATGGGTACCCTAGTTAGCGCCTTATTTGCATTTGGTGCCCATGCTGACGTTTTCTCCTTTAGGGTGTGGGAGTCCATTGTATAGTACTGCCATGACATTTCGCAAGAGCCTCATACTCCTCTTGATCTTTTGCTGGCCTATTTCACTCAGGACTCCCTCATGTCAAGTTGTGAATGCATTATCATGAGCTTTGCCTGCCTTATTGAGCTTTATTCTGGCTCCCCTGACATTGTGTTTCACCCATATAGTCCGAGCTTGTCTCATGTCTAGCCATGCAGAGCCATTTTTTATCCTTCGCAGCTTGATTTCCTTTTTACTGGGAGGGTATTTTCCCCCGAGTGTCGATATCCTACACATGTATCCTTGCATTGAGCATAGGTATGTTCCACTGCTTGGAACTAGTTTGTTTTCCCTTATGACACTCGTCTCCTCCTAGTTTGTAACTATAAAGCTATTTTATTCTTTTTTCAAGCTTTTCAAATAACTGAAAAATTCCCAACAAAAAAATCAAAAAAACCAAAAAGTCGGACAAGGAAAGATGTTATCTGTGGCAGTTGTTGAGTCATGTCGTCTTCGAAGATAGCACTATATATCACATCCATTGGTTGGGTTATAGTTTGACTTTAGGAGCTATACTCGTTTATCTGAGTTTATCTCCACCGACTGGTTAAGCTTCCAGTCCCTATGGAGCCTTTGTTGATGCCTCTTGTGTCACAGAGATGTCCCAGTTTGTATATCGAGTCTATGCTACCTTCATTCAGTCACCATATGTCGTTATGCTCTTCTTCGAAGGAAGTTGAAGCCTGAGTCAGCCATTCCTCAGTTATCTTGACTTTGCATGTCGGCCATTCTCGGTACAGTTACTGGTTCGTGCACCTTATGATTGAGTCCTTCCACATTATACAGCTTTGCTGAGTACCTCATGTTGGATGATGGGGGATGCCCTAATTCCCTCCTTCCAGCAGATTTCATTCTATTGACTTCAGATCATTTATTCTGGGATTGGAATCTAGAGTCCTTTTGAGTGCCTTGAGACTGGAAGTCATCAATGGCAGGTTCTCTTGCCATCGACAGTTTTTGGGAATACATCAATGTCCCCTGATCGATGGATTCTCTCAAGTGTTTGACCTCAACACATTTATTCACACTTGTTAGTTTGCACTCTAGTACCTTGATTCCCATTTTCCTTATCGGTGGGTGATCTCGCGTCTGTTAACGGTATACATTAATGACTGGTAATCAGATGATGGACTACTATGTTCGACCTCGACAACTCTATTCGCATAGTAGGACATGTACTCGTAGCGGTTTGTGTAGAAGACTTTCCAGATTGGTGGCATCTCTTATATGCTACTTCCTTGATTGTGCCAGTGTTCATGAGATTTCAACTCTTGTGACTTAATTCTAGTATATGTCAGATATTTCTAGCCACTATGGAGATCTTGATCTGTTATATCTTCAGCCATTATGGAGATCATGGTCCTATGTATATCTTCATCATGGAGATTCCGATCTATGTATATTGTACGTGGTGATGACCACATATGTGATATCATGTATCATGCCTATTCATGGCCATTGTACTCTTATGTATCTGAGAATGCTATATGTACTTGCAATTATATGCAGAGTTGTATTATTTTACTATGCTGATTGGGTGGCTGGTCTTCCATTTGGGATCCTTCATCACTCCACTTATGGGATGGACTTATAATGTATTTCGGCCATCATATGACCCCTTTGACCTCACACATTAGGGGGCATCTGTTATAGTTGATTTCACCACTCCAGGTGAATCACACTTTGTATGGCCTTCCCCTGTCCCGCTGTAGACTCCTTAGACCCCATGGACCATTTTTTGTCCTTTGATGTTTCCTTGATCATCCCTAAAAACATATGAAAAATGATACATGCGACTTTTAAACCTATAAGTGCGTATATACACAGGTTTGACCTCTAAAACTGCGTACATCAGGATGTGTGCATAATCCAAATCCTTTTGGAGTTTTCCTTAACATGGATCCGACTCATTTGACTCCTGGCCTTCCTTATGCCTTGATATCGCTCAGATTCAACCTTTCATTACCCCTTTGAAAAGCTATATAAGGAACCCCTTGGTACATTGAAGGCATAAGAGAGAATTGAGAGAAAAGAAACTATAGTCCATTGTTGTCGGAACTTATGCTTGAGTCTGCATCCCTTTATCCCTTGGAGCACTAGTGTGTTCTTCCCAAGCTTTCTATCGAGAGATGGAGGATTGAGGTGGTGGAGGCCCAAGTGGGGGATTCAGTTTCTCTGGTTCGCAGACGTGCCGTTAGAGGTTGTGTCTTGTAATCTCTAATTTATATTAATAGAAATATCTTTTCTTGTCCAATAATGTGTGTTTGAATGAATATTTTATCCATTGGATTATGTCAAATGCTTTTACATTATTGATTATATATGCTAGAATAGATCTAACACCATGATATATAGAATGCTTGTATTGTTTATTTGTTGTTGAGGAAGTAATCTATCAATTCAAGCTGAAGATTGGAAAGCTCAATGGGGATCTACTTCAACCATCCAGAATAAGGTACGAGGTTTGATCCTTTAGTGTTAGACATTTAATTTCTATTGCATATTGGAAAGGTTTGATTTCTGGAGTCAAGCTATCTATTGTGGTACCCCAAGCCATAGAAATTTCTCTCCGTAACATAGCTCTTCGACTGAATCACTCACACAGAAGCTTGAGCTTCGACTTCTCTTTCTCACCCTGAGTTCCTCTGTCTCTCTATTGTGTCTCTAACCTAAATTACAATTTGCTTCTTCTATTTATAGGCAATCTGAATATTGCTTCTGCATGGGTTGACCGACTCACCATTAAAGACTGTAATAACTATCTACCTAACAACTTAGCTTCAGAAATAAATTCGACTGGTTTACATTGTCGAATTGTGGACTCTTCCTTCTTTTCAGACTGACAGACAAAATCTTGACTTGTACAGACTCTGACAGAGCCGGCTGAGAGTCAGGTACATATCTGTGAGTAATTACATTTTCCAACAATGAGTACGCTAAGAAGAAATGAGAACCTTACGATTTCTTGCAGCAGACAATCCATGCACATAGTGTTCATTAGCTGGTTGCTGAACCCTTTAGGAACGATATTCTTTCCGCCAAGGTTAGTACATTATGGAAATTCATATATTTAAGCATGATTATAAAACTAGTTATGCCACTGGAATGAATTTTCCTGGTACATTGTGCATATGCTTTGCATTGTCAAACTGTATTTTCCATATCATTTATTAGTAGTGCACTAGAAATCAAATTTCTTCCATATGAATGGTGAGCTGGGAGCAGGGAATTGAGCCAAGGTATTTTTCCTTTCCATTCGTTTGTGGGTGCACAAAAATTCTACAGTCAAAGGAAAATGATATACAGGTCAAAAGAAAAAAACCCAAACCCTAGTTTGTATAGCTGGTAAAGTATATATTTTTCCTTTCCATTCGTTCTTGGGTGCACGAAACTTCTACAGTCGAAGAAAAAAGATATACAAGTCAAAATAAAGAACCCAAACCCTAGTTTGTATAGCTATTAAAGTATGTCCTTCCCCAATTGTCAACATTATTCCTGAAAATACACAAATGATTAAACGATTAGGAAGGGTCGATTCACAGAAGAAACTTTAATCTAACAAACAAAGGTTAAATACAAGAATATGGCACTGGAATATTAGCTCTTAGTCGTTGGATATTATCTATTATATTATCCTTCGGGGTATTGGTATTTATAGTATTCTCTTGGTATTATCCTTCGCGGTATTGGAATATATACATACTACAAGAAGTTTGTGAAAAGGTTCTCCAAGTTGACTTCTCCACTCACTGATTTGACTAAGAATGATGCTTTCAAGTGGAATGAAGAGGCTAAAAAGGCCTTCCAAAAAATGGAAGAGGTAATGATTAGTTTTCCCATACTTGCATTACCTGATTTTTCTAAGCCTTTTGTTGTTGAATGTGATGCCTCAGGTGGAGGAGTAGGGGCTTTCCTAAAGCAAGACCAACACCCTATAGCTGTTGAGAGCAAAAAGTTTTAGCCTCATGAAAATATTCACTCCATATATGACAAAGGGATGTTGACGATCATGCATGCCTTTGCCAAATTCCGACAATACTTGGTAGGAAACAAGTTTGTGGTGAAAACTGACCACAATAGTCTAAGACACTTCCTTACCCAAAAGGATCTAAATGAAAGGAAACAAAAGTGGGTAAGCAAGATCCAAGCTTATTATTTTGATATTGAATATGTGAAAGGAAAGAATAACATTGTAGCATATGCATTATCTTGGAGACCTTCTTTTTCTCTCATGGACATTGCTAAAAATTGGAAAGACATGCTACTAGTTCAATATGCCAAAGATAAGTTTTCTTGTGATTTATTAGATGGACTCATGGGAGATGATAACTACATAATTTTGAATGGGCTGATATTCTATAAGGGAAGAATTTATTTGATTCGAGATTCAGAGCTTAAATACAAAGTTTTGCAGGAATCACATGATTCCCCACTAGCAAAACAAATTAGAAGTATGTGAATGAATGTAAGGTATGTCAGTAAAACAAATCAGAACTCACATACCCAGCTGGTTTATTACAACCATTACCCATTCCAAAGTAAAAATGGGACATATCGGTGGATTTCATCACCAGTTTGCCCAGATATTTGGGCAAGGATTGCATATATGTGGTAGTGGATAGATTGACTAAATTTTCTCACTTCTTTGTTGTTACATCTTCTTTTAGTGCTGCATAAGTGGTTGACCTTTTTTTCAAAGAAATCTCCATATTGCATGGGCTCCCCAAGAGCATTGTGAGTGATAGAGATGGTAGATTCATGACTGTTTTTTGGAAACAAATTTTCATATTGGCGGGCACTCAGTTGACTCCAAGTACAAGCTACCATCCCCAAACTGATGGACAAACAGAGACGGTGAATAAATGGTTGGAATGGTACCTCCGAAAGTATGTGGGAGAACAACAAAAAGCTTGGACAAAATGGCTACACTTGGGGTGAGTTTTGCTACAACACCACCTTTCACATGTCAATAGGGATGTCTCCTTTCAGAGAATTATATGGTTATGATGCACTTACATTCGTTGATATGATATTTGGTGATAGTAGAGCTCCAAAAGCTAAAGATTGGGTGGAAGAAAGCTAAGAAATTTTAAAGCTTTTAAAAGACAATTTGCAGGTTGCCCAAAATTAGCAAAAACAATATGCAGATATAAAATAGAGAGGAAAGGACCTTTTAGGTTGATTATTTAGTGTATTTGAGGTTGCAACCATACAAACAAATATCTCTCAAAAGTAATGGAGTAGAAAAGGCAAATCCAAGATACTATGGTCCCTACAAGGTAATCCGAAAGATTGGAGAAGTAGCATATGAGTTAGAACTTTCGGAAGCGAGTAAAATTCATAATGTGTTTCATGTTTCTTGTCTCAAGAAAGATATTGGTCATCAATTTGTCATTCCATATACACTCCCTCCTTTGGATGATGAAGTACAACTCACACTTATTCCGGAAAAGGTTTTGAAGACAAGGGAGAGAAGATTGAGGAGAAGAACAACCAAAGAATACTTGGTGCAATGGAAGGATCTACGAAGTGAAGATGCCACATCGGAAGAGAATATTTTGCAGAAACCAAATCTAAAATTTATTAAGGACAAGCAATATTGGGTGGGGAGGACTGTAATGTCCCCATTCAAATAATTGCATAGCAGGAAAATTCCATCAATCCTACTAGTTCCCTAGGTTGGGTGGTAACATTGGGAAGTTAATAAGGGAGATAATAAATGGTGTGCTGAGGTTTGGAAATTTGCAGGAAACAATAGCAATGGATTCTCCCATAAAGGGATAGCTGATACTTCTTTCATAGACACATGAACAATTAAAGATATTTAAACAACCAGATAGCCAATTGTTTATGAACAGCATTCATTACTGACAGTGGAAAACATCACAAAATATACTGAAGAACATTCAAACAAGAACATAGGTTCAGGAAGTTAGAATGCTCTCATAGTTAATGAAACACAATTGAAAACGAAATAGTTCCCATTCAACATCGTTCATTTAATCACATTGATACACTCCACATAGCACTTTCTCCAACAGGCAAAAGTTGCAGTTTTTTATTGTAAAATGAAATAGTTCCTCTTACAAGCATTGGTTTACAAGTTTTTCCAGGGAAAAATACCCTTCTAACTTCTAACTTTAGAATATTTAAACAAAATAGTAGACTGCTTGGGTTCCCCCAAACGTGTGACTTTTCGGCTCTTCGAACGTTTCATATCCCTCTTTTCATCTTTTCTGCGCATGCTTATGATTGGCTGAGTAACTGACGGACCTTTCAGATCTGCGCCTTTGTTGCTTTCAATTTTGTCTTTTACTTTTCCCGTGCCCCTTGAAATCCTGTCTCCTATCTGTACCTTCACGCCGCGGCAATACGAACAGTCTTTTGGTTCTTCCTGCAGTTAATCCATGTGCATTATTCAATGGGATTGCATTCTAAAACGTCAAATTAAACTAACTAAAATAGCTAATCCACAATAAATGGCTAGGTGCACCACTGTTCTGAGAATTTTAACAAACGCAGACACCACTACCTCGTCCACCTATGGGCTCGACAGACGTTACCAATGATGGAAAATGGAAAACTCATCGGCGGCTCAGAATACTAACATTGGAAGGGTAGATTCATTTACAGTCGCATAAGCGGGTCTTGACAAATGATGGGTACTGCAAAACACTTTAAGCACATCGGATTTGGAATATTTAAGACTAAGCTATGGGTGAGAAATTTCTCAATTGGAAGTCGGAAGGACATCGACATCAGAAGACGAAAGCTTTGCACAGCCACAACGGCGAAAGAGAAAAAACTACAAACAAGCGACTAAAAGACTGATACGCATCGGTGGGCGGAGAACTTTACACTTCAGGTGCTTAGTCTCTTTAAGAACCACAATGGCGGAAGAGAAAAAACTACGGACAAGCGACAAAAAGACTGATACACATCGGCGGGCGGAGCGCTTTACACTTTGGGTGCATAGTTGCTTTGAGAGCCACAACGGTGGAAGAGGAAAAGACTACAGCTTCCGATCAAATAAAAATTGACTCCCGATCAATAGAAAATATTAAGTGTTCGGAAAGCTTTAAAATTCAACAGCGGTGAAAAATCTATTTCACCTCCGAAACAACGGCCCTTCAAAGAACAATTAGCAAAACCAAACTCAAAATCTGCGACCCAAACAACTTCAAAACACACGCAACTTCCAAAAACCAGGATGAGAGTTAATCTTCAAAAATCATTCAAAATTAAAGCATGACCAAAAACAGTTCATGGATCCAAACGATTCAAAGCAACCTTAAATGACGAGGAGGGGACCAAAATTTAAAAATTTGGGGAGAACAGTTGCAGCTGCAACAATTGGCGATTACCTGGTGAACCTAGATCTCTGGGTGATTATTCCTTGAGTGACAGATTGTTTAACAACAAATGCATCTATTGAATTCTTCCATCTATCTAGATTTCTCAAATGACAAAAATGTGTACCTTTAATCATTGATGATAGTCCAATTTGGGAGAGTGGAAACCAATATTTTCAAGTCCGGATAACTCTATTGAGGCCAAAGGATGAGTTTCATTATTACTTTTGTCTTCAGGTAGCTGATAGCTTGGACACCACAAGATTGTAGCATATGGTAAACAAAAATATTCATTTTCTCCTCATTCCCATACCACTTTGGCACCTTTTGTGCTTTTGGACTTTTGTCCTTTTCATATGAGTCCTCCTGCATGCCTTTCTTTCTGAATTTTAATTCAGGCTCCTCTATGCCAAGTGTCCTTTTGTGTGAGCGATGTATTTCACGTTTCAGCTCATGTACGGAGAGGAAATTTCGGCAATTTAGTGCTTATAATTCAGCATTTGCTTTGAAGTATGATGCTTTCATAGGATTTTTTGACTCTTATATGCCTTTTGGTATTCGTTTCTTGGCATGGGATCATTTATATTTAATATACTGTTTACCTTGCTCCTTTCCATGGGTCCTTTGCTGTCACCCCCTAGAACATTTTAAGTGTGACATGGATGGAGCCTCAAAATAGTATTCCAGACTCTTTGAATCTGGTTTATTTTACAGGGGTTAAGCAGGACTTCAATGTCCACATAGCTATTCGAGAAAACTGCTAAACTGGAAGAAGTTCTTTTAGACAAATAGCAACACACAGTCTTATACCCAAGAATGTTAATCATTCCCAAAATTTTGATGTTCCCCATGCAACCGTGGGTTTGTTCCCTTTATTGAAATCAATAAAACTTAAACTAAAACAAAACTAAAAAAAACATGACTCAAAAGACGACCAAACATATTATTTATATACATGACAGAAGAACTCAAATAAAACTCAGGAAAAATAAGGCTTGAGAACCAAACCATTTACTGGTAAGTTCTCTTCCCACCCTTGCAAATCTTGCAACTTATAAGTGGAAGGGCCAAGCTTTGCCGCAATCTGAAAAGGGCCTACCCACAATTGTTGGAATTTAGTATGCTTTCCTTTCTCATCATGGGGGTGGTCCCACTTGAGAACCAAATCTCCTAATTCAAAGTCTTTTGTTCCAGCCTTATGTTTGTTGAACCATCTCTTTATTACTTCTTGTTGTTGCTTAAAGCGCTCTCTGGGCTTAGATCTAGCCTCTTCTGCTTTTAGAAGATTATATATCCTCATTTGTAAGACTTCATTCTCCGATCCTCTAGACTCTTGAGCTATCATGGAAGAGGGTAGCATGATATTGGGGGGCAGAATGGCTTCTTTACCATACACAAGGGTATATGGAGACACTCCTATCAAAGACTTGGGGGTGACTCTATCGGCCCAAATGGCGTTTGGTAGCGCTGAGTGCCAACTCCTCTAGTTTTCTATCACAGTCTTCTTTAAAATTCTATTCAAATTTTTGCTATTAGATTCAGCCAGGCCATTTCCTTGTGGATAGTAATTAGCAGAATAATGTAACTTTATCCCGTTATCATGAGCAAAAGTAGTTAATTTAATTGATGAAAAGTAAGTAGCATTATCAAAGACTAACGAAACTAGAAATCCAAACCTGGTCATGATATGGTCCTATAGGAAGCTGATGACCGCGTCCTCATTTATTTTGCGTAGCGGGATGGCTTCAACCCAACTAGTGAAGTAATCGGTTGCGGTCAGAATGTACTTATGCTGTACTGAAGAGTTTGGCTTTATCTCCCCAATAATATCCAACCCCCATTGTTTGAATGGCTCCGTGATCATCATAGGCTTCAGTGGTGCGGCTGCTTTAGATTTTCTTCCACCACACCTTTGACAGATGCTACACTTCCTGACATGAGCGTGTGCATCTTTGAAAAGTGTAGGCCAATAGTAACCTGCCCTGAGAATTTTGTGTGCTGTAGTATCTCCTGAAAAATGTCCCCCAGCAAGACCGTCATGCAGTTCTGTCATTACTTTCTTCACATCTTCTTTCTCTAAGCATCTGAGAAGAACTCCGTCATAGTTTTTTCTAAATAATATTCCTTCAATAATTTGGTAGGAGGCTGATTTGAGACACAACACTCTTCTTTTCTTAGAATTCCAATGTTCTGGCAACAACCCTGTCTGCAGGTAATGCATGAGGTCTCTATACCAAGATTCGAGAGTTGTAAACAAAGGACATACATCCATCAAATGTAGTTCAGCCTCATCCTCCCAGGCGTGTTCTTCATTGTTCCCATTTTTAGTCATCAGTTTGCACAACCCTTTCCCTTTAACTATAGAAGATGGCTTGAATTCAAGGTCATACTCTTGAAGAGTTGTTACCCAGTTGCCCCTTCTTTCTCTTAACTCCTTCTGTACAAAAAGGGATCTCACAGCCGGGTATGGGACAATCACCTTGGTTCGATTTTTAATTATGTAGGGCATGAATTGTTTCACTGCTTTAAATACTGCATAAGCTTGTTTATCAATAGCCGGGTAGTTTAATTCAGCCCCTTGTAGACCAGTGCTCATGAAATATATTGGGAATTCATCCCCCCCATCTTCTTTTTACGTAAGCACAGCTGCTAGCGAATCATCGGATGCAAAGGTATACAGAATAAAGTCTTTATCAAAATCCGGGCTTTTTAGGGAGGGTGCGTGTGCAACAGCAGTTTTAATTTTGCTGAATGCATTCTTCTCAATCTCAGTCCATTTGAACTGTGCACTTTGCTTCACCATTTGTTGCAGAGGTTTGACAATCTGGGCAAAATCTAGCACAAATCTTCATACGAAATTTATAGTTCCCATAAATGATTTCATCCCTTTTTTATTATGGGGTAAGGGTATTTGTTCAATGGCCTTAATTCTTTCTGGATCTATAGAGATTCCCTTCTTTGAAACTATGTGACCTAGCAACTTGCCCTCCGTGACAACGAACACACACTTGTTGGGATTGAGTGAGATGCCATATTTCCGACAGCTTTCAAAAATTTTCCTTAAATGAAACTCGTGCTCTTCTCTTCTCTTTGAGAATATTGTAATATCATCAAGGTACACTACAACACTATGGCCAATCAATCCACGGAAAGCTATGTCCATAGCCCTCTGAAACGTCGCTCCAGCATTTATAAGCCCAAAGGGCATTCTTCTGTAAGCAAAGGTTCCCCATTTGGTCCTGAATGTCGTCTTCAATCTGTCCTCTTCAGCTACTAACACTTGATTGTAGCTGGAGAAACCATCTAATAACGAAAATAGTTTATAACCTGATACCATTTGTAGCAGTTGCTCCATAGGTGGAATAGGGTAGTTATCTTTATCTGAAGCGCGGTTTAAATTTCTGAAATCCATGCATAGCCTGATTTCTCCATATTTTTTCCTCACTAGTACTAGAATTGATACCCACTCAGAGTGCCTGACCTTAAAAATGATTCTAGTGTCCAATAGTTTCTTCACTTCACTCTGAATTAGCGGTTCTAATTTTGGATGCATTTTTCTTAAAGGTTGATGATAAGGTTTGACACTAGCTTTGATGGGAATAACATGCTGGATGATGCTAGTGTCATATGTCTTCAAATATTCATATGTCCAGGAGAAAACATCTTTATATTGCTTAAAAACGTTGATGAACTTATCTTTTTCTGCTGGCAAACAACATTTTCCCAGATTCACATACTTAGGATTTGTTTCAGTCCCTAAATTTATCAGCTCGAACTGTAGAGATGAGCTATGGGTCTTCACGTTTGCTGGTCTTCTAAACTTTTCATTTAAATCGAACATTATTTCTAAGGTTCTGACCCCTTTAGGGATGAAATTATCATACTTCAGCTCATCCTGATGTTCTTCATCATCTATAATTGCCCCTTTAAATACTTCGTCATTTGTTAAACATTTAATAATCTGCCGGTCATCATCGAGCACTCGTAGGTTGGCAATCATATCAGGGACCGATGGCCTGAAAAGCAATTCAACGGAGCATCGATTATTAGTAGGCATAAGCCTAGCAGCTGATGTGCCTAACAAGTCAGCTGCTGCATTTTTAAGTCTTGGAACTGATATAATATTAAATGCATCAAAACATTTGAGAAGGTCCCATACCTCATTTTGATAAGCCTTTAAGTGAGGAGAAACACAATGTATTTGATTCTGGATCTGTTTTACAATTATTTCAGAATCTCCAAAAACTTTTAGATTACTTACCTTTAATTCGATCGCTTTCCTTAAGCCCTGCACCAGCGCTTCATACTCAGCTGTATTATTCGTACATTCAAACTCTAATCTACATGAAAGAAAATGTTTATTCTTCTCGGGGTCAATCAGGACACAGCCGTCCCCTGACCCTTCTAGCGTCTTAGAGCCATCAAAAAACAAAGTCCAGAAATCACTAACTACTGACTGCAAATCTATTCCTAATGCTAAGTCTACTATTTTACAGTCGATTGCATCAGCCTATGAAAAATGAAGGAGATCAGGCTGTGTGTCTGATGTGTGTCTAGCTTCTTCTGCTTGGTAATTTCCTGGTTCTAATTCAATAAAATAATTTCCCAACACAGAATCCACTGGTTCATTCTTCTCCTCAAGTTGAGTAACATTGTACTTCATGTGAGGCTCCCTCAAAATCTTAATTTGGTTCAGACTTCCTTTATATGACAGCCATAGATGGGACCAATCAGAGGCAAAATATCCATTTAGTTTGGCCGACCAATCTCTACTTAGAACAAGACCATAAGCGTCTGGTATGTCAGCCCCCATGATATCAATAACCTGGCACACATTATCATTTGAAGCCAGGCAGACTAGGACATCCTCCATCTCACCAACTACCTTTACATTCATCCTGTCCAACTGAACCACCCTCCAAGTGGATGGCTTAGGCTACCCATTTATCTTTTTGCAGACTAATATTGGTATGACGTTAACCGACGCCCCTGGGTCTACCAGGCAATTATGTACGTTGTGATTAAAAATTTCAAAAGTGAGAAGGAAAGGTGGATGCTTGTTCTTAGACTTACCTCCAACGCTGGTTTCTCCAATTTCTTCCTCTTCTTTGGGTTGATTTTCAGAGGGAAAACTCTCATCCGATGCTTCAAGCGCTTTCAATAGTATTTCTTTTTGCTGCGGCACTTTACACATTTCGAATAGTGAAACATTAGCCTTTACCTTCTTTATATCTTCCACGATGTCATAATCCATCCGCGGTTCAATGGGGTGCGTCTTCTTCACATTCATTTTTTCTTCATTTGGCTTGGCAAACATATCATTCTTCCTAGGATCTTGGCTGGTAATAGTGAATTCGGGAACTTTATCAGCTGAAGAATTATTTTGAAATTTTTTAACATTTTTCTGTAGCCTTTTGATTTTTGGGAGTATTAAACTCTCTTTTTTAATCGACCCTTGGCTCCTTGTTGTTACGTTGGTCTCCAGGACATCCTTGTAACCCCAATTCTTCTCTTCTTCAGCATCAAATAACGAAATAGAATTCCACAGAACCATGGTTTCCTCTTCTTGTTCCTTCGTTGAAGTGGTACTTTCTTTTCTTTCTTCCTCTCCATCTTCTGTTAATTTAGAATCTAACAGCTGATTTATAACCAATGTCATTGAGTTTATCCATTGAGGACAATTCTTTTCAGAGTGTGGTTGTTGGTGGAAAGTGCAAAAATTGTCCATTCCTACCTCTGTTAAATTCATAGATGCTGAATTGTGTGGAGGAGGTTGGGATTGATTGTTGTCCTCCCTTTTCTTGTAATAGGGCTTGAGAAATTTTGAGCTTCCGTTTCTTTTTCTAAGTCGATAATTCTGTTAGAAAGCTTCTGCATCATTTTTTCCATACTTTCAAAATCTGGCGATGGTTCTTCCTTAGGCTTAGTAAACAACAAGGTTTTCCTTCCCGCCATTTTCTCTCCTGATCGTTCAGGATAATCTTCAATGCTTTCTCTTTCAGCCTCTACCTTTTCTACCTCCTCATACATCTCTGCCAATGTGGGCTTGGCCTTCATTTTGGCGAACATGGCCATCTCGGGTCCTAAAGCCGAAGTATAATATTCAATCAGGACTTTATCTGAAGGTCTATCAGCCTCAGAAAAATTCTTGAGGTACGCTGCAAATATTTGAGTGAAGCTGTGCACCTTCTCCTTTCTCTCTTTCTTTAAGGCGCATAGCCCTTTCATGAGGGCTGCATGAGTTTTTTGAACTGCATACTTACTTCTAAATATCCTTTTGAAGGTGTCCCAATCAGGAATAGAGTTTGCAGGCAGACCGAAATACCAATATGCTACTGCTCCTTTAAGGGTGTGCGAGAATAGTCTGCAAACTACATCATCATGCTCCCCAGCCCTTAACCCTTCTATTTCCAATTAAAAACTGTGTAAGTGGTCATCTACTAGTATCTTCTCACTTGGGTCGAATTTGAGCAGCATCTTTTCAAAGGATTGAGGTAAATCATGCAACGGAGGTGTTAGGTTTAAAGGTGATCTGGCTCTCCATGTAGGTGGTGGGTTTGGTGGGTAGGGTGGTTGATTGGCGTTTATGCCTGCCATGAGTCTGGGTGGAAAGTGAGGGGGTGAGCAAATAGGAGTTTGAGCAGAAGAACTATGAGGAGTATCTGGGCCTTCCTGGTTTAAAGGCAGTACCACTTCCTGTAAGGCTGTCTCTAGTAGCTCTTCCCAATACCCAACAAGCACTGAGTCTTCCAATATAAGATGATCCTTCCTTTTATATTCTCTTCTGGGAAATTCAGGGATGATCAGAAATCCTCCAATCTTCTTCACATATGCCCTGGTGTGTCTTCTCAAATTATTAACAACTTTGTTGTCCACAGAAAACAAATGTTCTCTACTCCTTTCTTCCGAAATTGGATTATGAAGTCCGCTGCTTTCAGAACTATTACCGGTGGAAAAGTCTCGAGAAAACAGGTTTCCTCAACTAGCCATGTACTGGCAGCCCTCCTTCTAGTGCCAGAAACTGTTGAGGCCTAGAAATTTATAGGCAACAACAGCAAGGGATTCTCCCCAGTCAAAGTTCCCAACTAGCCCGTGACTGTTTGGTATAGGGAATCTGTTCGGTTTACGGTCCGGCTACCATAGGTCAAGTAACAAAAACAAAGGTTTTACCGATTACGACCCGGTCCATTGTGTATATTTTTTGTATTCTTTTGACTTAAAGTATGATATGCATGTGCCTAATTAATAATGCAGGATGATAAGGATGCAAGGAGCAGTCACAATGTGATGCGCAAGTTCTTACCTCTCGTCTTAGGACTCACAAGCATCTAAATCAGATGCAACAAGAAATTAAAACTAACTACCTAACCTATCCCCAGGGAGCAAGATTATCATTCATTGGTGAGTAATGTATTTTGTACATGTATTATGAAAAGTTACAGATAGCTAATACTTCTTTCATAGACACATGAACAATTAAAGATATTTAAACAACCAGATAGCCAATTGTTTATGAACAGCATTCATTACTCACAGTGGAAAACATCACAAAATATAATGAAGAACACTCAAACAAGAACATAGGTTCAGGAAGTTAGAACGCTCTCACAGTTAATGAAACACAGTTGAAAACGAAATAGTTCCCATTCAACATCGTTCATTTAATCACATTGATACATTCCACATAGCACTTTCTCCAACAGGCAAAAGTTGCAGTTTCTGATTGTAAAACGAAATAGTTCCTCTTACAAGCATTGGTTTACAAGTATTTCCAGAGAAAAAGCCCCTTCTAAATTCTAACTTTTGAATATTTAAACAAAACAGTAGACCGCTTGGGTTCCCCCAAACGTGTGACTTTTGGGCTCTTCGAACGTCTCATATCCCTCTTTTCATCTTTTCTGCGCATGCTTATGATCGGCTAAGTAACTGGCGGACCTTTCAGATCTGCGCCTTTGTTTCTTTCAATTTTGTCTTTTACTTTGCTCATGCCCCTTGAAATCCTGTCTCCTATCTGTACCTTCACACCACAGCAATACGAACAGTCTTTTGGTTCTTCCTGCAGTTAATCAATGTGCATTATTCACCGGGATTGCATTCTAAAATGTCAAATTAAACTAACTAAAACAGCTAATCCACAAGAAATAGCTAGGTGCACCACTGTTCTAAGAA
The DNA here is from genome assembly GCA_001517045.1 of Pseudotsuga menziesii. Lineage (NCBI taxonomy): Eukaryota > Viridiplantae > Streptophyta > Pinopsida > Pinales > Pinaceae > Pseudotsuga > Pseudotsuga menziesii. Next base: position 124,411 of record LPNX010025374.1, on the reverse strand, counting down.
TTTTAACAAACGTAGACACCACTACCTCGTCCACCTACGGGCTCAACAGACATTACCAATGATGGAAAACGAAAAACTCATCGGTGGCTCAGAATACTAACATCGGATGGGTAGATTCATTTACAGCCGCATAAGTGGGTCCTGACAAATGATGGGTACTGCGAAACACTTTAAGCACATCAGAGTCGGAAGAGTTAAGACTAAGCTATGGGTGGGAAAGTTCTCAATCAAAAGTCAAAAGGACATCGACATCGGAAGACGAAAGCTTTGCACAGCCGCAATGACGAAAGAGAAAAAACTACGGAAAAGCGACTAAAATACTGATACGCATCAGCGGGTGGAGCGCTTTACACTTTGGGTGCTTAGTTGCTTTCAGAGCCACAACGGCAGAAGAGAAAAAAATACGGACAAGCGACTAAAAGACTGATACGCATCGGCGGGCGGAGCGTTTTACACTTTGGGTGCTTAGTTTCTTTGAGAGCCGTAACGGAGGAAGAGAAAAATACTACAGCTTCCGATCAAACAAAAATTGACTCCCGATCAATAGAAAATATTAAGTGTTCGGACAGCTTTAAAATTCAATAGCGGTGAAAAATATATTTCACCTCCGAAACAGCGGCCCTTCAAAGAACAATTAGCAAAACCAAACTCAAAATCTGCGACCCAAACAACTTCAAAACACATGAAAATTCCAAAAACCAGGATGAGAGTTAATCTTCAAAAATCATTCAAAATTAAAGCATGACCAAAAACAATTCACGAATCCAAACGATTCAAAGCAACCTTAAATGATGAGGAGGGGACCAAAATTTAAAAATTTGGGGAGAATAGTTGCGGATGCAACATGGTGTTTAGACATTAGAAGGAATAAATATTTATTTAATGGTGTTAATTAAATTAATTCAAGTGAAAAATGAAATTGCTATGGAGAATGGAAACACATGGAGACTATGGGGCCTACTCAAGCTAGATTTCCTATGTTAAATGGCATCCTCCTCTTGCAATCCTGAATCTATGGAAAGCCTAATGTTTTTGAATGGATTATAAGGTTAATATACTTGTCCATATACTTCATAGGTCTAATTTGGTATGAATTTTAACTTACATGGGGAGAGGAAGAGTCAAATGGGAGTTTCATGGACACTTGGCTAGATTCTCCATACATTTATGACATCTATAACGCCAATGATGGAGATTCTATTACAGTTATGACACAAGTTAGTTATGAATTATTACATATAACATCTAAGGCTTGAATAGAACATCTTAGAGGGTGATCATTGGAGTTAGAGAAGGCCAAGAGGCTCCTACTCGAATTTGGGAGAAGAGGGAAGGTGAAGATAGAGACCACATGGCATAGCATGAGCAGCCACACCAATTCGACTTGGATTTGGTTTATGGATGTATTTGGAAACTTAGAATACAAATAATGTTTATAAAATTTAGTGATCATCCATGAGAAGGCCCTTTGGTCATTTTTGAAAATTGTTATTGTGAAGAGAGAGAGTTAGTGGATGACTAGTTCATGCCTTAGCCAATTTCAAGGGTGAAAGATTCCCATCCTAGTTGGTGTTTGGAGAGGCCACTCAGGTATTTCAAGAATATTAAATTAAGGGCCATAATTTACATGTGCAAGCTACAGCAGCTCGTGGACATATCAATTTCATATTTTTCTTCCTTTCATCTCAAGTTTTCTCACCATATTTCAGCTCTATGGAGTGAGGCACACTTGGTGAGCTATTCATCTCTTTGAGGGAGATTATCTTGCTCTAGTATTTTGTATTCTGATGTAAATGATATTTTATTTAATTTTAGAAATCTCTCAGGTCTAAATTCCAATAAATCTCATGTATTATTTCTCAATAATGAAGAAACAGTGCCATTTCCCCACTACCTTGTTGTAAACTCTTGTAATGTTGATGGTTTCGAATAGATGTATAACATATTGATGATTTATGAATAAATGGAATGTAATTAAATTATATTATGGGTGTCATGTTCATTAATTGATAATTTTTTTCCATTGGGTCGGTTTTCATAGCAATTGGAGCAAACTACACCTCATTTCCCCAAGGGTCCAAAACTAGTTTTTTATATCTAATTGAAAGAAGTGATAACTGCCATGGGAGGTTGATTATTTATGCATATGAGTCTATGATAATGTATTATACACATCCCCTTATTCAATTTAATAATTTGAGTGGGTTTCTGCACATTTGGGAATCCATTTCTGCCACTTACCCCGGGGGGGGGGGGGGGGGGGGGGGGGGATTTGAGCCCAAAATTGCCAGTAAAATCATCTATCTTGTTCAGAATTTAGTACAGACTTTCAGAAGTGATTGGAGGGAAATAATACATCCTTGAACATAATAATTAAGTTATTATATCATTCATACACCTTCTCTGAATATTTGAGAGCAATTGGGCTGATTTGGAGACCAAGACGCTAAAACTAGTCAAGAGCCAAAATTGTGAAAAAATTGGAAAATTGGGCATTTTGGTAAAAAAATTTAAAAATGAAATTACATATGCTTGGTGGGCCAAAATATCGGTATGTTTATTCAGTTTAATTACATCCTTATTTTCATACAAAATCTGGTGGGCTCGAGATAATGCTATCTTCAATAACAAAATGAGTGCTCATGAAGTAACAACAACTGTTGTGGTGCAGTGGACCAGGGAGCATAAATCAAAAGAGAAAGAGAAAAAAAAGGATACTAGTTCCTCCATAAATAAATAAACAGTTCCTTGGGCCTTCTTTGATGGTGCAAGTCAAGGATATCCTCCCTTCGGAGGTTCGGTAGGAGTGATATACTTCTCTGACAAACACAAGGTGCAAGCAAAGTGTTAACACTGGAAAATTACCCAAGGTTGTAAGGGCTATTCCTAGGTAACAAAAAAAACCAATTTTAAAGAGAAAAATGGATTTTTCTCTTTTGAGAGGGATCTCTCACAAAATATTAACAAGGCCAGATATGCATAAGCAATACTATTTGTAATTGGTAAGATTGGTTGAAACTGAACACATGGCCATTGGGCTATGGAGTCAAAATGTGAATATAGATAAATAGAAATTTTGCATGGAAGTTTTAAAAAGAGGAAAGGCAGCTACTTAGTCACAGTCAAAATTTGATTTTCTGGTGAAAAAGGAAGAACATGAACAAACCATTAACACAAAGAATTGTAAAAATGAATTCTGTATCAACTTTAGAAGAAAGGTTTGGTGGAAATCTGAAAAGAACACTAAGAGCATAGTAAATATAAATTCTAAACTGTTATACTCTCATTTTAGACATGAAGGAAAACATAATGGAAAGATAAAATTGGAAAAACATTCACATAAGAACAGAAAGTACATACTGCAACATGAAATAATACATGAATCTCTGAAAAATGCCAACTTTCAGCTCTGTAATTTTAAAGAAAGACTTGAATACACAAATCTCCAAAATCTCACAGGTTCCAACTCTTGCTTCATCAAATGTACAAATACTTATACAATTGCTACTCGAGCTGAACAATAAACCTAACTATCTAATGGTTTCAACCGTTTACTACATGTGTCAAAGTACTTGTCTATTACAAAATAGTTCTAAGATAACAAAACTTCTTAACTAATGAAATTAAAAATAACATTTTATCATAAAATTTATCAGTTGTTGAAACTCCTTTGCGTTGTCTTCCTTGATGTCTTCATGGTTGTAACTTATATTTAGTTTCTCCATATTGTTGAACTGCTCTCCAATGTTTAGGATTAGGCAAATCTACAACAACCATTTCATGTGCCAGAACTCTGATCTCCATGTTGTCTACATATGAAAAATTAGGGACCTTGGCACGCGTGACTTTAAAATCAAATAATAACTCGAACTCTCCAGCCAATATTTCAAACACGACTTTTCTAGACATAACCTGTTGCATATATTCAAACTTACTGTGATCTAACCTGCAATTGACCAATTTATCCAGATATTCCTTTTGACACTATAATGGTCCCATTTCCTCCCAAAAGAAAGGAATTCCCCTGCTTACCAGTGGAGTAAATAACTTGGTCACTTCTTTGACTTTATGACTTATAATATAACTTTTAACCTATACAATATCCAACATTCTGTACTTTCAACCACTTTTATGGCCCAAGAGACAACAACAACTTTGTCTCAGATATCAAACCTTCTAACTTGATCTTCTTATAAGGTACTTAAAAAGTTGATAGAATTCTGAGCTACTTCCATTGGCTTCTTATTTAATCCTTGTTTTACTGTCAAAATATTCTGTCTGGCTACTTTTAGAGCACTCTCCTGATCTGCAAAATAATCTAAATATGGTCTAAAATTATTAGCTTCTAGAATAATCTTATCGCAAATCATATGTCTGGCACCTTGCAAGGACATTTGACCAACCACCTGCTTTGTTAACTTAGTATTCTGATTTATTAGTTCTTGAAAATTTTCCTCTACTTCCTTCTTCTCTTGTTCTCTTTTCAAAATTGTCTCTTCTAGATTCTTGTTCTGTTGCTTTAACTCTGTGAGTTCTACATCTTTCAGGTTTACCTGAGACACTGCCTTAGGAAGAGAAGTTGCATCTATTTCTACAAAAAGAATAGTAGATTGATTTTTAACTTCTTCACATTTTTCCTGTAATTCTTTTTCTGTTGCTGCTAGCTTAGTTTTTAGGTCCTTCTCATTTTCTATCAGAAGCTTATCATCCCCTTCCCAATGTTTTTCTTTTTATTCAAGCTTTAACATATTGGCTTTACAATCACTCAATTCAATGCTTAATGCTTCCTTGTCCTTCTCAAATTATGTCAATTCAGAGGTCTGAATAAGCTAAGTGGAAGGAATTTTCAATTTCTTTTTTAGCACATGAACTTCTTTCTATTTTTCATCAAACAACTTTTGAGCCACTGCTCCTTTGTCTAACTGCCCATCAACCTTCAATAATTTCTCCTGCAACTTTTTAATTTTGATTCGAAGGGCCTTGTTCTCAACCATTTCTTTCCGTAGGAGGTACTGAGATTTCTTTTTATTAGACTCCATTTTAGACACCTGTAATGTAGATTTAAGCAATCTTGTATATATGATATCATGTGTTTCTCTATGAAGGTGTATCACATCTGTAGTAGGGATTTTCTCGAAGTTCACATTCACCTCTGATACCTTATTACCAACAGTCATGGATAAACTCGAGGTATCTATGGCATGATCTCTTACAGTTTTTAAAGTTAAATCTAGATTTGGTAATTGTCTCACTTCCTTGTATAATTTTATTGTTTCATCATAGGTTTTATCAGCCACTTCCCTATAGGTATTCAACCACTCTTCTTTTGATGTATACTTATTTGGGGTTACTCCATCAAATACATATTCTTAAAGATACAAACCAATTATTTTGGATTTTTATTGCTTTTTTTTACCTTTCACACTGCTCTTCTTCACCTGTACCATTTGTCCCTCTTGTCCAATTTTTTGCTTCTTCGGTGTACTAGCAGTGTTTTGTTCTTCAGTGTCCATGAAACCTGAATGTTCTCTCTTCTTTGAATTTCCTGAAAAAATTATTAATGATGAAATAATCCCAGCAATTGCAACTATGTTAAAAAGATCCATTGGGGGATAATTATTTCCAGGTATGGATGAGATAGATTCTTGTTCCATGTTGATATTATCTGGGGTTTTTTTAGGATAATATTCCCAATTAGCTACCTCTCTAAGTCTAGCTACTTCAGTATGTTCAAAAGTCTTATTGTTGCTTGCATGTATTCTTTGAGAGATTACCTGGTGTGGATCATAGTTGATAGCATCTCCCCAAGAAAATCCCATGCTTCTAAGCATATTATCAAGGATTGGTAGAGCAGTTCTACTTTTGACAACATATGGCCCTTCCTCACAAGGAAATTTAATATCTAGACTCTTCCTGAAGCTTAAGATGTGTTCTTCCTCAACTATAAGCCTTTGTCTAAAAAATTCCAAAGAAAATATTATATTTGTCAAAAAGGCTCAAAGAATATAAGGCTGATGCAAAAATCCATATAACCTTAAAACTGTTTCAGACTTTGAAAGGAACCAGTCTCTTGTCCTTTTACTAGGGGAAAGTTGCAATGTTTCCTTCATCTCTGGAAATACTCTGGGAAATATTTCCTAAAAGAAAATTTTGTGTATTTTTGCCATCAAATAATTCATGAACTTGCAATGATCCTGGGTCATTTCATCAGTGATTACCAATTCAAGAAACTGTAGGTTATATTCATTATGTGATAAGAACATCTTCAGCAAAAAGGACTAGAATCTGAAAACTCTGGTATCGTGGAAGTTGACTGAATCAGAATGAATGTTCTTAGTTAGGAACTCATCAAACTTAAGGCAACAATACTAGAAAGAATGACCTAAAATTTCAGACTCAATTGGGCAAGTACTTAATATAAACAACATACTCAACAGTGACTTTGTAACATAACCCTTAGTGTCTAACCCAAAAAATTGACTGGCTAAAGTTATACACGACTGGGTTTCTTCATTAAACAAAACCAAGTCAATAGGGTAAGATAAACTTATAACCTCACTATCAAGCTTTAAACATGGCTTCACTTAAAAAAGGCTTCCTTAATCTCAGCTATAGCCTCCTAGAAGAAATGTATGATGTTTTCTTTTTTGTAATCCTAGTATAAATGAACAAAATCATCTAGTACAGATAGGGTTTTTTGGATAACAGAGGCATGAATCAGGTAAAGGATCCTAGACTTAGGTTTTTCCATGATGACTTCTTCAGCTACAGAATAATTATCCGTAGACAACTCCACAAATTCGAGGCAATTGGGGGTCTGGTAAACAAAGTTAAAATAAAAGAAAGACCTGAAAACACCATCGGTGTCACTACCCTAGTCCTTAATAATTTTCAATTTATTTTTAGCTATCTCAATTGTTTCATTCAGTAAAATGGTAACAAAAACTTCATCATTTTTGTCTTCAAAGCTTTTCTCAACCTTCTAACAGGAAACCCCTAACTCTTCACTATCTTCCACTTCAACCACATCCATTTCATCCATTTTTAGAAGTACTTGGAAATTTTTAGGATGCGTACCTTGTTTAATTAACATAGTATTTCAACTTCGTCCACATTCGCACTTTATGCACAATCAGGGTTACCGTCAATTCTAATGCTAAAAAAAAACTTGTGAACTCCACGTAGATGTTTTTATATTTTTTTATGTTTCATAACCATGGTGTGTATCCTATAATTTATACTGTAGATTTTTTTTTCTTTGAAATCTAAGTCGTTCATGTGCAAGATCTCAATACCAAGACTCAATATTATCACCCTGCACATCTTGATTCGGTGGAATCAATATCAACCATTGATCTGCAATCTTCCTTCATCAAAATCGTCCAACTGTGAAAAGTATTAATCTGTCACAGTAATCTAGGGACTAAAACACAGTCTCATAAGAGATTTTAGACAATAAGGCATGAAAATGGTGTAATAGTGCTACAAAATGAGTAGCCGCTCTGTATAATCAATAAAGAATGAGTAATACAATACAATGATCATGCTACAAGCATGAATAACCAAGCAATTCAGATTCCCAGCAAGGTCATTCGAATTGAATGAGTGAGTCTAGTTTAACTGAATGTAAGCCACAGTCAACACTCAAGTTAACCACTGATCAAAACCCTAATTGACTCAACTGAGCCCTAACTGAGGTCGGAGTGCAATAAATGACTGAGTCTAACTAAAATTAGCTCAGACACATGTCACTGCAAGCCAACCAACAAGTGGTAGCACATCAATGACTCCAATGAACCCTGATGAGGTTAACTGAAGTGTAATTGACCATCAGAAGTGGTTGGAGGCGCCCTTGTTGACTCCAGTTCATTAAATAATCAATAAATAATCAATTTAATGAAAGAAGTCACCTTTACTGCTCTTTTTAACTGATTGTAACCAACAGTTAGTAATATGGGGCATTAATGACACTCAGATCACCCTCGGAGTGCTCCAGTTAGCCTCCCCAAATGTAGGAGAAGGCTAAGTTAGCCTCCTTGACTGAAGGTAGGTGTGGGTGTGCTCAAGCTGATGACATCTAGTGCTCCTCTGATGTCAATTAAGTCAATAAAACTTAGGATAGTGGTTTAACTAGGCCAAATTGACCAAAATGAGTGTGTATGGTGGTAAATGTCTCCAACACCTCCCCTTAAGCTATACTCAAGAGGGGTAGAAAACATAAAATGCATAAGAATTCTAGGGCCCTGGAAACTAAGGAAATAGGTCACCCTATACAATACTGAAAGTCAAGCAATGCTCAAAAACAAACTAAGTGAGGAGAAGAGGGAAAACCCAGTGGGAAAAACCCCCCCTCAAGCTGAACACTGAAAGTAGTAGGATCACCCTGATTAACTCACCCCCAACAGTGAACGGAGGTAAGTGAACTTATTTTCTAAAAAGATATTTGTGAATATGTCTACAATATTCTCATAAGTCGGGCAGTATTGCAAAATGATGGTCCTGTCATGCACTAGCTCCCTGATATAGTGCATGTGTATCTCTACATGCTTGGTCCTCTGCCTGGTAACTGGATATATGGATATCTTAATAGCACTTTGATTGTCACAAAATAGAATAGTGGACAAAGTACTACCAATATCAAACTCTAAAAGAATGCCTTGCAACCAAACTGCTTGGATGCATGCATTCACTGCTCCTCGATACTCGGCCTCTGCTGAAGATAATGCTATGGCGACCTTCTTTTTGCTAGACCAAAAAATGGGGACACCACCAAACATGAATACATTTCCAGAAGTATACTTTCTATCAATAGAATCACCCACCCAATCGAAATCTGTGTATCCAACTAGCTCTAGCTCGGAGTCTGCAGCATAGTGAATGCCATAGGCCCTGGTTCCCTGAATATATTGGAGGATCCTCTTGGCTACCATCCAATGAAGATCATGGGTCTGCTGCATGTATCTTGATACATCATTCAGCCATCAAAGGAAAGGGAATGGTGCAGGCCTACATTCATCCTGTTAAACTTAACTAACAGGTCTTACATGTATTTGGACTAAGTGACCATTATCCCATCATAATTTTGCTCAATTTCGAGCCCCAAATCGCTCATTTCAAATGCATTATGGAGAATAGTTTTGATGCTAGAATAGAAGCAACTATGCTACCTGTGAATATAAGAAAATTCTATATATACACATTTGGATCTAATCTACACCTTTGGAATTTCTGTGAGAGAAGGAATGCATCCATCTTGGAATACCACTCTCTTGGGGCCTCTTTTAACACGTATAGTGACTTCTTTAGCTTGCAAACCAAGGATGGATCAGAGATGTAGCCCTCAGGATGCTTCATATATATCTCCTCATGAAGATCTCCATGCAGAAAGGTTGACTTAACATCCATATGATGCACTTTCCAGTGCTTAGATGTTGAAATTGCCAAAACTACGCGGATGGAGTCCATTTTTGCAAACGGTACAAAAGTATCATGGTAGTCCACACCTTGGACCTAAGAGAAACCTTTTTCCACTAGAATTTCCTTATATTTTTAGGTGTTTCCATCAGCAAAAACTTTGGTCTGAAACACCTATTTTCATTGAACCAATTTCCTTCCCAGAGGAAGAGAAACTAGCTCCCGAGTAGTGTTTTTCTCAAGAGAATTCATCTCTTCATCCATGGAAACTTGCCATATTGGATCCTTTAGATCATGGTAGTAGGAATTTGGGTCTGAACTAGTCATCAAATAACAAGTTTTAGACATCAATTTATCAATACAAGAGAGCACAATACTTGCTCTTTGGAAATCAGACCAGGTTCTCCTTTGATCATTTGGATTTCCAATGTTATCTCTTGCGAAGGAGAGTGTCTGTCGAGCCCATATGGGAAGATGATTTTTTACTTCAGGTTCTGATTCAACATCTAATGTTTGCTATACACTCATATCAGAAATCAAAGGATCCCAATCAGGGTCATCACCCCCAATTTCATCATCCAAATATTCAGTAGAATAGGAAGCAAAATTCAGCAGTTTTCTCCTTCACTAGTTCCACCTCCTAAAGAGGCTCATCAAACTTGACACTCCTTTCGATGATGATCTGTTTTGTTTTGATATCTAGTAGCTTGAAACCTTTTGATCCTTTAGGATACCCAATAAACATACATTCTATTCTTTGCAGTTACAAATCCCTTGTTTTATCAAGTGGAATTCGGGCCCATGCAGTGGACCCAAACACCCGTAGGTTCGACAAATCCGGCTTGTGTCCGAATTATGCTTCGAAAGGGGTCTTTCCTTTCATGGATGAGTGTGGAACTATGTTCTGAATTTATGCTATAGCAGGCATGGCTTCAGTCCACAAATTTGCAGCCAACTTCTTTGATTCCAACATATAGGTGGTCATCTCCTTGAGAGATCGATTCTTCCTTTTCGCTATACCGTTCTGCTTGGGAGTGTAGGGAATTGAATGTTGGACCTGAATATCACTTTGGGAACATATGTGTAGAAACTCATTACTAACATACTCTCCACCATTATCATATCTCAAGATCTTGATCTTAAGCCCAGATGCATTCTCGATCAAGGCCTTCATTTCAGTGAAATTTTCACATACTTTAAACTTCTTTTTGAGAAAGAAGACCCCTGTGTACTTGGAAAAATCATCAATAAAAGTAAAAATATACCTTGATCCATTCATGCATGTGATAGGAATGGGACCACTGATATTAGAATGTATCAGCCCCAAGATGCATGTAGCTCGGTTTTCCTTCCCCTGATCGAACTTGTGCTCAGGGTGCTTTCCAACTACACAACCCTTGCAAATTCTAGTGGTTTCCTTGATGACCGGGAGGCCTTCAACCATGGATTTTTTCTGTAATTGCTGCAAGTATTTGAAATTGATATGGCCAAACCTCTCATTCCACAGTCTACTAACTTCATTTCCATGAGTCAGTAGTGCAATGGGCTTTGCATCCACCACAAAGTGGGAAAACTCATAGGCTTTTGCATGATGGTTTGCAAGGCCTTTGGCAACAAGTTTCTCGGATGCAAGTTTCGTTATCAAAAAAAAATTAGGGATAAAGGATACTCTCTTAGGAACTCATGTATGTGTCATATGATAGACACTAAGGAGATTTGATGCCAGAGACGGTACATACAAAACATTTGAAAAATAGCCATTCTCAAGATCAACCATACCTTATCCTTCTAAAATGATGGTGGAGTCATATCCCATGTGGATGGGGATGTATTTTCTAGTCTCCGAAGATGATAAGGAGTCTCTTTCAGCCATCATGTGGTTCGAAGCTCCAGAATCAATCAAGAGTGCTTTGGAATTCGAAGTGCTTTCCATGAGGGCATGACCTCTTTCATGTTGTGGTTCCCGATCTTGTTGATCTCTCCTCTGAAATATTTCCAGAAGAATGATGTGATTTCTCTCAAGGAGAGAGGTAGCTTCATGAATATTCTTCTTCATGCAGGCATGTTCAAGGTGGAATCCCTTCCTGCAGTATGAACACTTGACTTTTTCCTTTCCATGATTCCCTTTTCCTTTGTTCTTCTTTGAGCTGGAAGACTCATCATGCTGCTGGTTTTCAACTTTAGGCTTAGGGGATTCGAATTTAGTTTTTGGGTTCTTATGTTTCTTTCCTTTACCCTTCGGATCTTTAGGCCCTGAGACATGGAGGACTTGATCACAGTAGGATCTGATGATCCCCGTCTAGACAATCTTATCGTGTTCATTTGTTAGGGACTCAATGAAGGCATTGAGTGTAGGAATCTTCCATCCAGGGGTTTTGATCTTCCCTGCATGGAATGTAGAGACAAAAACTAAATAATCAACTCCAAGTTTGGACAGTATGGAGAGGATGAGATGATCATCCTCCTTCTCCACTTTGCATTGCTTCAACAGTAAGACAATGTGCTTGAACTTTGTGAAAAATTCATTTAAGGTCTTGAAATTGGAAGGCTGGAGAGACATCAACTCATTCTTAAGCTGGTATACTCTCAAATCATCATGCTTTCCATACAGGGTTTCCAATTTGTCCCATATTTCCTTTGGAGTCTTCTATCCTGAAATATGGAAAAGAAGATATTGGGAAACAGAGAGGCACAAGAATCTGAATGCTTCATCCTTCTTGTTCAAGAATCTAGCTTTGTCTGTCATAGAAGCAGGCTCTTCTTCAGTGTCCATAGTGACCCTATAGAGTCCTCTAGCACGTATTTGGATCTCCATGTCTCCTTTCCATGAGTGGAAATTGAACAGAGTCAAAAGATCTACGGAAGAAGCCATCTGAATCTGCTGGAGCGAATGCTTTCACCTGTAAAAAACCTGAAAATCACAACAAAAGGGGCACCGTAAGGTTAGACAGCCTACACATTGTTAAATTTTCATATGCTAAGATAGATCATTAGTATTTCATTTCAATTTCATATCAAAAGCATATAAACAGTATCACTGAAAGATAGACAAGCACAACCATACAAAAGGAACACAAAGATTTATCCTGGAAAAACCCAGCAAAAGCTTCCTTAATATAGATTCCCCAAAAGATAAAAGGTAAAACCAAAAAGGAAATCAAAGCTTGATCCTCCTCCTTCTTCAGCGACTTCTCGCTTCTCCACTAATGCACTACACAAGTGAGAGAGTGTGTTCCAAATGAGGAGATCCACACCTCTATTTATATTCATCCGTTCACTTTAATTATCAATTCCAACATGTAGGCTCGAGTTAATCATGTAGGCTCGAGTTACACATGTAGGCTCAAGTAACCACACTGGGGTACTAATGACCCACCTTTACAATTAGAGGGGACTACCTCATGACTCTTATTAGTTCTTCTGATTATAAGCATCGGGGTATAAAGTAATACAAGTGGTTCTTCCAATAGGACCATCGGGGACCAAAAAAAAGATACATATAGAATATCCTTTGAAGCTACAATATTTCAACACTCCCCCTTAATGAGAAGGGTATTCTACAACAACATCAACAAAAATAATAATAGGAGAGAGAGAGAGAGAGAACATCATCAACATCATCAGGGTAACACATCTATAAATCATTGGAATCTTTTCAACATCATGTAGTCTTTAGCAACAACAACACCTTGACTGCTTCGATCAGCAACAACTTTGACCACTTCGATCAACAACATCTTCAGCACTTTGACCTTTTGATCAGCAACATCATCATCATACTCTGATCTTTCAAACAACAACATCATCATCATACTCTGATCTTTCGAACAGGAACATCATCATCAGCAGCAACAACCTATAATCCACAGTACAAAGACAAAGAGTCTTTGGATCACTTTTGGACCTAAGTCTAGGGATGATACAATCCTACCACATTCTTGACAACCGAAGTCACCCAATTGATTACGGGATAATCAATCCCTATCACTTTAGGACTAGGTCCAAGGATGATGCAATCCTACCGCATTCTCGACAACCGAAGTCACCGGATTGATTACAGGATAATCAGTCCCTATCACTTTAGGACTAGGTCCAAGGATGATGCAATCCTACCACATTCTCGGGGATCGAAGCCTCCAGATACCTTTTTGAACCGAAGTTCAAGGATGATGCAATCCTGCCACATTCTCGGGGACTGAAGCCTCTGGATACCTTTCTGAACCAAAGTTCAAGGATGATGAAATCCTGCCACATTCTTGGGGACCAAAGCCTTCAGATACCTTTCTGAACTAAAGTTCAAGGATGATGCAATTCTGCCACATTCTCGAGGACTGAAGCCTCTAGATACCTTTCTGAACCGAAGTTCAAGGATGATGTAATCCCACTACATTCTCGAGGACCTAAGTCACCAGATCTATTCTAGACAGATGTCCCAAGATGATACAATCCCTCTTCATTCTCGAGGACCGAGGTCTCTAGATCACTTTAGGGAAAGTGCCCAGGGATGATACAATCCCACTGCAACATCACTACTCCCCCTTTCGAGGAAGGTCTTTTCAAACAACACCAAGCTTGTCTTGAAAGTGTTCAAACTTTACTCGAGACAAAGGCTTCGTCAGCACATCATCATATAAAATGTCATCATCTACATCTTCAGTATGTGAATACTAAACTATCACCATCTTTATCTCCGGTATGTGAATACCGAAAGCATCATCATCTATATATTCAGTATAGAAATACTGAAAGCATCATCATCTCTATATTCAGTATAGAAATACGGAATCACCATCATCTGCATCTATAGTATGTAAATACTGAAACATCATCTATATCTTCAGTATGGGAATACTGAAACATCATCATCTATATCTTATCTCGTATGTAGAAATACCAGATTTCTATGTGTTACGAAGGAACACAGGGTTCTCTATCATCACAACTCTGGTTATCACATAGAATCATTGTAGTATCCATCTTTAGGTCGAAGAGACCTGATATCAGCTTCTGAAGCCATATGACTTCACAACTTAGCAGGGCAATCTGCAATGTATTCTGCTTCAGCCATGCTAAGAGAAACACTGGACTGTTTCCTGCTAAACCATGAACTCATAACAGACCCCAAACAAAATCATCTACCTAATGTGCTTTTCCTGTCTGAGATACTTCCATCCCAATCTGCATTTGTGTAGCCATACAATATATACTCATGGCTACCATCATAGTATAGACCAAAGTCTATAGTCCCTTTCAGATTTCTCATCACATGTTTTGCAGCTACTAGGTGAACCCGTCTTGGTTGAACAATATATTGACTTAAGGTGTTCATAGCAAAACAAATGTCTGGTCTAGTATTTGTTAAGTACATCAATGACCCAATGATCTGTCTATAATGAGTCACATCCAATAACTCTGATGATTCATCAGCTAACAGCTTTAGGTTGGAGTCCATGGGTGTGGCCATGACTTTGCATTCCAACATATTGAATCTCTTCAATATCTCTACCACATAATTTCCCTCATTGAGAAAGATTCCTTCTGAACTTTTCCATACTTCTAGACCTAGGAAATAATGCATTAACCCAAGGTCTTTCATCTCAAATTCTTCTGCTAGTTTCTTCTTGCTTTCCATGATCTGTTTCTCATTCCCTGTCAAGAATAAGTCATCCACATATAATAATAGGATGACAAGTTCATCTTCTAAAACCTTGAGATAAAGGTTAGGATTAGCTTTACTCTTGGTAAAGCCCATATTTGACAAGAAACTATCTATTCTTCCATACCAAGCTTTGGGAGCTTTCTTCATGCCATAGAGGGCCTTCTTCAACTTGCATACATGATTCCATCTGTCTTCAACTTCAAATCCTCGTGACTATTCGATGTAAAACTCTTTCTCAATCATATCATTAAGGAAGGCTTGTATTTACTTCATCATGGAAGAAACTACCATGATAGTTCTGAAGGAAGTGTACCTTGTTTCCTGGAGTAAGTGTCTCTTCAAAATTAATTCCCTCTTCTTGATAGAAACCTCTAGCCACAAGTATTTCCTTACTTCTATCAAAAACATAATTTATCTTGCAAATCCATTTGGAAGATACCACATTCTTATTTTTTGGTTTGAGTACTATATCCCAAACATCATTCTAGTATTCTTTCATCATAACATCTTCCATGAGTTTGTCTTGTCAGGTCATCAACATATCCTAGTCTTCTGCATTCAACCTTGAAGGTTGGAACCCACTTTACTCTTGGTAAAGTCTTGATCCATCATGAATCTATCCATCATGTTGTACCATGTCGAACTCAGATATATTTTGTAGTCACTCCCCCTGAAGTGGAGTATCATCTTCCCTCTTCATTCTGTACAGGTGGTTCTATTCTTGATATATACTGGTCAATAGAGTATGTCATGTCATAGTCTATTCTTTCTGAGGAAAATCATGAACCTTGCTTTGTACACTTGTTCTTGTAGATCCATATGGAAGATACTACGTACTTCCCTTTATGTCTCGAAATCATATCGTATACATCATTCCCCATGATCAACTGTTATTCTTTGATCACAGCTTCTTTCATAGCATTCTTTTCTTCATCTTGAGTTATCTCTCATACCAATGGTGGTCTTCATCCTTCTAGGTGGATCTACTGCTCTCTGAAGCTCTTTCTTCTGTCATGGTGTCTCTGACATTGGGAACTTCAGATTCATGTTTATTGGAGTGAATCGTGAATTGTCATCACTTGTTCTTCGGAACAAGTCTCATCCTTCTTTTCTTGTAGGAGGTTGTACATGACCTTTCCTACAATTCAAATGCACCAGTTGCATGGTTAGAACTATTTCATAAAACATATGCATAACAACAAATTCTTATGCATCATGCAACTATTTATCCAATACAACATTCATCCATGTCTGACAGAAAATTTCTAGATGCATTCCATCTCTACCATGACATCATTGATATTGTGCACTAATCCAATACATCAGCAAAGAGGTTTCATTCTAGATAAGTAGAAATGGAGAGTTGTATAGCACCATGAGCTACTTACCCATCACATGCATATTAGTAGTATACAGTCATTAACGCAAACAATCTATCATTCATAACACATCAACTGAATATAATCAAATGTATAACAAAACAATATCATGAAATGAAAATTGAATACTTATCTTTTATTTGTTTCGTGGGAAGACTCCTTCTTGATCCTTCTACTTCATCATCTTCTTCATTCATGACATCATCATTTCTTATCCAAATGATAAGATGGATAAGAGGTTCTTCAAGAATTGAGTTCCACATTCCTCATCACTTGAGGGATCTTCTTTGAATGGTGAGAGCTTGATCTTAAATTGCTCCCATCTTCTTCTTCTCTTCTTATGAGTCGAGCTTCTTCTTCTTCCCAGAGTCAACTGAAAGTAATCACTTCCTTCTGGCACACATTCCTTGCATGAATGAATCCCATGATCCTAGGAGGCCATTCAAGGTGGCTATCACCACTTCTGCATTCTTCACTTCTTCTTTTACCTCTTCAATTTGTTTCTTAAGGTCATCTTCTGATGTATGTTATTTCCTTCAAATAGCTTGGTCAAGGAATCAAACATCTCTTTCAGTGTCTTTAGGGAAGAAACTTGTGGTACAATTTGATCCGTGAGTGAATCAACAATGATCTTCTTGGCCTTGACCAAGTTCTTCTAGTGTAAGGCTTTGAGGCTCATCTCCCTCTAGAACTAGAACCTCTCTACTCATGTAGGTGTCCAATTCATTTTCTTCAGAGAGATAAAATACTTCCATGCTTGGAAGTTGTCAACTTCACCAAGATTATCATCAAGATGATGTGATAGATCACTTTGAAATGAAAACCTCAAATGCAAATAGCAAAAGATTAGATCTTACTGGTTTGAGGTGTCTGTCCTGCTTCTGGAGCTGGCTAATCTAGGGTTTGTCATAGAAACCCTAATTTTAAAAAACATGGAATATTTCAGATCTGATTGGATCTAAATATAGATCTCTTAAAATGGATCTATCCAATGTACTCATTTTCTAAAAACAGTGGAGGGAAGCTCCCGAAACAGGAAGCCTTAGTTTTCCATTTTCTTCTACAGAAATGTCTGTCATGGTTTCTATGCTATATCAAACATTAATACTCCTCTGTGTCTAAAATTTCACACTGAGGTAAATTCATATGTACCTGATATAACACCATCGGTTTCATCAGAATTTGTTTCACCAATTGGTATTTATGATCCTTTTCCCAAGGTGACCTGTTGTAGGACTGTTTAGAACAGTGAAGTTGTATGGCCTGCCACATGTCACTGTTTCATCTTCTAGTTCTGAAATTTGGACCATAGAAATAAAATTCCATGATATTTCTGGAACATCTTCAAGAATTCTATTTGGACCTCTGTAGCCAAAGCTACAAAAATTCTCCCCAGGTGTCCTATTTAGGGATGAATTCTCGAAGAGGCTAGAACCCTAACTTGGAGGGATCATATCTCCCAGAATATAGAGAATCGAAGTCTGAATTTTGGAAAAAGCGTACATTAGGATTTTATATTCAGTATATGAAATTTTCAGTTCCTCAAACATCACCAATATTGGGATATAGCGAATGTACCAAAATGTAGCAGTTTTAGTATTTAGGGTTTTTCTAGCTCGTGGTCAAACTAGGGTTTGACTTTCCCAGAGTTTCACCCAACCAAAAATCTTGATCCAGGTCTCTAAAATTTTATTTTGATGAGGAGATAAATTCTATACCAAGCTCACTCAGAAATTCCTCTTCTACAAGAAGCCCTAATTTCCCGCACCGAAAACTGAAAATGCTCGGAATCGAATTCCGCTTCGACAGAAAGATGCGCCCTTCAAAGGAGAGTCAGCCTAGCCTTATTTTGCTGATTGATTGTGGAGAGAGAATAAAAAAGTAATAATCCCTAGATTCTTTAGCTGCACAATGTCTTCTTTTAGGGTGGCTCTAATACCATGCTAAATTTTCATATGTTAAGCTAGATCATTAGTTTTTCATTTCAATTTCATAACAAAATCATATAAACAGGATCACTGAAAGATAGACAAGCACAACCATACAAAAGGAACAGAAATATTTATCCTAGGAAAACCCTAAAGGGAAAAACCCAGCAAAAGATTCCTCAATATAGATGCCCCAAAAGATAAAAGGTAAAACCAAAAAGGAGGTCAAAGCCTGATCCTCCTCCTTCTCTAGCTACTTCTCTCTTCTCCACTAATGCGCTACACAAGTGAGAGTGTGTGTTCCAAATGAGGAGCATCACACCTCTATTTATATTCATCCGTTCACTTTAATTATTAATTCCGACATGTAGGCTCGAGTTAATCATGTAGGCTCGAGTTACACATGTAGGCTCAAGTAACCACACTGGGGTGCTAATGACCCACCTTTACAATTAGAGGGGACTACCTCATGACTCTTATTAGTTCTTCTGATTAGAAGCATCAAGGTATAAATTAATACAAGTGGTTCTCTCGGTAGGACCATCAGGGACCACAAAAAAGATACATATAGAATATTCTTCGAAGTTACAATATTTCAACACACATTTTAGGCTTTCATCACACCCAGCATAGTCAATCAAGCAAGCTTAATCAACAATTTCCTTACTTGGGGTATTAAGTGGTAAGCCTTGTCTTCTGGTGCACTATTGGAATTTTTGCGCTTTTGATCAATTTTCATGCAAGATCTGTCAAAAACCTTGTTTTTGAGAGATCTGAGCTTTGTCTCACTGTGAGCTCTCATACGATATTAATCTGTCACAGTAATCTAGGGACTAAAACACAGTCTCATAAGAAATTTCAGACAATAAGGCATGAAAATGGTGTAATAGTTCTACAAAATGAGTAGCCGCTCTGTATAATCAATAAAGAATGATTAATACAATACAATGATCATGTTGCAAGCATGAATAACCAAGAAATTCGAATTCCCAAGAAGGTCATTCAAATTGAATGAGTGAGTCTATCTTAACTGAATGTAAGCCATAGTAAACACTCAAGTTAACCACTGATCAAAGCCCTAATTGACTCAACTGAGCCCTAACTGAAGTCAGAGTGCAATAAATGACCGAGTCTAATTGAAAGTAGCTCAGACACATGTCACTGCAAGCAAATCAATAAGTGGTAGCACATCAATGACTCCAATGAATCCCGATGAGGTTAACTGAAGTGTAACTGACCATCAGAAGTGGTTGGAGGCACCCCTGTTGACTCTAGTTCATTAAATAATCAATAAATAATCAACTTAATGAAGGAAGGTGCCTTCACTTCTCTATTTAATTGATTGTAACCATAATTTAGCAATATGGGGCATTAATGACACTCAAATCACCCCTGGGGTGCTCTAGTTAGCCTCGCCGAATGTAGGAGAAGGCTAAGTTAGCCTCCTTGACTGAAGGTAGGCATGGGTGTGCTCAAGCTGATGTCATCCAATGTTGCTCTGATGTCAATTAAGTCAATAAAACTTAGGATATTGGTTTAACTAGGCCAAATTGACCAAAATGAGTGTGTATGGTGGTAAATGTCTCCAACAAAAATATTTAACATTCCTCTAATCATTTCAAACCTGATCAATCGAGCAACTTCCGTTTGTGGAATGCCCCTTATCCGTTGATTAAAACCTGACCACTATCACAACCATTGATCAACGTGGCCCCTACCACTTTCTACATATTTCAAACTTGAATTTCTGAGTGCTAGTTCAATCTATGGAATTGTTTCTGACTATAGATCTATCTCCGCTCACATCTTGTCTATCCGATATTTCCACCAATTAACCAATTCCGTAAATCGGAAAACTTCTTTCATCCAAGCATGTCCAATATACGGAATGCTCCAATGTCGTTGATCTTACCTTGTATCGATCTCATCCCTTCAAAGTTGCATATTTTTAACAGATTCCACAAATCCGAAAAATTAGTTTATTCCTTGCATATCTAATCTGTAGAAATTTATTTCCACCATTGATCTATAGCCTCTTTAATATGAGCCGTCGATATTTGACACCTCTCACCTCCTTTCTATTGATGAGAACATTTCAATTTCTCCCCCATGTTTCAAACAGTGGAACGATCCACCATCGTATATCAAATCCCTTTCTTCATCCAATGCTTCATGATGAAAGCTCATGCTAACCCATTAATTTAAAGAGCACTTCCAAAAAAAATTCAGATATAATCATTTCCAAACCCTTCAATTAAACAATCCACAATTTCAAATATAGTGCTAACACAAAGTACGCTTCTAGGCATTGTACCAATAACAAGGAAGAACTGTGAGCTCTGCATACGGTCTTAGATTTGACAGCTAATAGTAACATCTCCCATTTAAAGTATTTGGGGACTCGAAGATGGTGGTTGATTGGGTCAACAAAAAGATTCAAATTAATGCTCCTCATCTTCAAGAGCCGTTGAGAGAAATCAAAATCCTTTTGGATTTTTCAGCATAACTCACATTTACAGAGAGTTAAACATGGAGGCAGATCGCTTGTCCAAGATTGCTTTTCTACTAGCTCTGGGGCATCTCGAGACAGAGAAAATCAAAGAAAATTAGAATTATCATATTCTCTTTTTGTTGAATATTTATTCGTTATTCGAGACAAGAAGTCAACTGTGTAAAATGGATATTGGAATGTTTGGTTTGTAAGAAAAAATTTTGGTCAAGGGCGCAAGGCCTTATATCTTTTTTTTGATATAATGAGAGTTTCTCTAGGACAGTTCATGATCACTCTTTATTTAGGGTGGTGGATATTTTCCTATTGGAAGATACTATATATATATATATATATATATATATATATATATATATATATATATATAAAGTATTTGTGATACTAGTCATTGATAAATTGGATAGAAATTATTTTAGATGGGTAGACCCATAAATGAAGGAGACTATCAATAGTCATTGACCCAGTAAAAGAATAAAACATTAAAGGTTGGAAAAATTCCTAAGGTAAGTGGAGAATGAAAACGTTATTTGTACATTAAAGTAAATTCTATATATAAAACCATTCTAGATATTAAAAGTATAGTGTATATCTTATGTGTACATCCATCTACCTTGGAGAAGCCTATATACTCCAAATTTGATTACTTAATAGAAGTGGAAGAGAATATGTGATGATGCACATAGTAGTGTAGTAAGGATAATAACTTTAGTCTATAAGGAGGAATGCCCCAATTTGTAATGACATGCTATATGTACAAGCATTTTTCTAGAAATTCTCCATTCCTTCTTAACAACAAAATATAGATATAGGTTGTAGTTTACTTTAACCTAAAGCTATGCATGTATCCTATTCACAAATGAATTCTATATATGTAAAGTAAACCACAATATAAAAGTTCCAGGCACAAGTCACAAAAGGGAGCATCATTTTTTTATGAGTAGTCAATGCAAGAAACAAGCTCCAACTCTCTCTTGTGTTTTCATGGTGTCTTTAATTTATCTATTTTTGTCCATGCTCCTTCTATGAATTTCTTAGTAGTTTGTATATTTTCTCTCATCCTCTCTCGACATTCAATCCTTCCAAGTATCATCCCTTAAGAGTCATATCATTGGTATTAGAGCAGGTTACCACTCCATGGGAATGAGGGTTTGAAGCATAGTCCATGTTCAAATATTTGTAGGAATATCCAACCTCCTTTTGGAACTCTTGAAGTTTACTTGTTGATCCATACACTGTGAGCATCACAATTGGTCCTCAAGCACTACAATTTGTTTCTACCTTTGGATCCTCATTTACCATTGCAAAAGCATCATACATGGATTTCACTACAACCATTGATCTACAAAAAAATATAAATATTGCAAGGTTTCTACACTGCAGCCGAAGGTTCCATGATCTCTACCATATCCAATCTTTCTCTAAAATCCCTTTGAATATTTTGTGGCACTTTTCAATATCACATCAATAATTATTTTATATTTTAAATATTATTACACAAATTAACTTTCATTTTTCATGCATATTGAAGCTTGGATGACCACATTCCGGCCCTTTATCAACCTATCTGCAGGTGTACATGCCACCTAAAATCTCAATAATGGATAGATTGGAGGTTGAACTGCCTTTGCAAATTTTAGATGGATGTTGTGACCTTTGTAGGGAGTTTTAGAGGGTCTCACTACAAGGATAACACCTTCTATAAAAAATTGTAGCAAACCCCCCCCCCCCCCCCCCCCCCCCCCCCCCACAAAAAAAGAAAACAATACCCTTCTCCATTTATAGTGGATATTTCTAGCGGAATCAAGTGGGTGAAGGTTTTAGGGTATTTATTTATCGGTTCTCCTAAACCATTATGGTGGACCAATGCTTCACATGGTTTAGGAGCATCGGTGTTATTTTTTTGTAATGGTGCACCAGTGCTCCTCATTGGTTTAGGAGAAATGGTGCTCTATGACCCATGCCCACCGGTGTGATTTTAGCCAAAAAAGTATTGGCGATCCAATTTTGTAATTGTGCATCGGTGATCCTATTTGGATAAGGCACACTAGTGTTAGTGCTCCTCATTGGTGAAGGCACACTATTTCTCTTTTAAGGTGTGGGTGCACTGGTTCTCCATAAACCATGTGTACGAATATTCTTTTGGCCAAAAAACATTAGTGCTCCACTTTTGAAATGGCACACCAATGTTAGTGCTCCTCTCTAGTCAAGGATTACCAATGTTAGTGCTCATCTTTGGTGAAGGAACAGCACTGATCCTTTTATGGTATGGGTGCACCAATGCTTGTGATAAACAAAAGCACCTAATAATAAGTCATTTAAAAAAGAACTTATTCAAAAAAATGAGAATTTTTAAATGTTTTAAAGAAACAAGAAAAATGTCTTAAAAAGAGGGGGAAAAGAGGGTTTGTTTCATTTCTTCAATTCACATGGTTCTACTAGAGAGGAGAGGAAGAGAAAGAGTATTGCATCCAAACAACTAATATTTCCCCTCTTTGTTGTTTCATTTCTTCCCATTACCTATCTTATTTATATTATCTTGCATTTTTCACTATTGTTCCTAATTTCTTACTTGGTTTTGTTGTTTTTTTTAGGGGTTTTCCTATATTTTGGAGGTTAATAGTGATTTATTTTAGGGTTTTACATCAAAATATACGGGCTTTCTTTCTTATTGAAAGGAGCATAAGTTTTTAAACTTTTGAAAGAAGCGGGAAAAACTTCTTAAAAAGAGGCGAAAAAAGAGGGTTTGTTTCATTTCTTCATTTCACATGGTTTTGTGAGAGAGAAGAGGAACAGGAACATTATCACATCCAAGAAACCATTTTTCCATCTTCATTGTTTTATTTCTTCCATTATCTATTTTATTTCTATTATTTTTCATTTATCACTATTGTTCCTAATTTCTTATTTGGTTTATTGTTCATGTTGTTGTGTTGAGGGTTTTTCCTCTATTTCATGGGTTAATGGTGGATTTATTATAGGATTTTCCCTCAAAATATATGGATAGAAAATAAGGGGAAAGTTTTGAAAAAATAAAATAATACACTTTTGTGTAGCATTGGTGCATATCCATAGGGGTTTTCACCTCCTTTTATTTGCAAGTTTGCAAGGTTTCTATACATAGAGAATATTATTTTCTATTCACAACATTCTATTTTATGTTTGCGATGCTCATAATTTTTGTGAGCACACCAGTGCTTCTCTTTGGTGAAGGCACACCAATGCTACTCTTAGGTTAAGGTGCACAAGTGTTAGTGATCCTATTTGGGGAAGGCATGGCATAGTTGGTGCTCCTCTTCTAAGGGGAAGGTGCACAAGCGCTCATTTTTTGTATAAGTGCATCAATTGTCCTATTTTAAGGTATGGACACACTAGCGCTCTTCTTTGGTATGAGAGAATTGATTCTCCATGTTAGTCACATTATCTCTAGTCGATGAGTGGTTTGGAGAGTTCTCATTAAACATTGTTTATGTAACAATTGAATGGTTTTGTAATTACAAGAGATCCTCTCATAACATGTTAACTGCAGTGGTTTGACACTCACCATGGTTTTGTATGGGAGGTTTGATCACCATTACTATAAATTTTAATGCTTAACATTGAAATATTAATTATTGTAAGTTTTTGTCATATTATTTTTATACGAATTGATCATGTCTTATTTCATATACACTTAACCATAATTTTTATTTCAAACAATCAAAATTATATATATTTTTAAATATTCAACAAGTATTCCTTTTTTTATTGTAAATAAGAAATTCATTAATAAAAAAGGGTAAAAACTAATACTTGGAATATTCAAAATCAAAGTTATTATATCACTAGATTTTAATAACCATGTATTTATTAAATCACATCCCTCTATTCGCATTTCGCGATGTTACTGTACACGACATATATTTTTTGTCATCAGTGCTCCTCTTTCGTATGGGTGCATCAAGACTCATTGTTGGTTAAGGTGCACCGATGCTCTTCTTTCGGTATAAGTGCATTGATGCTTCTTTTTTACAAGAGCATTGGTGCTCCATGACTATAAATTGTAATGCTTAACATTTCAATATTAATTATTATACATATTTGTATTTTTTTTGTTGATAATGTTTAATTTAATATGCTTTTAACTATAAAAGTTTATTCCAAACAATCAAAATTATAATTTTTATTTAATATTAGGAAAGTATTTTATTTTTAAAATGTAAATGAGAGATTCATTAATAAATAAGGGTAAGAACTGAGACTTGGAATATTCAAAATCAAATTTATTATATCACAACATTTTAATAATAATGTATTTATTAATTCACCTTCCTTTATTTGCACATTCACGAGCTTTCTATACAGGACAAATTGTTTTCTGTCATCGGTGCTCCTCTTTGGTATGGTCACACCAATGCTCATTATTGGTTAAGGTGCATTGGTGCTCATATTTGGTATAAGTGCATCGATGCTTCTTTATTGTAGGTGAAATGGTGCTCCATGACCAATGTGCACCAATGTGGTTTTGACCAAAGAAACATCGGTGCTCTTCTTTGGTGAAGGTTCATTGGTGCCAGTGCCTCTCTTTGGTGAAGGTGCACTAGTTTTGGTGCTTTTCTTTGGTCGAAGTGCACATCCAAACTTAGATTATATGTCCCCTAATATTTGGATCAATCCCCCCCTTTAATAAATTATGCTCCCCAGCATTTCACCAGGAATGAAAAACAAGACCCTATTATGTACACAAATATTCTTTCGCCCAAAAAAACATTGGCTCTCCACTTTTGAAATGGCGTACTCATGCCCCTCTTTGGTCAAGGCATGTCGACGTCAATGATCCTCTTTAGTAAAGGCACACCAGTACTCCTTTTACAGTTCGGGTGCACTGGTGCTTTTGATAAACAAAAGTACCAAATAAATGATTTTGTTGAAAATTTATTGAAAAGAAAAGGAATTTTTAAACATTTTAAAAAAGCCGAAAATGTCTTAAAAATACAGGAAGAAGGAGGTTTTGTTTCATTTTCTATTTCAAATGGTTCTACCAAAGAAAATATAAAGAGAAAGATTATTACATCCAAGCAACCAATAATTTCCCTCTTCATTGTTTCATTTCGTCCCATTATCTATTTTATTTATACTATTTTGCATTTCTCACTATTGTTTCTAATTTCTTATTTGGTTTTGTTGTTTTCTTTTGTTAGTTTGAGGGTTTTTCCTCTATTTTACAGGTTAATGGTGGACTTATTTTAGGGTTTTACATAAAAATATATGGTTTTTCCTCGATTATTAAAAGAAGTGGAAATTTTTAAATATTGAAAGAAGTGGGAAACATGTCTTAAGAATAGGGGGAAAGAGAGGGTTAGTTTAATTTCTTCATTTCACATGGTTCTACAAGAGAGAAAAGGAAGAGGAAGAGTACAATGTAGCCAAGAAACCAATTTTTCCCTCTTCATTGTTTTATTTCTTTCCATTTTATATATTTTATTTCTATTAGTTTGCATTTTGCACTATGCTTCCTAATTTTTTTTTCTTGGTTCAAGGGTTTTTCCTCTATTTCGTAGGTTAATGGTGGATTTATTTTAGGATTTTTATTCGAAATATATGGATATAAAATGAGGGAAAATTTTAGCAAAGAAAATGATACATTTTGTGCAACATGTGTGCATATTTATAGGAGTTTTCACTTCCTTTTATTTGCAGGTTAACAAGGTTTATGTACGTGCAGAAAACTATTTTTTGTTCAGAGAATTCTAGTTTTAGTTGGTGGTGCTCATATTCTGTATGAGCACATCAATTCTTCTCTTTGGTGAGAAATGTCAATTCTACTCTTTGGTTAAGCCACACTAATTCCGGTGTTCCTCTTTAGGAAAGGTGCACTGGTGCTCAATTTTTAAATAAGTGCACTAGTGGTCATGTTTTAAAGTGTGGGTACACTAGTGCTCTTCTTTGGTTTGATAGCATTGATTTTTCATGTTAGTCATATTATCTCTTGTGGATGAGTGGTTTTGGAGATTTCTCATCAAACACTTTTCATGTAATAATTGAGTGGTTTTGTAATTACAAGAAATCCACTCATTATGTAGTAAATAGAGTGGTTTGACACCCACTATGGTTTTGTATGGGAAGTTTCATCACCATTACTGTAAATGTTAATTATTGTACATTTTTAGAATATTACTGTTTATCCTTATTGATAATGTTTTATTGCATATGCTTTTAAAAGTACAAAAAAGTTCAAACAATCATTTTTTTTTAATATTTGGAAAGTATTTCATTTTTAAATTGTGAATAAGAGATTCATTAATAAACAAGGGTAAAAACAAATACTTGGAATATTAAAAATCAAAGTTATTATATCACTACATTTCAATAATCATGTATTTAGTAAATCACCTCCCTTTATTTACATGTTCACAAGGTTTTTGCAAACGACATCTTATATTTTGTCATTAGTACTCCTCTTTCATATGGGAAAATCAATGCTCATTATTAGTTACGGTGCATCAATGCTCATGTTTGGTATAAGTGCACCGATTCTTCTTTATTGTAGGTGCACTAGTGCTCCATGACTATAAATTGTAATGCTTAACATTTCAATATTAATTATTATATATTTTTATAATATTAATTTTTTGTTTATTGATAATGTCTTATTTCATATGCTTTTAACTATAAAAATTTATTTTAAACAATTAAAATTATAATTTTGTATTGTATTAGGAAAGTGTTTCTTTTGTCAATTGTAAATAAGACATTCATTAATAAACAAGAGTAAGAACTAATACTTGGAATATTAAAAATCAAAGTTATTATATAACTACATTTTAATAATAATGTATTTATTAAATCACCTCCATTTATTTTCACGTTCACAAGGTTTTTGTACACGAGAAATTTTTGATTATCATTGGTGCTCCTCTTCGGTATAGATTATACGGCTAAGGTGAATTGGTGTTCATATTTGGTATAAGTGCATCAAATCTTATTTACTACAAATGTGTTGGTACTCCATGAACCATGTGAGCTGATGTGGTTTCGGCCAAAAGAGCAGCAATGCTCTTATTTGGTGAAGGCGCATTAGTGTCGGTGCTCCTCTTTAGTGAAGGTGGACCGGTTTTGGTGATCGTATTTGGTTGAAGTGCACATCCAAAATTAGAATATACACCCCCATAAGATTTGAATCAATCCACCCTCATTAATAAATGATGGTCCCCATCATTTCACTAGAAAATAAAAACAAGATCCTGTTATGTACACCAATATTCTTGAGTATGGTTGGCATTGTTGTCAAAGGCGGTCAATAATGACAAAGGAATAACCAAGGATATGATAAAAGGGAAAACTAGATGAAAGATAAAAGAATAAAAAATGAAATGACATGGCATGTATGATGATGTGGCATGTGTGTTTAGGTTACAAAGAACTTGTTGAGACTGTTGAAACTCATGTTAAAAATCATAGTGCATTAATGAAAAAGAAATAACAAAAGAAGTGATGGTGTGGAATATGGCATGTATGAAGATGTTGCAAAGTCATATGATGATGTTATATTCCTCTCATGAACTCATTGTTACAATTTGACACCGTTATGTAAAAGTATGGCAACTCGCTAAACTCTGAAAGTTTGACTAAGTGTTGAAAAACTAGTCTAAGTTGCTCTTGGAAAATTATTTCCATATATTATGGTGTTGAGGCCTAGAAAATCGCAGGCAACAACAGAAAGGGATTCTCCCCAGTCAACATTCCCAACTAACCCATGACTGTTTGGTATGGGGAATCCATCCGGTTTACGGTCCGGCTACCGCAGGTCAAGTAACAAAAATAAAGGGTTTTACCGGTTGCGGCCCGATCCACCGTGTATATTTTGGTGTTTTAAATTTAAGTATGATATGCAAGTGCCTATCTAAAAATATAGATTTGATAAAGAAAATGAGGATCAGTCACAATGTGATGTGTAGGTTCTTACCTCTTGTCTTAAACTCTCTCGCATCTAAATCACACACGGTAGGAAATAAAACTAACTAAGCTGTCCCTAGGGAGTGAGATTATCATTTAATAAGAAATGTATTACAATTCGTGCATTAAGAAAAATCACAGGTAGCTTTCAAAACACATAAACATGAATAGATAAATGAACAATAATATAGCTCATTGTAGTGAAAACATTCATTACTCATAGTGGAAATTATCATAAAATAAACCAGAGAACATTCATACAAGAACATAAGTTCAACAAGTTAGAACGATCTCACAGTTAATGAATAAAAGCTGAAAACGAAATAGTTCCCCTTCGACAACATCCATTGAACAGCATTTGAACATTCCACCAAAGCTTTCTTCAACAGGAAAAATTATAATTATATATTGCAAAATGAAATAGTTCCTCTTACAATGTGTTCTCACAAGTCTAACTGGGAAAAATTCCTTATTCCCTCTAACTTTCCTATATTTATACAAAAACCCAGCAAAACCTTTGGGTTGCCCCAACCGTTTTAATCTCATAGTTTTGTCATTTTGTGAATGCTCATGATTCATACAAACGTTACATTTCAGATAAACACTTCTATGAAAAGGGACCAGCTTGGTAACTGACAAACTGCCCAGGCCTGAGCCTCTGCTCTTAATGATTACTCTCTATAATTCGTTGGTCCTTTTGAGATCTTGTTAGTCTTAGCCTTTTTCTCTCTTCTTTTCCTCGAGCAACATTTATGTTTCTTTATGCTTTAGCTTATTCTTTCAAGGTTGCTCCTCTTGTGCTTTGCCATTTAGGCATATATTATTTGCAGCAATATTCCTATCCTAAACATATCAGATCATTAGTGTTTAGCAAGGTAACACAAACTAGATCAATACATGCATCCTGTAATATGAATTACAAATGTCAAGACAGAAGAGATCCCGCAAGTTTGTGCTTAAACCCCTGTTCAAAACTTAAACTCGTGCCTAATAGAACAGATTTTTTTTCTCCCAATCCAGGCCACATCTGCACTAGAACAAAAACCTCCAACAAAAACCAAGACCAGGACAAAGTAACTACCACTCTTTGAAACACCCAATGCCAAAACCGCGTTCTTCAACTTAGACAACCTTAACATCGACCTGTGCCCATGGGAAACCTTCGTCGTTACATAGAACAATGTAATACACAACAAAACGGTGGGAAAAACTCCACCGACAATATTAAGCATCGGGAAGATAAAAACCTCATCAACAGATGGAAAACTAGGAACGGGTGATTATCCCTCTAAGGAGCCGCAATGGCGGGTGATGCACATGCTAAGGGTTCCGCAATAAAAGAAAACAATTGGCAAAAATCAAACCAAAAGCGAAAAATAAAACAACCACATCAGATGGTTAGTTCGCTCCAGAGCCGCGACGATGGTATTTAAAATAGACTATGGCTTCCGCCAAGATATGAAACCATCGACGATCGAAACAGTTAATACCTAATCCTCGATCAAAATTCCAACACAATTCCGATAGCGAAAAGAGCAAAAAAAATGATAAAATATGAAATCGGCGCAGGTAACTCTAAACCGTCGGAACGTTTGTTATTGATCCTCCGAAATGAAGATTGCAAAGAGGACTAGTGCCTCGACGGTGATAAAATAAAACAAAATTGCATCGGCGGAAGACAGGGTTTTGAATCAGGTCATTATTCTATTGAGCCTCTGCAACGGCGGCTGCGTAGGTGACAACGGCCCCGATTCACAACTCAAACAATTTTTGTTAGCAAAATAAGAAATCACCGTAAGTCACAATTTAAGTCAAAAGGAAGCATCGGCATAAAAGGATATTCATTCAATAATCATTCTCAAAAAATCAAAACTCGCAATAAAGTTAAGCAATCCCAACAAACTAAGAAAGATAAAATTTAAAAGGATGGTCCCAATTTTTTAGAAATTTGGGAAATAGTTGCAATTGCAACAATTGGCGACTACCTGGTGAACCCATATCTCTGAATCAACTCTTCCTTAAGTAACATACTATTTTAGCAATAAAACCAACATGTTGAATTCTTCTAGATGTCTAGATCTTCCTAATAGCGAACATATGTACTTTTAAACATTGATGATATTCCAATTTTAGGAAAATGGAACCCAAAATCTCAAAGTCAAGATAACTCTTCCGAGGCCAAAAAAAAAATGAGTTTCATTTTACCTCTGTCTTTGGGTAGCTTCCAACTTGGACACCACAAGAATGTAACATATGGTAAATAGATATATTCATTTGTTCCTCATTCCCATGCCATTTTGCACTTTTGTGTGCTTGTGAACCTTTTGTCCTTTTTGAGTCCTCCTAATGCCTTTCTTTCTAAATTTTTATTCAGGCTCCTCTATCCATAGTTCCTTTTATGTGAGAGATGTATTTAATTTTTCAACTCGCGGACGAAGAAGAACTTTTGGCAATTTTGTACTTATATGATCCAGTACTTTGCTTTGATAGATATTGCTTCTTTTAGGCGTTTTGACTCTTATTAGCCTTTAGGATTTCAATTCTTGGCATGGGATCATTTATATATAATATAATGTTTACCAAGCTTCCTTTCCGTGGGTCTTTAGCTATCACCCGCTAGGACATTTTAGATGTGAAATGGATGGGGCCTCGAAATAGTATTCCAAACCTCTTGATCCTGAGTTGTATTTCAGGGATTAAGCAGGACTTCAATGTGTTCATATCCATTTAGGAAAACTACTTACTAGAAGAAATTCCATCAGATTCAAACAATAGGATACAGTCTTATACCCAAAGATCTCAATTAATCCAGAACTCTGATGCTTTCCATACAACCAAAAGTTTGCCTCTTTTATTGAAATCAAAAATAAATTTTAACTAAAAACAAGCCGGAATGAAATAAATCAACGTAAATAACCAAATCAACTTATTTATGTACAAAACAAAAACAAAAAATCAAGAAAAATAAGGTTTCAGAATTAAACCGTTAACTGGTAATTTCTCTTCCCACCCCTGTAAATCTTGCAATTTATAGGTTGAGGGGCCAAGTTTTGCCACAATCTGAAAAGGACCTGCCCATAACTGTTGAAATTTAGTGTGCTTCCCTTTTTCATCATGCAGGTGATCCCATTTAAGAACCAGGTCTCCCACTTCAAATTCCTTTGTTCCATCTTTGTGCTTATCAAACCACCTTTTCATTACTTCCTACTGTTGCTTAAAATGTTCTTTGGCCTTGGATCTAGACTCTTCCGCCTTCAAAAGATTATAAATTCTCAGTTGGAGGATTTCGTTGTCTGTGCCTCTAGATTCTTGGGCTATTATGGAATATGGTAGAATAATGTTAGGAGGAAGTATAGCTTCTTTTCCATAAATAAGGGTATATGGTGACACACCTAAGGAATTCTTGGGTGTGACCCTATCATCCCAAAGAGCGTTTGGTAGTGCTAAATGCCAACTTCTCTGGTTTTCTATGACAGTCTTTTTCAAGATCCTAATCAAATTCTTGTTCGTAGATTCTGCCGAACCATTTCCTTGTGGGTAGTAGTTGGCAGAATAATGCAACTTAATTCCTTTTTCATGAGCAAATGCAGTTAATATAATGGAATAAAAATAAGTAGCGTTATCGAAAACCAAGGAAATTGGAACCCCAAACCTGCTCATAATATGATCCTACAAGAAATCCATGACCGCATCTTCATTGACTTTATGTAGTGGAATGTCTTCGACCCATCTAGTGAAGTAGTCAGTTGCCATTAAAATATATTTGTGCTGCAAGGAAGAATTTGATTTTATTTCTCCAATGATATCAATTCCCCATTGCTCAAATGGTTTTGTTATCATAATCGGCTTCAACGGTCCTGCTGTTTTGGCTTGTCTTCCCCCACAACTCTGGCAGATATCACACTTTCTAACATGCGCATGAGCATCCTTGAACAACGTGGACCAATAGTACCCGGTTTTGAGAATCTTGTGGGCAGTCGTATCTCCAAAAAATGGCCTCCAGCAGGCCCATTATGTAACTCAGTTATGACCTTTTTTGCGTCTTCCTTCTCTAGACACCTGAGAAGGACTCCATCATAATTATTCCTGAATAAAATTCCATCAATGATCTGATACGTAGCTGATTTAAGGCACAACGCTATTCACTACTTGGAATTCCAATGTTCTGGAAACACAGCTTCCTGAAGGTAATGAAC
The DNA here is from genome assembly GCA_001517045.1 of Pseudotsuga menziesii. Taxonomy (NCBI): domain Eukaryota; kingdom Viridiplantae; phylum Streptophyta; class Pinopsida; order Pinales; family Pinaceae; genus Pseudotsuga; species Pseudotsuga menziesii. The sequence goes on along the minus strand of LPNX010025374.1, from coordinate 91,394 downwards.
AAGGTCTCTGTACCAGGTATCTGGAGCTGTGAAAAGAGGACATCCATCCATCATACGTAATGCTACTTTACTTTCCCAATTGTTTTCTTCATTACTAATACCTTCAGCCATTAGTTTGCACAGTCCCTGCCCTCTAACGATGGAGGCTGGCTTGAATTCTAGGTCATACTCTTGTAAAGTTGTTACCCAATTGCCTCTTTTTTCTCCTAATTCTTTTTGCACAAAAAGAGACCTCACAGCTGGGTGTGGAACTATTACCTTGGTCCAGTTCTTAAGTATGTATGGCCTTAATTGTTTTACCTCTTTGAAGACTGCATAAGCTTGCTTTTCCACAGCTGGGTAATTTAATTCGGCCCCCTGCAAACTAGTGCTCATGAATTATATGGGGAACTCATCTCCCCCATCTTCCTTCTGAGTAAGCATCACTGCTAGTGAATCGTCAAATGCGAAAGCCTACAAAATAAAATCCTTCTCATAATCTGGAATTTTGAGAGAGGGTGCATGAGCAATAGATGTATTTATTTTACTAAATGCATTCTTCTCTACATCAGTCCATTTGAATTGTACACTTTGTTTCACCATTTGCTGCAAAGGCTTAACAATTTGGGAGAAATCCGGCACAAACCTTGAAACGAAATTTATTATCCCCATAAATTATTGCATGCCCTTTTTATTATGGGATAAGGGGATCTGTTCGATAGCTTTGATCCTTTCTAGGACTATGGAGATCCCCTTCTTAGATACCACATGACCCAGTAGCTTTCCTTCTGTAACAGCAAACACACACTTCTTGGGATTTAGCGAGATACCATATTTTCAGCAATGCTCGAAAATCTGTTTTAGATGGAATGCATGTTCTTCTCTTTTCTTTGAAAATATTGTGATGTCATCGAGGTATACCACAACACTACAGCCAATTCGACTGCAGAAATCTATATCCATAGCCCTCTCGAAAGTAGCTCCAGTGTTTATGAGTCCAAAGGGCATCCTTCTGTAAGCAAAATTCCCCCATCTTGTTCTGAATGTAGTCCTGAGTTTGTCTTCTTCAGCTACTATTACTTGATTGTAACTAGAGAATCCATCTAATAAAGAAAATAACTCAGAACCTGAAACCATTTGCAATATCTGTTCCATGGGTGGGACTGGATAATTGTCTTTATCTGAAGCGCGATTTAAGTTCCTGAAATCCACACATAGTCTAATTTCTCTAGATTTCTTCCTTACTGTTACCAAATTTGAAACCCATTCTGAGTGTGTGACTTTGAAGATCATTTTAGCATCCAACAATTTTTTTACTTCATTCTGAATTAGAGGTTCTAGTTTTGGGTGCATTTTCCTCAAAGGCTGCTGATAAGGATTGACCTCAGTTCTAATAGGGATGACATGCTGAATAATCTTGGTGTCATATGTTTTCAAATCTTCATATGTCCAGGAAAACACATTTTTGTATTGTTTGAACAAATTGATGAACTTATTTCTTTCACCTGGGGAGCAACACTTTCCCAAATTCACATATTTAGGCTCAATTTCAGTCCCTAAATTAATCAGCTCGATTTGTAGAGATGAGCTATAAGCCTTAACATCTACTGGCCTTCTAAATTTTTTGTTTAGATCAAACATTCTCTCTAAAGTCCTGACTCCTTTAGGAATACAATTGTCGAATTTTAGCTCAGCTTGATGTTCTTCATCATCAATGATTGCCCCTTCGAAAGTTTCATCATTTGTAAAACATTTCAGAATCTGTTGATCGTCATCAAAAACTCATAAGTTTGTAATCATGTCTGGAACAAAGGGCTTGAAAAGTAATTCAATAGAACACCTGTTATTAGATGGTACAAGCCTCGCAGTTGAGGTGGCTAACAAGTCAGCTGCTGCGTTCTTTAATATAGGAGTCGATACAATATTAAATGCATAAAAACCTTTTATCAAATCCCATACTTCATTTTGATAATCTTTTAAATGAGGGGAAATGCAATGTATCTGATTTTGAATTTGTTTTACAATTATTTCAGAATCCCCATACACTTTCACATTTTTCACTTTTAATTCAATTGCTTTTCTTAGTCCCTGAACTAATGCTTCATATTCAGCTATGTTATTGGTACATTCAAACTCTAACCTACATGAAAGAAAATGTTTTTTTTTTAGGATCAATCAAGACACAACCAGCTCCTGATCCTTCCGAAGTTTTAGATCCATCAAAGAAAAGTGTCCAAAAATCATCTATTACTATTTTTCATGAATCAACATCTACATCTAAAGCTAAATCTACAATTTTACAATCAATTTCATCAGCCTACGAAAATTGAAGGAGATCAGGCTGGGTGTCTGATGTACTGCTGGATTCTTCCGCTTGGTAATTTCCTGGTTCTAGCTCAATGAAGTAGTTCCCCAAAACAGAATTCACAAGTTCATTCTTACCTTTTAACTGAGTGACATTGTGTTTCATGTGGGGCTCTCTTATAACTTTAATTTGATTTGGGCTTCCTTTATAAGGTAACCACAGATGTGACCAGTCTAAAGCAAAATATCCAATCAGCGTTGCTGACCAATCTCTACTCAAAACAAGCCCATACGCCTCAGGTATGTCTGCTACTAAACATCAATGAACTGACATACCTTTTCATTTGAAGATAATCGAATTAAAACATCCTCCATTTCCCCAATTACCTTCACATTCATTCTGTCTAACTGAATAACCTGCCAGGTATATGGTTTAGGCTGTCCATTAATCTTTTTGCAAACTGATAGTGGCATAACATTTACTGATGCCCACGAGTCTACCAGACAGTTATGCACGTTATGATTGAAAATTTCAACAGTAAGGAGGAAAGGTGGAGTTTTGCATTTAGGCTTGTCTCCCACACTTGCTTCACCAATTTCTTCCTCTTGGGGTTGATTGTTAGTGGGAAGCTTCTCCTCTGGCATTTCAAGTGCTTTCAATAACTTTTCTTTCTACTGCGGCACATTACACATCTCAAATAGTGAAATATTTGCCTTTACCTTTTTGATATCCTCCACAATGTCATACTCCATCTTATGTTCTATGAGATTCATTTTTACATTATTGATATTCTCTTCAATGGGCTCAGTAGGCATGTTGATCTGCTTTGGACTTTGACTGGTAATGGTAAACTCAGGAATTTTATTAGCTGTGGTGCTTTTCTGAAATTTCTTTACATTCTTCTGGAGTCTCTTAATTTTCGGGATTATTAACATGTCTTCTTTAATCAGCCCTTGGCTTCTCGTTGTCACATTTTCTTCTGATATGTCCTCATGTCTCAAAACACTTTCCTTTTCGGTATCAAACATCGAGACATAGTCTCATAAAACCATGGCATGTGCATCCTCTTGCTTTTCCATTGATTTATTATCATTTTCTTCCTCATCATTTGCTTCTGTTAATTTGGAATCCAGCAGCTGATTCATTCCTAATGTCATTGAATTTATCCACTGAGGACAATTTCTTTCAGAATGAGGCTGTTGGTGGAAAGTGCAAAATTATCCATACCTACCTCCATTAAGTTCATTGATGCGGGACTATGTGGAGGAGGTTTAGACTGATTGTTGTCTTCTCTCTTCTTGTAATAAGGCTTATAAGACTTCTGAACTTCCTTTTCCTTTTCCAAGTCTATTATTCTATTGGAAATATTTTGCATCATCTTTTCCATTCCTTCGAAATCATGTGATTGTTCCTCTTTAGGCTTAGTAAATAACAAAACTTTTTTCCCAACATTTTTCTCTCCTGACTGCTCGGGATAGTATTATATGCTTTCCTTTTCAGCTTCTACTCTCTCTGCTTCCTCATAAGTCTCTGCGAGCATAGGATTGGATTTCATCTTGACAAACATGGCCAAATCGGGCCCTAGGGCTGAAGTATAATATTCAATCAGAACTTTATCCGAGGGCTTATTAGTTTCAGAAAAATTCTTAAGATAAGCTACAAATCTTTGGGTAAAACTATGCACCTTTTATTTTCTCTCTTTCTTTAAAGCGCACAGTCCTTTCATGAGAGATGCATGAGTCTTTTGGGCTGCATATTTACTTCTGAATATTCTTTCAAAAGTATCCCAATCTGGGATTGAGTTTGCAGGCAGGCCAAAATACCATGAGGCTGCTGCTCCTTTAAGGGTATGTGGAAAAAGTCTGCAGACTACATCTTCATGTTCTCCGGCCTTTAGTCCTTCTATGGCCAAGAATAAAATTTGCAAATGGTCATCTACTAAAACCTTCTCACTTGGGTCAAACTTGGGCAGCATCTTCTCAAAAGCCTGAGGTAAGTCATGCAAAGGAGGTGCTATGTTTAAAGGTGATCTGGCATTCCAAGCAGGTGGTGGATTTGGTGGGTTAGGTGGCTGATTTGCATTTACACCTGCCATGAGTCTGGGTGGATAATGAGGTGGTGAATGAACAAGATTATGAACTCGTGAACCATTAGGTGTATCAGGGCCAACTTGATTCAAAGGATGAACAACTTCCTGTAAAGCTATTTCTACAAGTTCTTCCCAATCTCCAACTAACACAAAGTCTTCCACTATAGGACGGTCTTTCTTCTTGTACTCTTTTCTAGGCAAGTCGAGGATAATCGGTAATCCTCCAATATTCTTCACATAAGCCCTAGTGTGTCTTCTCAAATCATTAACAACTTCATTCTCCACAGAATACAAATGTTCTCTATTTTCTTTAGGAATTGGATTCGGAAATGAACTGCCTTCAAAACTATCACTAGTGGAGTAATTTCGAGGAAACAGGTTTCCTCGGCCAGCCATGCACTGGTGGCCCTCCTTCTAGCGCCAAAACCTGTTGAGGCCTGGAAAATCGCAGGCAACAATAGAAAGGGATTCTCCCTAGTCAACGTTCCCAACTAGCCCGTGACTGTTTGGTATGGGGAATTCGTCTGGTTTATGGTCCAGCTACCATAGGTCAAGTAACAAAAATAAAGGGTTTTACCGGTTGCAGCCCGGTCCACCATGTATATTTTGGTGTTTTAAATTTAAGTATGATATGCAAGTGCCTATCTAAAAATGCATAATTGATAAAGAAAACGAGGAGCAGTCACAATGTGATGCGCAGGTTCTTACCTCTCGTCTTAAACTCTCTCGCATCTAAATCACACACAACAAGAAATAAAACTAACTAAGCTATCCCTAGGGAGCGAGATTATCATTTAATGAGCAATGTATTACAGTTGGTGCGTTAAGAAAAATCACAAGTAGCTATTCTTTGATTCAAAACACATAAACATAAATTGATAGCTGAACAATAAGATAGTTCATTGTAGTGAAAACATTCATTACTCATAGTGGAAATTATCATAAAATAAACCAGAGAACATTCATACAAGAACATAAGTTCAACAAGTTAGAACAATCTCACAGTTAATGAATAAAAGCTAAAAACGAAATAGTTCCCCTTCAACAACATCCATTGAACAACATTTGAACATTTCACCAAAGCTTTCTCCAACAGGAAAATTTGTAATTATATATTGCAAAACGAAATAGTTCCTCTTACAATGTGTTCTCACAAGTCTAACTGGGAAAAAGTCTTTCTTCCCTCTAAATTTCCTATATTTATACAAAAACCCAGCAAAACCTTTGGGTTGCCCCAACCATTTTAATCTCATAGTTTTGTCATTTTGTGAATGCTCATGATTCATACAAACGTTACATTTCAGATAAACACTTTTATGAGAAGGGACCAGCTTGGTAACTGACAAACTGCCCAGGCCTGAGCCTCTGCTCTTAATGATTACGCTCTATAATTCGTTGGTCCTTTTGAGATCTTATTAGTATTAGCTTTTCGCTCTCTTCTTTTCCTCGAGCAACATCTCTCTTTCTTTATGCTTTAACTTATTCTTTCAAGGTTGCTCCTCTTGTGCTTTTCCTTTTAGGCATATATTCTTTGCAGCAATCTTCCTATCCTGATCATATAAGATCATTAGTGTTTAACAAGGTAGCACAAACTAGATCAATACATGCATCCTGTAATATTAATTATAAATGTCAAGACAGAAGAGATCCTGTAAGTTTGTGCTTAAACCCCTATTCAAAATTTAAACTCGTGCCTGATAGAACAGATTTTTTTCTCCCAATCCAAGACACATCTGCACTAGAACAAAAACCTCCAACGAAAAACAAGACCAGGACAAAGTAACTACCACTCTTCGAAACACCCAAATCCAAAACCACGTTCTTCAACTCAGACAACCTTAACATCGACCTGCGCCCACGGGAAACCTCTGCCGTTACATAGAACAATGTAATACATAACAGAATGATGGGAAAAACTCCACCGATAGTACTAAGCATCGGGCAAATAAAAACCTCATCAGCAGATGGAAAACTAGGAACGGGTGATCAGCCTGCTAAGGAGCTGCAACGGCGGGCGATGTACATGCTAAGGGTTCTACAATAAAAGAAAACAATCGGCAAAGATCAAACCAAAAGCGAAAAATATAACAACCACATCGGATGGTTAGTCCACTCCGGAGCCGCAATGGTGGTATTTAAAATAGACTATGGCTTCCGCCAAGATATGAAACCATCGACGATCGGAACCGTTAATACCTAATCCCCGATCAAAAGTCCAACGCAATTCCAATAGCGAAAAGAGCAAAAAAAATGATAAAATATGAAATCGGCACAGGTAACTCTAAATCGTCGAAACGTTTGTTATTGATCCTCCGAAATAGCGGCTGCAAAGAAGACTAATGCCCCGACGGTGATAAAATAAAACAAAAGTGCATCGATGAAAGAGAGGGTTTTGAATCAGGTTGTTATTCTATTTAGCCTCCGCAATGACGGCTACGTAGGTGACTACAGCCTCGATTCACAACTCAAACAATTTCCGTCAGCGAAATAAGAAATCACCGTAAGTCACAATTTAAGTCAAAAGGAAGCATCAGCATAAAAGGATATTCATTCAATAATCATTCTCAAAAAATAAAAACTCGCAATAAAGTTAAGCAATCCCAACAAACTAAGCAAGACAAAATTTAAAAGAAGGGTCCCAATTTTTTAGAAATTTGGGAAATAGTTGCAGCTGCAACACATGGATTAATGATAAAAATTATCTAAGAGAATAAGTCTATATCTTGTTGACTTGTGCACATGATCATGATCTCATTTTTTTTTAAAGTTCTTGAAGAAAATGTTACGAGTCCTCCAAAATGAGGTTTCAGACTGAAACTGGCTGAAACTCCAAGTTGAAACACCGAAAAGAAAAATTGACCATGGAAAAACTAGTCTAAGTTTCTCTTGGAAAATTCTTGTCATATATCATAGTTTAATGATAAAAATTATCTAAGAGTATAAGGTTATAGCTTGTTGAATTGTGTGCATGATCATAATCTCATCTTGTTTTAAAAGTTCTTGAAGAAAAAATTTATGGGTCCTCCAAAATGAGGTTTCAGACTGAAATTGGTTGAAACTCCAAGTTGAAACAGTGAAAAGAAAAATTGACTAAGTATTGGAAAAATGGTGTAATGTGCCCTAGTAAAATACTCGCCATTTTTCGTAGGATACTGATAAAAAATATATGAGGCCATCAGACTTTAGTTTTTTTATGTGTGCATATGACCATGGTCTCAGTTCCCCTAAGAGGCGCTTGAAGATAAAGTTACGGGTCTGCTAAAACAGGATTTTAGGTTTTTTGCACTAGTTCTATAAAACTACCTAAGTGGCCTCTGTAAAATGTTCGTCATTTTCTGTACATGATGGATTAAATTATTATGAAGGTACAGTTCTCTATATTGTTGATTGGTGCATCTAACCATATCATCAGTTTGTCCAAAAGGTCTCTGAAGATGAAGATATTAGTCTGCCAAAAGTGCCTTCTCGCTTGACTTGCACTGTTTCAATAAAACTGTCAGTGTTAAAACGAGTTATAAAAGACCATTTGAAAATGCACACCAAAAGGTGTCCTTGTGCCGATAAATTCATCTAAGAGTATGGATTTGTTCCTTTGTGAATTGAACATCTATCCATGGTCTCATATTTCTCTCTAGAGATCACACATGCAAAATATTAGTTTGCCAAAAGTACGTTCTGGCTTGATTTGCACTGTTTCAGTAAAATTGTCAAAATGTTAAAACCAGTTATAAAAGTCAATTTGAAATGCACACTAGAAGCTATGATTGTGCAAATAAATGTATATAATGGTATGGATCTAATCTTTGGTGAACTGTCCCTCTAGTCATGGTCTTAGTTCTCCATTTGGTGCTCACCTATGTGAGATATAAACCTGCTAATTGAGAAAAAATACGGAAAGCAAGATAATTCAGGCATTTCTGATATGCTCATAATTAAGGGGGAGTGTTGGAAATATTAATTACTTTTTGATCCAAATCGAAAATCAGTGGAATCTGTTAGATTCTATAGCAGGTCAGAAAACGTTAAACAGTCTAACATGATAAAGAGTTTGGATCTCTTGTATATAAGATAGTGGAATTTAGTTGTTGAAGCTAAGTTTCTAGGTAGAGAGTAATTACAGTATTTAATGTTAATTCGGTTAATCAATAGAAGTTTTATATATGAAGGAAATTGAAAAAATTGAATTAAAAAAAAAATGAGACAAGAAGAATAGAACAGAGAAGAGAAGTGTGGAGAAGAAGAAGAAAAACTCAGTGAAGAGTTTGAATCTCAAGCTTCTGTGTTTTGTAAGTGTTGAAGAGCCAAGCTCTATAACAGGTGAAACATCTTGGTAAATTCCAATTTTATATTTACGGCTGTAAGTTTTGTTATGCTGTCATAAGAAATATAAATCCAATAGTTCATGGTTTAATGCAAGTTCTAGTTAGCCGTATATCTTCTCCATATTTACCTGAGTGAATGTTGTTTACATTTACACTGAGTGAAAGACACAAAAATTCCATAATTAGTTTAAATGTGTAAAAGTTATAGTTTTTACGCACAGAGGCTCGACACAAATCTTGTTTATTATTTTCTTATATGATATTGTGAGCGAGTCCCAATATAGTTGTGTCGCAGTTAATCCTAGGTTACTGCAATGAAAAGTGTTTTTCATATTCCCAAGTCCTTATACTAAGAAATATAAAGTTGTTGTATCTAAGTGAAAACTTGGTCACACATAAGTTGGTCGAAACCTAATTCATATCACAATAAAATCTGGTCTAAGCCAAAGTAAAATTGTGTCGAAGTGAAAAGTCTGCGTAGTTACTCTCTCGCAATAACTCTGTCGCAACACAGTAATTCTGTCGCGTCGTGTAGTAATTCCATCACAGGTAATTGAGTCACAAGATTTTGGAAGAAGTGAAAAAGGGAAAACAGAAAGGTTGTGCTACGCACGGTAACTTAAGTTAATTGTTGCGGCCAACATTTTTCTGGAGAGAGTCGAACCCCAATGGGCAAAGAATGTATTGTAAATCAATTCCTGAGTATTCTTGTCTTGATCATGATGAAGATGAAAGTAGAAGAGAGAAATAGGTGTTGTATCATACAGTCATCGATTCTCTCCGGGCTGGAGACATCCACCTCCCCTGTATTATGAACCCTTCTCAGATGGCAGCCTAGCTTGGATTAGAATAATGAAAAGAGGAGCACCAGAGAATCTATTTTTTACGAGAGCGTTTCAGGTTTCTGCAACTACAAATCATAGAAAATGGTTCCTTCCATCCAGACAGGAATTCCAAAACTACTTCCAACGAAAGCAACTAGGAAAACAGGTCGAGGAATTCTGTACAAACACATGCAGGGTTTTAATTGGGGCTAGCAATGAGGAATCATTTAAAATCCTTTCTCATTGAAGAACATCTTCGAGGTAAACATCTAGACTGGGAAGAACTAGGATTCCATCAGAATCTGACGGTGGTGACAACCACGGGACCAGACGCGAACAGGGTGCCCATGACATTCCCTCCCACTAGTTGTCATTTCTCACCTTGTAAAATAACTATGAGTCCTTCAATGCAATAGGGAGCACCATGTTGGAAATATTAATTACTTGCAGATCCATATCTTATCTTATCCAACTCCGTGAGAGTCCGTATCAATCAAGATCTTGTCGGTCAGTTTGACAAGAGGGAAGAGTCCACCATTCGGCAATGTAAACCAATCGAATTAATTTCTGAATGTTAGAATATAATCCGTTAGGGATTATAATATTGTAAATAAATAAATAGGAATAGTTGGAAGCCAAAAAGTCTGGACGGAAGGTGAAACACAACCGTCACATGAATGTATAAATGAATACTTAGCCATGAATAGAATAATGAATCGGGAGTTATTACCAACAAGTGGTATCAGAGCAAGGTTGTCTGCCATAACTCCTGCTGCATTTCTGTCCATTGTCATTCTGCTTGCCAGTCCATTGCCAGACTGCTCCATTAGTCTGCCAGTCGAGTAGCATGCAGTGTATGCGTTAGGTTACTCCTCCATTTGCCTGTGTTTATTCTCTGCTAAAATTTTTGAATTACCTAACCCTAATTTCTTAGCTGAAATGTGAATGAGGGTAATTTTTTGTGAAATGTGAGAGCTGCCACTCATGTTGTGAGAGCCATAGTTGTGAGAGCCGTAGAACTGCGACCCATTCCTGTAAGCGGTCCATTAGAATTCAGAGACCAGCCGCATATTTCTCAAAAAAATCTCTACTAGATCTTCCTGGTCCCAATCTTAAAGCTTTAATGTCTGATAAATGAGCAATCTTGGTTACATTGTTGGTTCCTTTCGCAGCAAAAGTCCTTTCATTCTGGAAGACGCGATCAGGATTCTTAAGCCGGAGAAAGAAAGATGAATTGAAGGAAAAATGCCTCGAGAATTGAAGAAGATGGGAAGTACTCGTTGAATAATTGAAAACGATCTAGAAGGCAAGATATCCAAATAAATTCAGGTAAGGATGAACTATGCGTTGATACTGGTTGATGACTGTGTTGTATATGAGACCATCCATTACGTGAAGAGCCAGTGTTGAAGACTGAGCCAGAACCTACATTGGAGACTACGTGGAGAGCCTGAGAGCCTGAGAACGTGGAGCTGCGACCTGAGTGGAGAAACTGCCTGCGTTGGAGGTTGAAGACCGATATTGCATTGAAGACTGATATTTTGATGTGCTAGAGAAATAATATCAGCGTTGAGTATATATTATTTTGATATGCTGGAGAAGAGTGCTGCGACTTCATACAGAAACCCTAATTTTACCTAGCAGCGAACATTCTAGCGTTGAGATGAATGTACGTGACCTGCCAAGGAGAATTATTAATAGTCAAAGCTAAGAGTCGTATTGGAGTAATGCTGGAGATTGTCTGTCTTCTGATGAGAATCTGCGAATATTGAAGAGATCGAGACTGCAATTTCTGGAATAGATGCCTAGTATGCGTTCTGGCTGCATGATGAAGCTCTGATACGTGACCTCTGTGTTGAAGAACGCCACAACCTGAAGATTGGCTGCATTATATGTGACCTCTATGTTGAAGAATGCCATAGCCTGAAGATTGAAATTGTCTTGATGTTGTGAATCCTTTGACTACCGGTGAAGATTCATTCCACTGAGTGGAGACTGATATATATATCCTACATATATATCCTACATATATTGTGCGTGGAGCTTCCTTGGAGGCTGCGTTGAAGACCATTCTGCGTAGAGAACTCTGTCGTGAATGATATTATGCTTGCTGCGTTGAAGAGCTATGCTGATGGTATTAAGTGACTGATATAGATTTCCTTGAAGTCTGAAGGCGGTGTGAAGGACTTAGTGAAAAGCCTTCCTGGATAAAAACTGTAAAAGACTGCGTTGAGTTGAAGTATTATTTGCTGACTGCGCTGTACATTCTATTGTATTTGCAGTCAGGATAATGTATGCTGCGTGAATATTTTGATCTATTTTGATATTTTTGAAGTAAACCCTAATTTCTATGCATGGAGTTTACCATTAATAAATGAAGCTGATGCGTTGAGACTGACTTATTGAAGACTGTTGGCTCTTGGTTGTTCTCATCACGGCTGGATTCACCACGACCTTCTGAAAACCTGCATGTTCCTCCAAAGGCTGCAATTTCTGGAATAGAGGATGCGTTGTGGCTGAGGCTGCGATTTCTCCATATACTGCTGCGATTGTGGCCGTGAAGCGCTGCTTTCAATCTTTATTTTCCCTATAATTTGGGCCTGAGTATTTGCAGTCTATTGTGTCGCAATTTGCTCGTTTTAGATGTCAAAAAATGAAGACTGATATATTATATATTGTGTGACTGCAAAATATTGAGACTGATATAGCACACATATATTGCTGCGTTGGAGACTGTATATTATGCTGACTGATTGCTAGTGACTGATATAAAGAAGCCTATGTATGACTGATATATTTTGATATATTGACTGATATATATGCTATAAACTTGCATTGTACACCTTGGCAGAGACTGTAGACCTGCAAGGTTATTGTTTTTTCTCTTTGTCATATCAAGTTTATTATTGTAAACTAACAGTTGTAAAGATGCACTCTTTGGCATCTAGTATTGGTGCTGCCGTAGCTGGCAAAGACCAATCCAAAGACCCTTCCAAGGGAGATTGCGGCAAAGAGAGAGGACAAGGAAGAAGAAATTTCAGAGGCAGAGGGGGCAGAAGCAAAAGATCAGACTTGCAGTGCAATCGTTGCGGAAAGACTAGGCACACATCAGATCAGTGTTGGGCTTCATGGGACTCCATCAAAGACAAGCATAACCAAAAGAAAGATGACCAAAATGCTAGTAAATCTTCTGATTCTTGTATTGTTGCACATTGTAATCTTGGATTTAATGAAATGACTTCTCTCTCATCGTATAAAGATTGTTGGCTGCTTGATATTGGTGCAACATCACACATGACATTTAGAAAAGACTGTTTTGAAGAACTAAATGAATCAATAGATGGCATAGTGTACTTTGCAGATAAGTCAAGTATTAAACCAAAGGGAACGGGCACCATTCAACTGAAGATGCCTGGATTTCCTGATTTCTTGTTGAAGAATGTTCTATATCTTCCAGAGTTGCAGAGGAGCCTGCTGTCCTTGGTGGAGATTCGACAGCAAGGCCATTCCATCCACATGTTTGATGGAATCGTTGAAATAAGAAAGTCCTCTGACAACCAAGTCATCATGACTGGATACAAAGATGGAAAGCTGCTGAAGCTCAAGGGTTCATCCGCAATATTTCAGAACTATGCCTACCTCTCTCAGCATGGAGAAGGTAATATGTCATCTAGCTCATTGTGGCATGCAAGATTTGGTCATCTAAATTATAACAGTCTTCGTTTGTTGAGAAAGAATGGTGTGTTTGGATTTCCCACCATTCCTAAAGAGAAAAATAAATGTGATGCATGTATATTAGGGAAACATAGTAAGCTGCCATTCCATGAATCTAATTTCAGAGCAAGTAGGAAATTAGAACTAGTACATTCTGATTTGTGTGGCCCAATGCCAACTCCTTCAGCAAATGGGAACAAGTATTTTATGAAATTTGTTGATGACTACTCAAGAATGTGCTGGACATACTGTTTAAAGACAAAATCAGAAGCATTTCAAACATTCAAAGACTTTCATGCATTGATTGAAAAACAAGCACAATAAAAAATTGGTACACTTCGTACTGATAATGGAAAAGAATACACCTCAAATGCTTTTGAAGCTTATCTTCGCCAACATGGAATTGCACATCAGACTATCGTTCCCTACAATCCTCAACAAAACGGTGTAGCAGAGAGAATGAATAGAACCATAATGAATATGGTTCGCTCCATGATGTTTTTCAAGAATGTAAAACTAATGTTTTAAGGTGATGCAGTAAAATGTGCAGCATATTTGAGAAATAGAAGTCCATCAAATGCACTTGATAACAAGACTCCACATGAAATGTGGTTTGGTCATCTCCCTTCAGTCAGGCATCTCAAAGTTTTTGGTTCCACCTGTTATGCCTTGATTCCGAAGGAGCAAAGAAACAAGCTTGGTGCTCGAAGCAGAAAGTGCATTTTCCTGGGGTACGAAGAATACTCCAAGGCATACCATTTGTATGATGAGGTAAACAAGAAATTTGTTATTTCCAGAGATGTCATTTTTCTTGAAATTAA
>LPNX010025374.1:58878-75742 GCA_001517045.1 Pseudotsuga menziesii | reverse complement strand
AAAAGGCTGGACGGAAGGTGAAACACAACCGTCACATGAATGTATAAATGAATGCTTAGCCATGAATAGAATAATGAATCGGGAGTTATTACCAACACTGAAGCTAAACTATTAGGTAGATAGTTATTATAGTCTTTAATGGTGAGTCAGTCGATTCACGTAGAACCAATTTTCAGGTTTCATATAAATAGTAGAAGAAGATTGTAAATCAAGTTAGACACAATAGAGAGTGAGAGAGAGCTCAGAGGATAGCAGAGAGTGAAGAAAGAATTGTGTCGAAGCACAATATTTTGTGTGTGTGATTCACTTGAAGAGTCAAAGCTCTGTAAAAGGATCAGTTGGTAAGCCGAAAAGTTTGGATCGACAAGTTTGTATTCCCTTTGTTATTTCCAGACAAGTTAAATATATGAAATAGTTTATGGTTGAATGCATGTTTATTTATCTGCACAATATTTCTAGAGTTACTTGAGTAAGTGTTGTTTAAAAATATGATTGAGTGAAAGAACAAGAATCCATAAATTTCTCATCTTGTGAAAGTTCCAGGTTTTACAGCAGAGTGGTCGACTCAAGTCTTCCTAAATATTTGGGTATATGTTTTTATAAGTTCTTTAGAATTGTTATTGTGTCGGTTTTTACATCATCTTACTCACAGGTGAAAAATATTTGTAATTTCTTAAGTCTTTTAGACTAAGAAACATACTTTGTAAATTCTGACTAAAACCAAACCAGAGCAAGTGAGTCCAAGTAAGATGGTCGAGTATAACCGACAAGTTGTCGAGTGAAATCGATTAGTGGTCGAAGTGATCAGCCGACTAGTGGTCGAAGAGGTCAAGCCAACAAGTTGTCAGTTACCAAAACCGACAAGTGGTCGAAGTAAAACCTGTTAGTAGAACCGACAAGTAAGAACTTGTCAAGGTAAATTAGTCGGGTCTAAAAGGCCGACCAAATTTGATAAACTTGTCTAGTTGGGATTTAGACAAGTTTCACCGACAAGTAAAAAGAAAAAGAGGTCGGCGTGAAAATTATTTTGTATTAACTGAGCAGTAAGCTCAAGTTTATTCGGCTCGGTTTTGGCTAACTGGTATCAGAGCAAGGTTTAGGAAATAAATATTGTCTTAAAAGGTGGTAAAGTAATTTTTCTAAGAAAAATTAAAAATTAAAAATGGCTTCCACTTCTGGTTCATTGCAAAATCCAATTTTTACAGGAAAGAATTATGAATATTGGTCTCTAACAATGAAGGCTTTGTTTAGAGTTCAAGATGTTTGGGAGATAGTCCAACATGGTTATGCAGAACCAGCAGACATGGCAGCATATAACAATCTCACACAAGCTAAGAAATATGTCTTGAGGGAACAGAGGAAGAAAGATGGAAAAGCTCTGTTCTACATACACCAAGCCATGCATGAAAGCATACGCCCAAGAGTAGCAGCAAAAATTAATGCTAAGAAGGAATGGGACACATTGGAGACTGCCTATCAAGGTTTGGATAAGGTAAGGACATCCAAACTACAGATTTTGAGAGGTGATTTTGAATCTCTGTCCATGAAATATTCAGAGACTGTAGACACATTATACACCAGAGTTGTTGGTTTGACAAACCAACTAAAATCTCATGGAGAAGACATAGAAAACCAAAGGGTGGTTAAAAAAATTATCAGAATCTTCCCCTGAGATTTGAAAACTTGGTTGTGACATTGGAAGAAAACATAGACATGTCGATGTTTACCATTGATGAGCTACAAGCTTCACTCATCAATCATGGACACAGACTCAGTAGAACACAGACATCATTGGAAGGTGAATTTTCAGCATAGTCATACATAAGCTGTGGTAGAGCCAGGAGGAGAAACAACTTCAAAGGAAAAGGAAGAAGTTCTTCCAGAGGAGGACAAGGCAGAAATCCTGAAAATGTCGGTGGTAGAGGAGAGAATCAAAATTCAAGTCAGCCAAGTGGCCAGAGGTTTGAGAAATAAAAAATTCAATGTCATTATTGTAAGAAATTTGGTCATTATGCATATGAATGCAGGAAGAAACAATATGAGAAAGGAAGGAAAATCCCAAATCAGTTGACCAGCACCAACACTTCAACAAGTGCAATGTTAATGGCATCGACATCTCCAATTGAATGCAATGTTGTTCAAGAAAGTCCACATGACATATGGTACTTATATTTAGGCTGCTATTGGGGCGCGCACCCTACTGACCCTTAAGATGGATAGCTCCATGAGTGTGGACTCAAAATAGTCTTAGGGGTGTCGGGGTTAAGTTAAAACTCCTTTGTTGTAATAAACCCTTGGTTGAAATCCAGGGTTTAGGGTTTTGGGTGCCCATGGTTTAAGACCATGGTTTTGTAAAAATGCGCAGTATAAATAAGTGCTTGTGTAAAGAAGATAGGTTAGGTTTTATAATGTAAGAAAGATTAAGGCGAAGTTAAGGTTTATTTTGTAAGGAAAGGTTAAGTCCCAGTTGTGTGCGTGGACGACCTCTGCAGGTGTGTGCGCAGAGGGTTTTTGTAAGAAAGTAAGAAAGGTCTGCAGCTGTGTGCGCAGAAGCCTGCTGCTGTGTGCGCGGCTGTCAAAAGCTGAAGGAATCTGCAGCTGAGTGCGCAGATAAACTGTGGTTTTGAGGAAAGAGGAATAAAACGCAGTTTGTGGACGTAGCCCCTACACTAAGGGTGAACCACGTTATATTTGGTGTTGTGGTTTTGTTGTGTTGTTTCTGTTTCTGTCATTTTCATGCATTAATCTGAATATATCTGATAATATAAGATCTCTGCTAATACTAAGCTTCGCTGTGAATTCCCCGTAGTGGGTTATGCAAGTTTGGTTTGTTTATTATGCTGTGAAGTTATATGTGAATCAATGATAAGTTAACAAGAAGTTGATTAATAATTGTTTAGAAAGGCTAAGGTACAGTAATACCCCTCTTTGCATGCAGAAACCTGATTCTGCGGCACCCCATTGCTGTTTCGGGTGAGACTGCAACCTGCGCGCAGGTTGTTGCCGAAAGGGCCAACACTGTGGGTCTTTTTTTGGTGCGACACTAAAGGATTAAACCCGGGTCTGCCCCATTTGCCCAACAAATTGGTTCCGTTGCCGGTTGAACTCAGTACCTGCTCAAGAGGGGTTTACATTGTACCTCAAGGGCTATGTTCTGGAGGCCCTCTGTGAAGGAAATCAGTGATTGGGTTGCTGAGATCTGTTTGAAATTTGCGCAGCAAGAGAATGCCAATCTGCGGTGTAGTGCAAGTGAATTTTTACAAAGGTATGTTTTTTGTGATGCTTATGAAATTTTTTTTGGTAGTATCCACATAGAGTTGCACCAGTGGTTGTCTAGGTTAACAGAGAGGAGGACGAACTTTCAAGCTCGACGGATTCCTGTGTGGACCCCCGCAAGGGTCAATCTTGTGCAACACGTGAACAACGAGGTATCCCGCACTGTTGACTTCTGGACGATGCGAACGTTGGAAGCCTTTGTGACAGAGTTTACCATTGACACGAGCACCTCTTTCAGCGAAGCTGAACGGCAGTTTTTCAAAGGTCCCTGTGGTAAGTTTTTGAATTTATTAAGCTTAAGGATTAAAATACTATTGGCCGAAAAGGGTATATTACTGTTTGAATCGGACTATTACTTTAGTCGTACTAACATATGTTTGCAAGTGACACTCCCTTCGACGAGCAAAGTGGGTTGCTGCGAAACGGAAAAAGGTATAAGAGAGATTTTGACCCTTCTTCCTTAGGTCAAGCTATCGCGTCCACCCCTGTAAACCCTGAAGAGTCAGATTCCGAAGAAGACCATTCGGTTGGAAACCCTCCGGTCACCCCGCAATGCCGCTCTGCTACCCCCGAAATTCCATCGCAGTCTGAGAGTCAACCAGGCCCGAGTATTCCGGCCACAGGCCAGTCTGCCCCTGTAAATCCCCCCCCATCGACATCCTGTCCTCCTCCCAACCCCCCTAGAAACTCCATGTCCCACCTCATTGATGACATTAAACTCCCCATCTTTAAAGGCACGGGATCAGAGGACCCAGAACAGTTCTGGTTTCTCTGCGAAGCAGTATGGAACGCGAAGAAAATTACAGATCCGGATGTACGAGCCGCGCAGCTCATTACTTCTTTTCGAGACCGGGCTCTGACATGGTTCATGAAATTTTCCATCACTCAGAGCCCTACTTTAGGCAAGATCAAGGCGACCATAATCAAAGAATTTAAGAAGCCTAAATCGGAGTCGCAGAGCATCACTGAACTCAAGGAGATTCAACAGCGACGCGGCGAATCAGTCTGGGACTTTGATCAGAGATTCAAAGTTCTACTGGACCAAGTCAGCTTTACCATTAGTCCTGCACAGCACAAGGAATGGTTTATTGCAGCATTGTTACCACATATCCGAACTTCCCTCATGCAACAGAAGGTTGCTGACCAGCAAGAGGCTTTGGAAATCGCAATGAAACTAGAGACTGCCCCTGTCGGAGATGACTCTGGTATTGCTCAAATCCAAGCGCAGCTAGCTGCGATGGCCCTAGAACTTCGCGAGATGAAAAAGGGAAAACCTGATCGCAAAGAGGTTTGGTGTACGTAATGTCGGACCGAAGGTCACGACAAGGAACGGTGCCCTCTGGTAAACAAGTACTTGCAGACCGGTGCGCCGAACCCCTTTCCACCACAAGTTCTCTATTGTGAGCTCTGCAGAATGACAGGTCAGCACCGACCTGAGAACTGTTACCTGCTGCAAAGGTATGGGCAGGGACCTAAGAACTCCTACTGTAATTTTTACAAATCTGTAGGTCATAATGAGGATGAGTGCCGCACCTATGATGCTTACCGGGTGCACACTGAAGGCCCAAGTAACGACAGTTATGGTTACCAGGGGGGTGCCTCTGGACGAGGTACTTCTGGAGGCCGTGGTGGCATGGCCGGGTGAGGCCGAAGCCAATTCGTGTGTTACAATTGTAACCAAGCTGGGCATTTGGCTCACGATTGTCGGAACCCCACTACGACGTGTCGGTATTGCCGCGCCGTAGATCATGTGATTGAGCAGTGCCCCCAGTTGATCGCTAAGATTCAGGAACGACAGACTACCCCTACTCAGAGCCTCCAGATGATTTCTATGCAACCCTGCCCTGCTGCGACCATCAATGTCGTTACAAGAATCGGAGTTACGACACACATCCAAAATACGCCAAACTAACCCGTCGAAGCTCTAGTTCGTAAGGCTCCTGAGAAAATCCCTGCATTTGATATCATCAGAGAGAAAGAGACATTCATGGAGGCCAAGAAATATTTTGCTGGCCCTAGCCCACCCCTCGTGCCTGCGCAGCCTCAGTCGCCACCCCGCGATGCGTCGCTGGATAAAGTAAGTATACTATCTACCTTTTTGCAAAGTTGCCTCAAACTTTTAAGAAATCAAGCTGCTCTGAATGAGCTGCAGAACGTCATCACTTCTTGTGAATCTCTGCAAAGTTGTGGTCAGGACAAAATTGTTCATCGAGTCAGCAGGACCGGCAGGGAAATGTGATTGAATGCTCAGATAGGGGCATATGATATGACCAATGTTATTATGGACTTAGGGTCCGATGTAAATGTTTTAACCAAACAAACCTGGGAACAAATGGGGAAACCTACCCTTTCCTGGTCCCCTATACAGTTGAGGCTATCCAACCAGCAAAAGATTGTACCTTTAGGAAGATTCCTGGATCTCCAAATAGATATTGACGAAGTCAGCACCTTCGCGGACTTCAAAGTAATTGAGATCATTGATGACAGCAACCCTTACCTGGCCCTGTTAGGAATTGAATGGGCAATGGAAAATGCCGTAGTCATCAACCTAAAGAAGAGACAGATGGTCTTCGAAGGGAAAGACTTTAGGGTCATCCTGCCCCTGGATCCTTCACAAGGGAAACGGTACACCGAGCCACTCCGCCATGAGGATCAAGCTGATGTGGAGCCCATCTCTACTATCACGGTGTAGGAAGAAGGTTCTTCGGATCCTCCGGCCGCAGGGTGGGAGTCTGGTAGCTCCTGTATGACGGACTCTGAAGATGAATTAGAAAGCTGGAAACATCGATTATCTGAGCACCATAGGGGCAGCAATGTCTGCCTTACCAAGTCTCTTAGATGGGTCGACTCACAACCCAGAACTATACCTGTGTATGATGGTTCGACAGATCCTGAACCGTTTATCGCACAGTTCTCGGATCAGATACCTGACCTACAGAAAATGGAGGCCCTGGAGTCAGCATTCAGAGCCACAGCAGTCAGATGGTGGACGAGCCATAAGAAGCAAATCACTACCTGGAACGCATGTCAGAAGCTCCTTCGCCTGAGGTTCTCAGACCAGTTGGCAAAGGCGCGAAGCAATTTTGATGGGAAAACTTGCCCCCAGGACCACTTAAGCAAATGCTACGCGGCATGGAAGTATGTACCTCAGGATGAGTGGGTACATAGATTTGTGCACACGCTGGGACCACTAGCGAAGAACTGGTACGCGGAGGCTGAACTTCGCCAAGATACTGTAAGTTGGGACTGTCTTGTTCATAGCTTTATCCATACTTTCTCTACTAATGATGTATGTCCAGCCCTCGATGCAGCTATCAGGATCATCCATACTAAGGTATTTAACGAACAAGAAGTGACAGAAAATCGCCCTGATTGGGCCACACAAAAATCCCTCGCAGTCTAATATTATAACTTCACAGTCGACGAGGAGGAGGACCCGCGCCGTCTTGATATCCCTGAGTCAGAAGGATACTGCGACGTGCATGGACTGGCAGTCGAAGTTCCCGAAGTGACGCATCCCTTGAAGACGCGCACAGTTAACATTGGATCTAAGGCATAGCCTAAGTTTGCTACCATTGGAGACTATTGGGATGACGAGATGGTAAGCAAGGTAACTCACCTTCTCCATGAATACCAAGATCTTTTTTCGACAAAGTTCTCTGAAATGAAAGGTATCTTGGGAGATATCGGAGTAATGAAGATCCCCCTGAAGCCTGATGCGAAGCCTATGAAGCAGCGCCCTTATAGATTGAATCCAAAATACAAGGAAAAGGTTAAGCTAGAGTTGGATAAGATGCTTGCTGCAGGAATAATCGAACCTGTTGAAGAATCTGAGTGGGTCAGCCCTATGGTCATCCAGGAGAAGAAGACTAAGGGTGAAATCTGAATCTGTGTCGATCTAAGGAAACTCAATGATGCCTGTCTGCACGACCCTTTTCCCACTCCCTTTACAGATGAAGTGCTCGACAATTTCGGAGGTCAAGAAGTATACTCTTTTACCGATGGGTTTTCGGGCTACCATCAGATCTGAATTGCTCCAGAGGATCGTCACAAGACAACCTTTTCTACCGAAATGGTATCCTTCCAGTATACTGTCATGCCCTTCGGGCTGAAGAATGCACCTGCCATATTTTCTCGAGTAGTCATCTCCGCGTTTAAGGAATACATACATAAATTCTTAGAAGTTTACTTTGATGATTGGACTATTTTTGGGCTAGTAAAAGACCATATAACTAGTTTGAGACTTATGTTGGACAAATGCAGATAGCACCAAATCTCCTTGAACTTAAAAAAGTGCATTTTCTGTGCACCCTTTGGCATTCTACTTGGTCATGTGGTATGTAAGCAGGGATTGATGATGGACCCTGCAAAGATCGCTA
Source organism: Pseudotsuga menziesii (assembly GCA_001517045.1). Lineage (NCBI taxonomy): Eukaryota > Viridiplantae > Streptophyta > Pinopsida > Pinales > Pinaceae > Pseudotsuga > Pseudotsuga menziesii. The sequence goes on along the minus strand of LPNX010025374.1, from coordinate 68,087 downwards.
TTATTGTGAACCTGCCACCTCCGAAGTCCGTCAAGCAACTTCGCACAACGCTGGGTCACACCGGTTACTACAAGAAATTCATCCAAGGATATGCCAAGATTACCGCCCCAATGGAAAGGCAGCTAAAGAAGGATATTAAGTTTGAATGGACACCAGAATGCCAAGCAAGCCTCAACATTCTGAAAGAAAAAATGGTCACTGCCCCTATCCTAGTATTTCCTGACTGGAACAAGGATTTTCATGTGCATGTTGATGCATCCTCTATTGCTTTAGGTACTGTGCTCGCTCAGCCAGGCGCAGGTAATATCGATCACCCTATCTCTTTTGCCAGCAGAAAGTTATCTACAGCAGAGAAAAATTATACTACGACAGAACACGAAGGTCTTGCTATGGTATATGCATTACAAAAATTTCGACATTATCTGCTAGGATCTCATTTTAAGATGTTTACTAACTACTCTACTTTGAAGTACTTAGTTAAAAAACCTGTGCTAGGTGGAAGAATATGCAGATGGTTAATTCTATTTCAAGAATATGATTTTGAGATCATTGTTAAGCCGGGAAGACTTAACCTAGGACCTGACCACTTGTCGAGGCTCGAGTCAGGAGAAGAACCTACCAATATGGACGAAGGCCTCCCCGATGCACAATTATTTTCTATACAGATAGTTAATGAATATTTCCAGGATATTGCTCAGTATTTGTCTACAGGTATCCCCCCTTCCGAGATGACCACACAGCAGAAGAAGCAGTTGGTGGTTCGAGCCGCGGACTTCACTTTAATAGTAGGACAGCTGTATAAAATGGGACCAGATGAGATACTGCGCAGATGTGTTTTGGAACACGAAAAACCTCTAATATTGGCTGAAGCACACTCTGATGCAGTAGGAGGTCACTATGCAGGAAAAGCCACAGTGCAGAAGATTTTGACAGCCGGATTATGGTGGCCCACACTTCACAAAGATGCAAGAGAATATTGCCACAGCTGCGACATATGTTAAAGGACAGGTAAACCATCTAGGAGGTATGAAATGCCCCTAGCTCCGCAAGTAACATTGCAGGCCTTTGACAAATGGGCCATTGACTTTGTTGGTCCTATCAACCCCCCTGCGAAAAAGTCAGGAGCTAGATACATCATTACAGCAACTGATTATCTTACCCGTTGGGCCGAAGCTCAACCAGTCAAGACCTGTAGTGCTGCTACTGCTACGAAGTTCATCTTCGACAACATCTTATCCAGATTTGGGTGTCCCAAAGTTCTTATGAGTGATCAGGGGTCACATTTCCTGAACAGGACTATCGAAGTATTCACTGAAGAATTTCAGGTGTATCATCAAAAGAGTACAGCATATCACCCACAAGCAAATGGGACTGTCGAAGCTTTTAACAAAATCCTTGAGCATGCCTTGACAAAGGTTTGTAACGCTAATAGGACTGATTGGGATCTTCGAATTCCAGCGGTGCTATGGGCTTACAGAACTACTTGCAAAAAGTTGACAGGCCATACACCCTTTCGACTAGTTTATGGGCAAGAAGCTGTCATGCCCATGGAATACATTGTTCCTAGCCTCCGAATATCTGCTTTCACCGAGATGGATGACCCAGCCATAATCACAGAGAGACTGAAACAGATATTAGAACTCGAAGAGGATAGATTTGTCGTAGGCTTCCAACAACAAGTGCAGAAAGCTCGAGAAAAAGCATGGCATGACAGACACATCAAGAAGAAATATTTTCACCAGGGTGATCTTGTGCTCCTTTATGACAGCAAATTCATGAAGTTCCCTGGAAAGTTTAAGACACATTGGAAAGGACCGTATGTAGTACAGAAAGTTACTAACGCGGGCGCAGTCCAACTAGCTAAGTTAAATGGTGAGATTTTCCCCTCTATGATAAATGGGAGCCGTTTAAAAAAGTACATGGATAGGCCAAGTACTCAGAATAGGAGGTAGCACCAAGCAAATAAGTGAAGATGCTTGTATCATTATGGATTATCATAGTCTGTTTTGTTTACAGGATGCGAAGCTACAAGTTGGTCGTAGGTCGCAGGGTCAGATTGTGTCGAAGTCGAAGGTTGTCATGAGGTATTGCAGCCCAAAATGTGACGGATGGGACATACTGCATTCGGCGGTGCTGGCACGAGAGCTGCTCTCATTACTGGTCATAATGAGATTTTGGGAAAATCCGACGCTGTGTGGAGAAGATTCCCGAAACTTCGTCAGATTTGGTGTCATTACTGCACCATGATGACAAATTCTGCCTCGGGATTCTATAAGGAGCCATCTCGACCTGTGTTTTCTGTCTTAAGCATCTGTGAGATATTCATCCCGAACCATGTCGAACGACTGTAACGTTCAGGAGCTAGTACAAGAAGTAAGGGACAGAGGTCTGCAACACCTTCTGAGTACTCCGCCAGTACAGCCCTACTTGGCTAAGTACATCGACAGTAAGGAGTTTGCTCTAAATCTGTAAAGACGGCCAGGAGTTTGCTCTAACATAGAGCAACCAAGGGCATGAGGCCTCACAGAAAGACTCTGGGGAATCCCACCATGCAATCTTTTGGCGTAGCAAAACCATGGCAGTTATATTCCTTCTGCAGTGCGACACACAATCCCAGGGGATCCCAAAGTTGTGGATGCTCAGGCATCGGCAATAGGAGTGAAGGATGGTGTTGCAGGTGGTCGTGACGGTTTTTATCAGCAAAACTTCTGCAAAGGACAGAAGTATGTAGCCGGCAGCAGCATGGAGAGCTTCCACAAGCAGTACACTATGCTTCATCAGCGGAATTCTGCCACCAGAGAAACTGAAGAGTGTCCTGGGACGGGCCACTGGTGAGTCTTAGGGGCCTATTGGGGCGCGCACCCTAATGACCCTTAAGATGGATAACTTCGCGAGTGTGGACTCAAAATAGTCTTAGGGGTGTCGGGGTTAAGTTAAAACTCCTTTGTTGTAATAAACCCTTGGTTGAAATCCAGGGTTTAGGGTTTTGGGTGCCCATGGTTTAAGACCATGGTTTTGTAAAAATGCGCAGTATAAATAAGCACTTGTGTAAAGAAGATAGGTTAGGTTTTATAATGTAAGAAAGATTAAGGCGAAGTTAAGGTTGATTTTGTAAGGAAAGGTTAAGTCCCAGCTATGTGCGTGGACGACCTCTGCAGCTGTGTGCGTAGAGGATTTTTGTAAAGAAGATTGAGGAAAGACCTGCAGCTGTGTGCGCAGGGGCCTGCTACTGTGTGCACGGATTTTTAAGGACTGAAGGGATCTGCAGCTGAGTGCACAGATCAAACTGTGGTTTTGTAGCAAGTTGAATAGAACACAGTTTGTGGACGTAACCCCTACATTGGGGGTGAACCACGTTATATCCAGTGTTGTGGTTTCTTGTGCTATTTCTGTTTCTGTTGTCTTTTATGCATTAATAACTGTATACATCTGATAAGTTAGATCGCTGCTAATATTTAGCTTCGCTGTGAATTCCCTGTAGTGGGTTGAGCAAGTCATGACTATTTATTTATCTGCGAAGTTGTATGTGAATGAATGGTAAAGCATTATAATTATTGATTAATAAGGTTATTAAAGGCTAAGGTACATTAATCCCCCTCTCTGCTTGCAGAAACCTGATTCTGCGGCACCCCCATAGCTGTTTCTGGTGAGACTGCAACCTGTGCGCAGGTTGTTGCCGAAAGGGCCAACACTGTGGGTCTTTTGTTGGTGCGACACTAAAGGATTAAACCCGGGTCTGCCCCATTTTCCCAACAGCTGCAACAATCATATGACTAGTAATTTAAATTTGTTTTCCAGTCTAGATAATTCAGTTCAAACTGATGTTACACTTGGAAACAATGTCCAAGTTATTGTTTTAGGAAAAGGGACTATTGATTTTCTAACGAAACAGGGGGAGAGTAAGTATATCCCTGATGTCTATCATGTTGAAGATCTGAAACATAATTTGTTAAGCATTGGAGAGTTGATATAGAAAGGCTACAGAGTCTACATAGAAGATGATCGCTGTGTGATCAAAGGCAAGCGTCCAAGCGACCAGCTGATAGCAAAAGTGTCAATGACAAGAAATTGCTTGTTTCCATTGAGGATAGTTCCCAACATGAAAGGGAAGACAAATACAGGAGCTGCATTCAAGGCAGAAAGTAAAGAAACAGTCGATCCCCTAGACATGAAAGAAAATAGCAGCGCTAATTTGTAAGTTGCATTTCAAATAGAAGTTCAAGATGAATCCCGGTTGTGGCATTTCAACTTTGGACATCTGAATTTTGGTGGGCTAAAGCTATTGCACACACAAAAATATGCTGAAAGGATTTCCATTGATCAACAGACCAGAAAGGATCTGTGAAGGATGCATTTTTGACAAGTAGCACAGAGAGACTTTTCCAGTTGGAAAGTCATATAGAGCATGCCACCACTTGAATTTGTGCACTCTGGCATTTGTGGTCCAATGCAGACAACATCCATTGGTGGTTGCAATTGTTTTCTAACTTTTATTGATGACTACTCAAGAAAAAATTGGGTATATTTTTTGAAACATAAATATGATGCATTTAGTTATTTTCAGTAGTGCAAGGCACTCGTGGAGAACCGGAGTGGACACCGCATCAAGAACTTAAGGACTGACAGAGGAGGTGAATATGTTTCCAATGAATTTCTAAATTTTTGCAAGACCCATGGCATACAAAAACAATTAATTGCACAGTATACACCTTAGCAGAATGGTATTGCCGAAAGAAAGAACAGAACCATCATGGAGATGGCGCGCAGCATGTTGGTATCCAGGCATTTACCAAATGAATATTGGGGTGAAGTAGTCACAACTGTTGTATAAATTATGAACTGGTGTCTGACAAAGAGTGTGAAGAATAAATTTCCTCAAGAAGCATGGACAGGTATGAATCATACTGTTTCTCATTTAAAAAAAAATTGTTGTGTTGCATATGCTCATGTTCCAGATGAGCTAAGAAAGAAGTTGGACAAGAAGGGACAGAAATGTATTTTTGTTAGCTATTCTAAAGACACAAAAGCATACAAGTTGTATGATCTCATCACAAGGAAAGTGATAATCAGTCAAGATGTTCAATTTGTCGAGAATGAATCATGGGATGGAACTGTTGACACAAATGTCAAGATTGTGTTGAATTTTGACATTGATGATATGGCAGAGGAAGTGGTTCAAACACCACATGTAAGTCAACCGGTCACAGCATCGTCGACACTCATGACCCCACGACATGATTCAGCATAAGGACCATTGACACAAGTGGCTGCTCAAGCCACACTGACAAGTACACCAAGAGGAAAGCAGACTCCATCAAGCATTTCGTCAAGGTCGACATCAACAGAACCAATGAAGACAAGAAGTATGCAGGAAATATATGAAGATGGTACACCAAATTCATTCTCTCTCTTTGCATTATTTTCCCCTATATATGATCCACTAACATTTGAATAAGTTGTTGAAGAAGAAGTATGCGCACAAGCCACGGATGAAGAAATAGAATGCATTGAGAAGAACCAGACATGGGAACTGGTTGATGTACCAAAAGACAAATATGTAATCAGCGTCAAATGGATTTACAAGACAAAGAAAGATGTTGATGGGAATGTGCATAAGCACAAAGCAAGAATGGTAGCAAGAGGGTTCACACAACATCCCGACATAGACTTCACTGAAACATTTGCACCTATTGCACGCATGGATACAGTCATAACAGTCTTGGCCATTTCTCCACAAAACAAGTGTCATGTTTATAAAATGGATGTCAATTCAACATTATTAAATGGCTAGCTAGAAGAGGAAGTATATGTGGAACAGCCACAAGGGTATGAAGTTCTAGGTCAAGAGCATAAAGTGTATAGGTTGAAAAGGGCACTCTATGGTTTGAAGCAAGCTCCTAGAGCTTGGTACAGTCGAATTGATTCCTATCTCACTAAAAATGGATTTCACAGAAGTGAAAGTGAACCGACATTGTACACCGAAGTTGATGAGCAAGGTAAGATGTTAATTGCCTGCTTGTATGTAGATAATTTAATATTTACTGGTGATTTTGGCATAGCATATTTTAAAGCGGTCATGGAAAGTGAATTTGAAATGACTGATCTGGAGCTTATGAAGTTTTTTCTGGGCATTGAAGTTCAGCAATATGAAAGTGGTATTCTTATATCACAATCAAAGTATGCAAGTGAAGTTTTAAAAATATTTAACATGTCTAATTGCAAAACAGCCCCAACACCAGTAATAACAGGTTTAAAATTGAGCAAGGATGATGAAGGATCAACTATAGATCCTACGTTGTTCAAAAGGCTTGTTGGAAGCCTTATGTATTTAACAATGACAAGACCAGATAACATGCTTGGAGTAAGTCTGATCTCAAGATTCATGGAGTCACCAAAAGACTCACATTGGCAAGCAGGTAAAAGAATTTTGAGGCCGTATGTAAATGGCACAAAAGACCTTGGCATTATATATTCAAGTTCAAAAAAAATTAAGCTCACTGGATACACTGATAGTGACAATGGAGGCAGCATAGATGATAGGAAGAGCACATATGGGTACACATTTCATTTTGGTACAAGTGTTGTTTCATGGGCTTCAAAGAAACAACCCATAGTAACTCTGTCTTCAGCAGAAGCAGAGTATGTTGCAGCAACAAGTGTTGCATGTCAAGCTGTCTGGATGAGGAGAGTATTAAAAGACTTGTCACGGAACCATCAAGAACCGACAACCATATTCTATGACAACAATTCAGCCATAGCATTATCCATGAATCATGTGTTCCATAAGAGAACCAAGCACATCGTCATTTCATAAGAGAGTTGCTGAACAACAAAGAAATTTGTTTGGAATTTTACAAGTCTGAAGATCAACTTGCAGACATATTTACAAAACCATTGGCAAAGGATGCATTCCAGTATCTACGTAGTTATCTTAAAATGACAAGTTCTGTACACTGAACTCTATCATGCACAGAGAAATTCTAAGCTCTGAAACATTCTGTAAATTTTGTTTTAAAAATCTCCATCTGCTCATAATTAAGGAGGAGTGTTGGAAATATTAATTACTTGCAGATCTGTATCTGATCTCAGTCGACTTTGTCAAAGTCCGTATTAGTTAAGATCTTGTCAGTCAGTCTGAAAAGAGGAAAGAGTCCATGATTCGGCAATGTAAACCAGTCGAATTAATTTCTAAAGCTAAGTTGTTAGGTAGATAGTTATTACAGTCTTTAATGGTGAGTCAGTCGATTCACGTAGAAGCAATTTTTCAGGTTTCCTATAAATAGTAGAAGAAGATTGTAAATCAAGTTAGACACAATAGATAACAAGAGAGAGATCAGAGGATAGAAGAGAGTGAAGAAAGAATTGTGTCGAAGCTCAAGCTTTTGTGTGTGTGATTCAGTAAAAGAGCCGAAGCTCTGTAAAAGGATTAGTCAGTGAGCTGATAAGTTTGGATCGACAAGTTTGTATTACCTTTGTTATTTCCGTACAAGTTAAATATATGAAATAGTTTATGGTGGAATGTATGTTTATTTAACCACACAATATTTCCAGAGTTACTTGAGTAAGTCTTTTAAACTAAGAAACATACTTTGTAAATTTCGACTAAAACCAAATGAGAGCAAGTGAGTCCAAGTAAAACGGTCGAGTAAAACCGACAAGTTGTCAAGTGAAAATGCCTGGTGGTCGAAGTGATCAGCCGACTAGTGGTCGAAGAGGTCAAGCCAACAAGTTGTCGGTTACCAAAACCGAAAAGTGGTCGAATTAAAACCTGTCAGTAGAACTGACAAGTAAGAACTTGCCGTGGTAAATAATGCTCGTCACTGCACCTCTTCCTCTCGTAACGACGATTCCCTGCTCATGGTTAATGTGCACGAATGTCTCCACAGTCTACCTCATGTCCCACCCATTTGGGATGTCTATTTCACAAGCTGTCGACCCATTGGAGCAGTGGTTTATTACTATAAGAGGAGGTTTGGGCTTGTTTTTAGAGCCCAAAGGTCTGTCGCGACACCTCCAAGTCAATTTCGCCCGACACTTCTCTATGGGTTGTTGGCATGCTTTACCGGCAATGTCGTTCCCCACTTTAAAACCCACTTTCAATTTTATGTCGTGAAGCCCGGAACCAACACCATGGCCGTAGCCGAGAGAGGAAACCAAACTACTCTCAGGCCCCGTCTCCTTGAAAGCCATACTTGTAATAACCCAAAAATTCATAAAAATTTAAAATTTTCAAGTGACATAAAATGTCTAAAGTCACAGCTAAGTAACTGGTAATGATTAGCGACAAAATGAAACAGTTTAATAAAGAACATGAGATCGCTTCTTTATAAGAACCTGTAAACTAAAAGGTGTAATCTTATAAACTTGTGTTAGTGCTATTAATGACTTTACCAGTTGCAGTTCTATCAGAGATAGAAAAGAACTTGCATTTTGTTGCTGCTAGATGTATTGATGTTTATCTTTTTGACAAGTAGGTAAGAAATATTGTTTGTGATCGGGGCTTACTTAGCGTTCAGCTAACTCAATTGGACGGCTGGTTCCTTATAGGTTTAGCAGGTAAACGTAAGATCCAGTAGGGTGTTATTTAAAATCATGTTGAGAAGCTACTTCCCTAGCGTAATTAAAATGCTAGTCTTAGAAAATGTTTTAATATTCTGCTTATCTTCAAGGAGGTAATGTTGGTCTCAATTTCTTTTATTATCAAAACTCTGTAATGATGTTTACACAAGCTACAAAAGCATGGGTTAAAAAAATTGCATGATCAATTAATGATCCCAATCAATTGGATATTTATAATTTAATTTTCTAAAGAAACAAATGTATTTTTGTTTACAGTAAATGGTAATTGAGAGTTTACGTAGAGATAAAATATACCATAGCTTGGGGTTTAACTCCCCCCATACTGTTTGATGCCTCTCATAGTTTTGTTCATCACAAGACTANTTCTTCTTCTTCTGCCTCTCTCTTTGCCGCAATCTCCCTTGAAAGGGTCTTTGGATTGGTCTTTGCCAGCTAGGGCAGCACCAATACTAGATTCCAAAGAGTGCATCTTTACAACCGTAAGTGTAATTTACAATATTGAACTTAATATGACAAAGAGAAAAACAATAACCTTGCAGGTCTACAGTCTCTGCCAAGGTGTACAATGCAAGTTTATAGCATACACAGGCTTCTTCAATACAAAATATATCAGTCAATAGTAATATATT
>LPNX010025374.1:34199-57728 GCA_001517045.1 Pseudotsuga menziesii | reverse complement strand
TGGGAGACCAGCGAGGAGAGAATACAACGCAGATAATCTCCACGCAGATAATCTCAACGCAGATTATCTGTCTTCAACGCAGATAATCTCAAGCAGCTTCCGCATAATCTCCAGCATACATTAATTTCTCCAATATACAGTCTTCAACGTGTCTCTTAATCAGCAATCTCTTCACGGAAGAGAAACATTCTCCAATATATCAGGCTTCATATCTTATTGGAAATCAAAAACTCACGCAGCATATATTATATCACTCATCTACTCCAGAAATCGCAGCAATATATCAGTCTACAGGTCGCAGCAAATGGTATCCTCGCTGGGAGCTCCACGCAGTTTTCTGCCCCACGGTGGGCGCCACGCAGGTAATGGGTCAATTTATATATAGCTCCAATGCAAAGTGCAGAGAATAGTACCCTCAAGTTGTGACCAAGCTCCCACATTCATGATTCAGAAGACTTCCACCCACGAAGGGGTCGCAGCAGACAAGAAAGAAGAGCGAGAGGAGTGAAGTTGGAGACTGTGGATTATTGAGAGAATTAGGGTTGGAATTTCAGCATTGAAGACACGGTGCCCAGCAGTGACAACAACAATACACAGCTACATTTTTCAAAGGCATAATGGAAACAAGAAGTCTCACGCAGGTCTCCAGGAACTACTCGCTGGAGAACTACGTTTACAGCATCAGGAATACTGTCACAACGGTCGAGGAGTGCAATTAGGAATTAGGGTTAGGTATAATAATGTTCTAGCAGAGAATACAGGAAGGCAGATGAAGGAGGAGTAACGCATACACTGCATGCGACTCCACTGGCAGACTGATGGAGCAGTCTGGCAATGAACTGGCAAGCAGAATGCCAGGAATGGGCGCAGAAATGCAGCAGGAGTTATGGTAGGAATCTGCTCTGATACCACTTGTTGGTAATAACTCCCGATTCAATTGATTATTCAAATGCAAATGCCTATATTTATACATTTCATGAGGCGGTTGATTACCAGCCTTTTCGCCTTCCTATCTATTCATATTCCTATTATTTATTTACAATAATCCTGACGGATTATTCTAACAGTTATAAGTAAAAACATGTTATTCTCACAAATTTCCACTAAACCTAGTTAATACACATAACTATCCAACTTAATTTATTATCCAAGAAAACTCTAGAATAAACAAATTGTCCATATTGTATTCTATAGTTGATCCTCTAAGTAATTATACTCCATGATGATATTAAATTATTGGCAATCATATAATATGCATAGTTTAACATGATTATAGATTTGATTAAGAAATCATTGTATTGCAGAAAGGGACCTTCCTCCACTATAGTCTTACACCCTTAGTTCACAAAATATTTCGGTGGACACGTGGAAATGATTTCGACCATGGGATGGTTGACTTAAAATACCAAAACCCTATCTAGTTCATTTCACTCCGTGAGGGTTTCATGTCTGTGTGTTCGAGCTATGGGATCGTGGCTTTCGATACCTTGCATATACCTCCATGTTTGCATGTTTCTTCCAGCACAATACACCATGAGCTGAGCTGGTGTAAAGAGGTCGGAAATGGTTCTTTAGTGCTTAAGAACTCTGTGCGTAAAGGGAGTATAGGATTGTTTCTTTTTTTCTTTGGCTTCGTTGGAGGTTTAAAAAGAGATCAGTGGACCGAGCCTTCTTTTCTTTTAGAAAAAATATCCTTTGTTCTAGACAGAGGATAGCTCGGCTCCTTCGAAAATTTCACTTCAGGTTCAATTAAATCGGCACACAAAACTTGTTCTGGGTGGTTACTCTTCTGTAAACTATTGAGCTGCTCCGGTAGTTGCATCCTTCACATTTCCAAAATGATAATCTTGGCAGGTAAACATCGGTCATAAGTTCATCTTCATGGAAGTTTAATAAAGTTTTTCAAATACCTTTTAACTGCTATTAATATTAATGTATGTGTTTACTATCCAGGTTCCTCCCGCGGGGAAAGGGGTTTAGTGGTAGCTCAAACTCTCCCCTTTCATGGCCATTCTACCCTGGTAAGCCTTGGTTACAAATGAGGTTTTCTTCCTGCATAATGTTGTGGTTGTTGGAAGTTTAGTTCGTGCGGTTGAGAAAGGCACAGCCTCGATTAACTGTTAGCTTAGAGTATCAAAGCTTGCTTGTTTTTCTGTAATAGTTCGAAACCCTTAGAGGGTACTTTGCGCAGGGATGATGAAGGCTCTAATAGCCATGATGGAAACTGGTTTTTGTGTTTCTGCCTTACGGCCTGAACAGTGTAACTCATTTTACTTTAAAAAGAAAAAGATAGAGCTTAGCACTTAAACCCTTTGAGGCTGTCGACCTCTATCTAGCTAAATTTTATAGTTTTTATAATGGATTCTAGCAGGTAAGAAAAGACTGTGAATTGGTGAGGATTTGTAAATGAATTAAGGGTTTTACCTGTTAGTAGAGAATGGTTACTGTTCGATTTATATATTTTGCATAGCTTAGATTTGTTAACAGGCCTGAGCCTCAATCTTTAGTTCTAAAGGTTGTGAGCCATTTCTTCTTAATTGTTTTTGTTTTTAACAAATTGTTTATGTAATATTTTAATTATTATCATGTATTTATAAAGATGTTAGTGCAATGTTTTAAGGGAAATTTTACTGTGTTTAAGAGTAATATTTTACTCTGTTTTGGCTCAAAAAATGTTAATTATTAAGTGTACCCTATAGTTCGGGAAAGAATAAATTTTACACGGAAAAATTCTGAGATCTATTTTATTAGTTTCTTTTAATAGATTTTACAACTGTTTGACTTTTATAAAGGAAGTTTTAGGGTAAACACTACAAGATTGAAAATAAGATTAAGTTTATCATTCAATAACTTAGGTGGTTCTATTTAGGTTACACTAGAACCTTTTGTCTTAAATCAAAGACACAAATCGTTTGGAATCAAATGTTACAAGATTGTTTTGAAATTTATCTTAACCTAAACCCTAGATGATAGTGTGTTTACTATACCTATGCTTAATAAATTGTGAGTTTTGTGTTTTGTAAAGAATGCTAGTATTAAAAATAGTTCTATAAATAATATAATTACTAAATTTTTTTACATACATATGCTCACTTTTTATCTGAAGTAAATACATTTAATATATACAGTATTTACTACTTCTTTACAGAATAAATCATAAGCAAACTAGAGCAGAATTTAACTATATTTTTCATTCAGAGAAAAAAGAATCATCATATCTACCTAAAAACGGAGGTGTACCAGAGTACTACCTGAGCAAGGTGTGGAAAAATACAGTATGGAATGCTAATTCTATTTATTTCTCATTTTGCATATTTACAACTATTTCTAACATAATCTGCAAATTCTAAGTCCAACATTACACAGTTACTCTTTTATTCATAAACCCTAATTAAATACTAACATGCGTGTAAACATTTTACTGAAGACACTAAATAAATATAATAACATGTAGACAAATAGAACATGTCAAAGATAAGGCAACAACAACTTAAGGAAACTTTCCTCTCAACCAACTCCTGGATAAGCTCCCTCAGGACCCCTGAGCCTGTCCTTGGTCCTCCTGGTAGAGTACTGGGTGGAGGATATGACCTTAAGACCTTCTCTCACTTGAGTGGTCCAATTACCTTAACTTTAGTCTAATAGCTACAATAAGTTCAGTCTCAGCAATTAACCCCTAAAACTCACTTCAGTAATCCCCTCCATCGAATTTCTCATGAGTAAATTCATTCACCTTGAATGATCACCTCTCATAAATGAGCAGCCTCCTGTTTTCAATGAGAAATTTTTATAGAGATGCCTAGGTCTTCTGGGTCAGTTTTCATTTAATGAGTCCCCTCCTCCAATTCCACTTTTTTGGGGAATCATGACCACAAATATAGGGAAGTTGCCAACTGCAACAGTTGAAAGTAGTTTGAGAATGCTGCCACTTGTCAATGTACTCTCCTCCCAGTCTCCTCCACCAAGTTAAGAGCTTCCCTAAGGTGTTGTCTCATCATTTATTTATTTATAAATAAAATATTCTGAATTACATTAATTATTTTAATTATTCTTGACCCCACCTGGTCATCAATTACAAACTTAGCATAAAATATAACACAATGCTTCTCAAATAACATTAAATTGTTTTTTTTGCAAATTGGTGCATGTGACAAAAGTGAAGTCTATTGCCTGAGACTCTCAAGCATGAGCATGGTGGAGAGATAAACCAGCAACAAGATCAGTCTTCTCAGGCCGAGTCTCTTCTAAAATCATATTCAAGAATATGGCCTAAGACACTGAATTTTGTGTTAGATATAATGGAGCAAATGTATTTTTAATGTTTTTCTATATCTAGATATTTTGTTTGAATAGATAGCTGCTATGCTCTAGCTGCTATGCTCTAGGATCTGATCCATATTTATTGGATCTAGTTTATCTTATCTCTTTGCTTTATATGTAACATTTATTTCTTAATACAATAGCTTATCTCTTTGCTATATATGTAATCTTTGTTTCTTAATACTATCAAAGTTGAATGTTTCTCTTCTTGTTTGATTGAGCGAACCTTTGTGCCTTGCTGGTTTCCTCATTGATTTCTCTAATTCCACAATTCCATGACCATAATCTAGAAAGAGACCCGCAACTAGATCACTCTTCTCAGCCTAGTGCCAGTCTCTTGAAAAATCATGGAAAAGCTTGAGACACTGATCCATGACCATGGTCGAGACAGAAACCAGCAACAAGATCACTCTTCGTGAAGTTCATGAACGCTGCAATCAAACGGAACAATTAATGCTTTTATACATGTTTCACAATTTTATTGAAGAATAACGAACAAATAAAAAGCCTTACCGGCATTGCTGTTCGCCTCTTTAAAAGCCACTTTCGATTTTATTTTGTGAAGTCCATGGCCGAGAGAGGCAACCGGACTACTCTCAGACCCCGTCTTCTTGAAAGACATATTCAAGTTTATGGCCTGAGACTCTGAACCATGAGCAATATGGTCGAGACAGAGATCAGGCCCAGTCTCTTCGAAAAGCACATTCAAGTCTATGGCCTGAGACTATGAACCATGAGCATGTTCGAGAGAGACAACGGAAAAAAGATCAGTCTTCTCAGGTCCAGTCTCTTCGAAAATCACATTCAAGTCTATGGCATGAGACACTGAACCATGAGCATGGTCGAGAGGGACACCGGCAACAAGATCAACATTCTCAGGCCTAGTCTCTTCGAAAATCGTGACATTCAAGTCTATGGTATGACCATGGCCGGAACCCTTGCAACTCTCGGGCTCTGACATTGATGCTTCACCTTGAACGACTTTGTCCATGGCCAAATTCACTGCTACAGCCTCTCTGCTATGATTGACTAAACTGGCGACCCTAAACTGCTATGAATGGGTATTTATAGCTTGCCATGAATCGATATTGATGTGCGAATACATTCAGACGTTGAATTTCTTTGAATCCAAATCCTCTTTGGGTTGTACATGCGACTTCAAATTTTCCGTGATTGGGTTGCCGATGCCACGGTCAATTTTCCTTCATGTGACGCTACATTTTCTGTCTCCAAAGCAGTGATCAAAAATTTGAAGGGCAAGGTCCCATTTCACAGAAATTGAACCCTTCAATGTTGACATATAAAAATAAATCATTTTTTTCATTGGAAAATATAAGTGTATAACAAGATTTCATTATTTATTAGAAACAATGTATAGAAAAAATTGTTAATAAGAAAAAATCTCAAGTAATTTAATTTTTACATGAAATTAATGAGGTAAACCATGTATATGATGATTTATCATGTCCAATTTTTTTTTTACAGGGGATTACTCAAAAGTTATTATATAAGAGGAGAGACTAAAATAGAAGTTGAGAATGAAGAACATGCACTGATGATGGAAGATGAGATTGGGAAAAAAACCATTAGAAAGAGGTTGGTGCACTTGTTTTGTTTATGTGAACATAGATATAACCATGAGGAGTATTGGTTTTTTGTATTGCATTGTTCTTTGGCCTATTTATTTTGTGAAGAGAAATGTTTGTTTCCTATCATGTGAAAGTGATTAGAGTAGTTGAGAACTACTCACAACCTTATCTAAATGCATAATATGAATTTGGGGATGAAAGTAGCCTTATGGGGTACTAGATCTTATTTGTGTTTAGAATTGTTTTAAGAAGAGATCCACTAGTAGAAGTGTTATGTTACAAGGCCATAAGAGATCGGGCATCAAATCCCCAACATTAATAACAAAAACCAAAAAGATGTTTTTGTCTAGTTCCAACGTATACTCCTAAAACTAGTTTAGTTCTAACATTGTACATCCCTCGAAGATTTAAAATTGTTGATCCTTGTTGTGACCACTTGATAATTACCATAACCAATGGTTTGAAGAAATAACATAAAAGTGAAGAATTAGAAGAATAAATTTCCATGACATTTTACCTTACTTCTTTCGAAATAAACTTTTCTTCATGCTATTAAAATCATTGTATTAATATCTTTCCAACTAAAAACATGAGTTTTTCCAATCCACATTTACATTAACGGCCAAAATAAGTTACAAATGCCATCACAATAGCTTTGGTATGTTTGTTCATATGGACCCAGTTTGTGAGTAACTAACCATTCAATTTCAAAACTCCACCTAATCTCTAAGCGTCGTCTTTACCATAATAAACCTAAGTATTAAAGCACTGGAAAATTTTCCTTCAAACTTTAGCCTTGAGTGTACTAACATCTAGATGTCAAATGAGAGGGATTGTTAGGGATTCTCATTTTTCTTTTCAAAACTCAATGCATATAATTATTATTCAAACACATTGAAAAAGTATCATTCAAACTTCAATGTGGATCTTACTAATATCTAGATCTCACACGAGAAAGAGTTTGAGAGGATTTTCACAGTTATCTTTTCAAAATCCCATCTTATATTTATGTGAAAAGGTTAGACAAAAAACAAGGAATATTATATACTATAGTCTCTTTATGAACCTTACATGATTCAAAAATGTCATTTTGACAAAAAAAAACATATTTACAGTCTCTTCTCTTAAATTCTAGGTTAATAGGTTTGAGGAGTGGTATCCAAGGTAATGGTAGACTCCATTTGATATGTCAACCTTACGAACATTTATCAAGGTTCATCATCAAGACAATGGGTCAAGTTGAGCAACGGATAAAGATTTATTAATATATCTTTAACAACACATTTCAAGAGAAAACTAGGAAATTGATAATGTCCACTACATAACTAAGACCAAACCCAAACCCTGAAAATGTTAAGCTTGATAATAAAGAAGTTGTGATTAAAACAAACACCCTAGATTGCTAAAATGATTCTAAACTTAGAATAGAATAAAAATCTAAATTAAATTTATTAATATCAAAAGGTGAAAACTCGAAGTTGGGTAACACTTCCATGAGAATCGGGTGCCCAACCAACATAGTGGGAGTTATTCGGCCGATTAACTATATTTATTTGGCCGAATAATTTAGTTATTCAACTGAATAATTATAGTTATTCAGTCGAATAACTAATCCTTTATTCAGTCGAATAAACTTTAACGGTAACTGTTTAATTTGACGGAACAGATTGCTGATCTGATCAGCTCTGTACAAATAAACAGAGCTGATCTACTCTGTCCATTTGGACAGAGTTGATGAGCTCTGTCCATATGGACAAAGTTGAACAGCTCTGTCCAAATGAACAAAGTTGATCAACTATTTGGACAGAGCTGATCAACTCTGTCCAAATGGACAGAGCTAATCAAGTCCCTAAGTAAACAATTTATTTATGTATGTTTTTTAGTTGGTAGGGGACAGGATTTCAAAACATTTTCATTTTACTTCTTGCCTGAGTTACAACTTCAGCTGTAGCGTAATAACTATATAGTTTTGTTCTTAACTTCTACTATTTGCTTTAGTCCATACAACTACTAGGAGAAGTATAAGTCCCATGGCACTTTATGACTATCTTAGTCCATGATGCATTGCATTAAGTAACATTGCAATTTCCATTAGAGGAATTTTGGGCTCTAAAATGGGCCTCCTAAGGAAAATAATAAAATAATAGTTAAAATAATAAATTAATATTGATTAATTTTGGAGGAAGAAAGAAAAAAACTACTTTTTGTGTTTGTATTTTCGACATATCTCCTTGTGTTTTTACTCAAATTTCGATCGGGAGAGCTCATTGGATGCGGAATTTGATTCCGCATCCAACGAGCTCTCCCGATCGAAATTTGAGTAAAAACACAATGAGATATGTCAAAAATACGAACAAAAAAAGTAGTTTTTTTTAATGACAAATATGTCAATTCAACCATCATGGTTGACTTATTTTATTGAAATTCTATTGGTTCTTGAATTTCAACTCACAAAAACTTATTTTGGCACGTTTTCTTATAAGGCCCATTTTAGACCCCAAATTTCCTCTAATGATGCTTTTTCGAAACATAGAGAGAAAAGGTTAGATAAATAAAGGCAAGTTTAAAGAAATAATTGCTTTATCTTCTTATGGGGATGGAGACCAAAACAACCAGAAGTGTAACGTAAAATGATAGGGATAGGCTGGACTAATGGGGGGAATCCATAGGTGTATGTAGTGAGTCCCTAGACGCTCGCCTTAGTCCAAGTTGAAATCTATATGTCCTTGCCATTTGATGTGATAAATCCATGAAATCACAACAGCTGATTAATAGCGGTTAGTTGATTCATTGTCCTTACTCTTCATTGCTTTATACGACTAGAGGCACTAGGATATGTAATTCATTGTAAACACTCCAGATCCTAGAAGAATAGAAGTAGAAGTATTAAAGATGAGAAACGAAGAGAATGCAACGAATGCCAGATATCTATTACAAGATTATCTCAATTCAATCAAGACTATGACATAGAATAATCTAGAAATACTTTCTCCCTATGAGATTCAGGGATGAGCTAGCTAATTCACCTACGATTTAAGTTCAGTTGAAGAAATAGAAGCTCTATCTATATTTAATAGTGATGCTCTCACTAACAACTCTATAATGACTAGGTAGCTAGTAGCCAACATTAGTGTTTGTCTGTAAAGTAGGTAAGTACTTGCACTTGCCTTAGACTATATTTTATACTTAGCAAAATGTAGTTCATGCACATGTAATTAAAGGACTATTAGATAATATTGGTGATATCTAGGTCTTTATTGAAATATTAGTTTTTATAGTTTCTAGGTCTTTGAAGTTGATTAATTAACATGTATAAGGTTAGGCCTTTAGTGATTGACGCATTATGGCTCTCGAACTTTAGGCCTGGATATTTAGGCCTGACACACTATCTCCCCGCATTTTCCACCTCTCGACTTGCAAAATTGTTTAATGGATCAGCATGTTTGGCTTCAAATTACTCTATGTTTCAACTTTTGGCCTCTGAACCAAAACAATTTTATGGCATGTGTCGGGGTCAAAATGTTATACAGCGTGCATAGTAACCATCATATACCAGTGTATTTAGTGAATTCAGGGATCTTCCTTATCACGAAGAAGCCTCGTCGTCTTTATATATGTTATTTCTCCATACCACTTTTGTTTTTCTATTTATATTACATTGAAAGCTTAGTTTTAATAGTAGCTAGCTCTTTGAAGTTGATTAATTAACATGTAGAAATCGATATTTGTGTAAACTCATAGATATCATATGCAATGGAAAGAGAGTCGCCTTTGAGACAGAAGCGTAGGAGGTCATCACATTCTTCGGGAGTTGGTGTATTATTGACTTCACCTTGAGACTCAAGCTTATTGTATAGTTCACATTCATGTAATCATCAACATAGCAATAGTAGTAGAGATGAATCCCCCTTATCATCTATGGGTGAACGTGGATCTCGACCTTCTGTACAGGAGACAAGTGTGGAAGCAAAGCAAGGTTTGCAAGAGGCTCGTCATCCTACACAAGGTGGCGAAGGTCGAGCAAGGACACAATATGTCCAGCTAGCTAAGGGTTGTATGCCCATTACGACCTATCCATCAAATTTACCGGACGAGATTCCATGGGAAAGTGGGCTTCAACAAATGACTCTTGAAAGTTTTAGGGCTCACTATGACAAGCTGAAAAATGATCTTTCTAGTTTGGATCTCACTCCAGAGAACAAACAAAGTATAGAGATGGTTTTTCTATCTTTACAAAAATTCATTGAGGTATATGAGGATCTTGGACCAACAACAAATGGTTTTGTTGCCTTGATGCAAAGAAGAAAGGCAGAAGTGATGGGTCTAGATAAGTGGGTTGTTGTGAAGGAAAGGGTGACTAAAGAACAGGCCAACTCAATGTTCAACTTCAAAGAGGGCCTAAAGTGGAAAGAATTGAAAGTGCAATATTTTAAGCACCCTGAACTTACACATTTTTTATATGATCGGTTTATTGCAGCCTATGGTCGGTTTCCATGGAACAATGAGGTTCCTAATTATTTTGCTACGTTTTTTTATGTTGAATTTGTTTTAGGAATGAATCCAAACTCTACTGATATTCATTCCGAGTTTTATGGAGTTGGAAAGGGGAGGATATACAATCGAAAAGGTGCCCTTAGAGATCCTAGAACTCTTCGACCTCCACCTCTGATATCTTGTCCACCTAGGCTTGTGACTTACAAATCAGAGATGAAGCCCACATCACAAGTTGGGACAACTGCAAGGGATAATGTTGCCGAAGGTTTGACTTCAGTAGTGCTTCGACATTTGTAGGAGTTGATGTTGAATTGAGTCAAGAGAGGGCTCATGACACTATTCGGAAAAATTTTGTTTACAAAATAAATGATGAGTTAGATTGTATGGGCATTGAAGATCTAAAGGCCTATGCGAAGCTTTGTCGTAATATAGCTTCGGATAGAATATCTAATGACATGTCAAGCATAGGAGAGGTTGGTGTACTTCCAATCTATTATTATTTTTATTCATTTTCAATTAAACTTTTTGTTACATTATATCTATGTATGATAAATTATTTTTTGATGTATAGTGATAAATACAATCCGTAAATGTTTATTATTTTCAGTTTTCTCAATTGCTAAATGAACATAATTTTAGAGTCTCCACTAGTCAAAATGCTGAAAATGTAGAAGAGCATATTGGAGAGGTATATTTAAAATTTACACATTTATATTTATGTTGAAAGATTTTGTTTTTTGTTTTTAAAGTTAACTATGTATCTTATTGTTAATTTGAATTATTTATGCAAGTTTCATTAGATTCGAATTTTTTAGATGATTTTCTATCTATTGTGAGCTAATGTTTTTTTTTTGTTTAAATTAATTGCTAAACTTAATATTTTTTGCTTTTACTATGATTTATTTATTAACAAAATTTAAATTTTAAGGGAAGAGAACATATTAAAATTGGAGGTGAAGATATAGGTTCTTTGATGGATGTGGATATTGGCACCGAGGTAATTTTGTTCATTACTGAATTGTTCTTTGATATATATGTTTAAATAGTTTAAATAATGTTTGACATTTGTAAATTTTTTTTATATATGTTGAAGCTTGGGTCTCTTCGATCTTTTCAAGGAAAATTAAAGACTCCATTGGATGATAGTGTTGGAATTGTAAGTTTAATATTTTATTTTATTTTATTTCGTTTAAAATAGCCTAAATAATTTATAAGATTTATAAATTGTTTTTAGATATGTTGTAGCTTGGGTCTACTTCACCTTTTAGAGGCAAAGAGAAGACTCTATTGGATGATAGAGAATTGGAGGTAATTTTGTTAATAATTGAATTGTTCTTCGATATATTAGTTTAATGTTCTAATGTTTTGATTTTGGTTTAAAGTTCTTTAAATAATTTATGCTACATAATCTGTTTTTATACATGTTGCAGATTGTTACGAGTCCAAGGAAAATGAGTCCAAGGGAAAACCTTGGTTGAGAATAGCGGTGGACTTCTATTTAGAGAATTATTTATATTGTTTTTTTTATGTAGATATATATGTTGTAGTTGAATTGGACATGGAGGAGCTTAATTTTTGGATTATATACATGTACATGATTTTTTTTTGGATTATATACATGTACATTGAATTCACATGTTCATGATTGTTTTTGGGGATTTTATAAATGTGCATTGACCTTATATATTTTTTTGGGATTATATACATGTATATATAAAGGTTAGGAATGTTAGAAAGTTTTGATAGGTGCACATATATGAATGTATGTAATTTATTAAATTTGTGTATGTTTCTTATTGAGAAGTTGAGAGTGATAGAAATGTTATGAAGTTTTGATAGGTGCAATGCTAGGGGTGAATGTGGGAATGTTAGGAGTGAATGCTTAGATAGGTGCGATGTTAGGAGTGAATGTGGGAATGGAGGAATGTTAGGAGTGAATGCTTTGATAGGTGCGATGTTAGGAGTGAATGTGGGAATGGGGGAATGTTAGGAGTGAATGCTTTGATAGGTGCTATGTTAGGAGTGAATGTGGGAATGGGGGAATGTTAGGAGTGAATGCTTTGATAGGTGCAATGTTAGGAGTGAATGTGGAAATAGGGGAATGTTAGGAATGAATGATTTGATAAGTGAAATCTAATGTTAAGAATGAATATGAAAATGTTAATGTTAGGAATGTTAGAAATTTAATGTTAGGAATGTTAGGAAATTTTGATAGGTGCAAATATATAAATGTTTGAAATGAATGTTAAGAAATGTTATGAAGTTTTGATAGGTGCAAATATATGAATGTAAGAATAAATATAGGAGAATGTTAATGTTAAGAATGAATATATGGGGAATGTCAATGTTAGGAGTGAATCGAGGAATGTTAGGAGAGAATCTTTTGATATGTGCAATGTTAGCAGTGAATGTGGGAATGTTAGGAGTGAATGTTTTGATAGGTGCAAATATATGAATGAATGTTAGGTAGTTTTAATAGGTGTAAATATATGAATGAATGTTAGGAAATGTTCGGAATGTTAGGAAGTTTTGATAGGTGCAAATATATGAAAGTTAGTTAATGTATGATTGTAGATGTAGTGTTGAGAACTTGAGAATGTTAGAAATGTTAGAAACTTTTGATAGAAATATATTTTATTACTAAGGTAAAATTAGCAACTTGATTCTGAATTTTAATATTTTTTATACTAAGGAAACATTATCAATTTAATTATTATATTTATTTTATGTTCCTTACAAGAAAAGAAAATGAGCATTACAAAGTTGCAGTAGTGAGGAAATTACAAATATCATTCTTATATGACCCCCCAAGATTTAAAGAAAGGTGATGAAATGAATAATGAAAAAGAAAAAGAAAGACTTATAGAGTTACAAGGAGAATTCAAAAAGTTAAGGCCCTTCATGTTTGATAGAGAATTTGAGGAAGCGATAGAATCTTGGTTGTTAAATCTGCTCCGTGGTGGAAGGAGGCTAAGAGTGTCAGTAGCATACGTAGTAAAGAGTTGAGTTGGAAATTTTTTTTTAAATTATTGAAAAAATGTATATGTCAGAATGATATTATGATGAGAAAGCTCAATAATTCAATGATTTGAGACTAAGATTGTTAACCTTGGAAGAATTTGTAACTAAGTTTGTAAATTTACAACGCTATGCACCATATCTAAGAGTTGAAAAAGTTAAGGTATACGGTTTTATCAGTTGTTTACCCCTAGTGTATAAGGAAATGATTGTGTTTGAAATTCTTCAACAATGGATGAAGCAATTAGAAAGGCCTAGTTGTGCTACCATTTGTTTAAACAAATATCCAAATTGAGTAGAAGATGAAAAAATAAAATAAAAATAAAAAGATCGATCAATGTAGGAAAGGATTTAAACCCTCACCTTTTGGAAAAGGAACAAGAGGTCATACTGATAAAAATTACAATAGACAAGGTTCAACCAATAGCAATGGGGTAAAGAGTATGGGTGTGTGCAATAAGTTGAGGGACCTTTTAGATGCAATGGTGGAGTGAAGTCAATCACTCTTAATCCCAAAAAAAGAAATCATCCCAAGAAATCCTGAACCTACCAAGCCTAGTCCCAAGGCTGGAAATAGGCATGCCAACTAGGATAGAAAGACAAATCGCGCCTCCATTTTAGTGAACAAAATCGCGTGTGCAATTTCGTTCACTAAAACGGAGGCGCGATTTGGAAAGCCTGTTTTTTTTTTAAATTGGCCGAGGTTATCTTTTTCTCCTCACCGCGCGGCTATTGGACCAAGGAGGAGCAAATATTAACTGGGAAAATGCGATTTTGGGTGTTCCAAATCCCTCCATCTCCACCATTGGATAAATCTCCCCTTTGTGAGGTATTTTCCTCATTTCTTTTCATGTTTTTTTCTCTTTCTTCATCAATTTATTTGCCCTAGATTGAAAAATTAAACCATATTAAATTAAATTATGGCCAATTGAAACAAAAACCCAATGGAATTTCCCAATTGAAACAAAAACCCAATGGAATTTCCCAATAGAATTGGCCAATGGAAACAAGAATCCCAATGTAATTGGCCAATTGAAACCAATTCCCCACTTTAATAGTAAAAATTAAATAATTTTGATTATTTAACAAAATTCCCATGACCAATGGAAACCAAAACCTCAATTAACTCAAAAAACAAATGAATTTCACTATTTCCATATGCATATTCACAAGGATCCTTGTGAATCCATACCAAAATCCACAAATAAACACCTTATAATTTTGATGAAACTTCTCGAAGTTGCTCTTCCAAGAACATCATTAAACACCTTATAGTTTTGATGAAACTTCCCAATCCAAGTGTCAAAATAAGGTATAGAAGCTTCCCATGCTTTTAACAAATATTTCGTCTTGAACGAATGGTACTTTTTGGTTACTTAGGTCAAGACAACAAAGTTCAACAATAGACTCTATGAACGTGAGGATACATAGGTAGGTTGATGTATTTGATTAAACATGTCAATCACATACTAGATCATACATGATATTTGATCTAGGGGAACCCTTGCAACCATAAAATCCATAAAGTTCTGCTAAATAGCCTTTGGAGTCCAAAAAACATCACACTACAACAAATAATTACATATCTAACAAAATCGTTTCCTATACTAGGATTTTATTCATCAACAGCACATTATGCGGCCTATTCTAGGGTCTAATTGTTGCCTCTACCTACAATCTGAGAGCTGGTCTTGCAAAGGCAATAATCAGCACCTCACAATTTCGACTAAACTTCATAATCCAAGCCTTAAAATAAGCTAGAGGAGCTTCGCAATCAACATATGCACTCAAGACACTTTATGTACACATGCATGTACTTAAAAATTAGAATTAATACTTGAATTTAGGACATAAATATGAAATGAAAAAATGTTAAATGTTTATTCTTTACTGTAAAATTCAAGATCATTTTTTAAATTTACATGATAGATTTAGTTTATATGTCAATAGTTATACAGTTTTCAGTTCTTAGATATGTCATTATATCATGTGTTTATATTTCTAATGATATTTTATTTATATTTATGATTGCAATGGCTACTATGGATCATAACAATGCGGAGATACTAAGGTTTATTGGCCATTTGAGAGAGATTGGTTCGGCTTGGAGGGGTGGAGATGAGCTCCACCACTCCTTGTCATATTCATTGTTGTCAATTGTTGATATGATCGCAAGATCGAATGATGCTTTGTATAGCATCGCATCTTACAGGGAGAGGAAAAGGCAACAATATGCTGATGGGTTGAGTTACAACAAGGTAAAAAAGCTGAAAATAACAAAACAAGCCATCTATTCATTGTTTAGACTACCTGGGACGGATGACATTCCGGAGATCAGCTGGCCACATATTTCTATTGAATGGTGCACTTTTCCACGCATTAGAGACAATTGGATGGATAGGTGGTACATGGTTTTTTACATTCCCCCTCACAACAATGGGGAAGTACCCATGTACTTCCTCCAAAAATTGTATGCAGAGTTTGTGATGGGGAAACATGTCAACTATTTTGACATGTTGGGCTTCCAAGGAGTTGGTAGGGGGATGCCCCAACACCGACCCCATGTTAGGCATAGAGATGCCAATCCACATATACCTGCACCCCATGCCTAGCTACCGAGGGAAGACATCCCTCCTGCACATGACATGGTTTCCCAGACACATGATGCATTTTTTACTCTAGCTGAGATGGTCTCTCGACACACGACCACTATTGACCAGAGAGCGCCCTCTTGCTCTGTTGGTGTACAACCACCAGCTTCTGGTTGTGGAGGGACATCTGTTGGTGGGGATAGACCGACATCCCATGTGCCTCAGAGTGATCCACACTTCTGCACATCATGTGGGGAACCCTGTTATGGTCCTGGACCAAGACATGGTACCACTACGATGACTGGTGGTCAAGTAAGGACATTGTTTTAAAATTCTGTTATTGTTCATTTTTTAATTGTTCCATACTATATCTAACATATTAAAAGATTCGTAATATATATGCAATATTTACTCTTGTAGGAGATTGATGCCTCTCACGTGGGTGGTACTGCACCCGATGTGGTTGTACCCGAGGCCCAAAGAACCACAATTGAGGTAATATTTAAACACTTGTCATTTTTTTATTACATATAATTTTGTTAATGCATGTGTTGGTCTTGATTAATTTATTAAAATGTCTAATACTTACAATTTTTGAAGTTGCAGGAACCCCACTTAGAACGTGATGCTGGAGACATTGATATCAACAACATAGTCTAAGGTGGAATTTACGACTACTTGAAGAATGTAAGTACATGGCTTATGATTGAATCTTGTTCGAATTATTTAAATTTCTTACTGTACACTCCTTTATAGATCGCTAATGTAAATATAATTTTTAAACTTGCAGATGCTAGAGGCATCTGAAGAGGGGCAAGAAATTGATGGAAGCGGTCACTCCCATGGTGGAGATATGTCCCAGGAAGGGGTAAGCATATTACAACATGTTATTCCATCCATTCAAATCCATGTCTAACTATGGTAACACTTTATGAATGCAGACGTCATCGCAGATCCCTGCACCGCCTCTTTGGTTTGGATCTCCCCGTAGTCCAAACATAGATAAGGGGGTTTTTTACACCAGATGAGGTCCCTCTTCCTTGAATAGAGCAGGTATGCATGAAAATCAACCTAATCATCCCACGGTAATGTACACACTTTCGATGGCAGTTGTTGGTTAGCTATGTATTCACTTCACAAGTGGTTTTTCTTAATGTTATTTTCACATGTTTACAACATCAGGATGTAGAGTCATCCGTGCCAGAACTTAGTGGGATTGTTGATGCCGCTGTCAATGCCACATCTATAATAGGGATAAGTCATAGTGAGGTACATCTACTTGAATATTTGTAATCGCGAATTTCATTTGTATTTTTTCTGGACATGCACAATGTCTAACTATTTAATCATTTGGTGAATGTAGCCACACCCTGGTCCATTAGTGCACGCAACTGAGGTTGATGTTCAACCTATGGCTTCTCTTACTACTGAAGAGTACTAGCCTCATCCCCTAGAAATGGTTTTTTCAGTGAGAAGTTCATTTTTTACATAATTGATTAATACTTTCTCATTCATGTACATGTTGATAATTCTTGAGATAATTGACATATTCTTTTTTATTCACAGAGAAGCATGGCAATGAGGCTCGCTACAAGGTGGAGTACAACAAAGGCACCTACACCCTAGACACCATAAGTACCTATACCCCCGACGGATGCAGTGAGTCTTTGTTTTATTTACAATTGAGTCATATTTTAAATTTTCAAACTTTTTTTATTGATGGACAGTACTAGTTCAGTTACATGATCAAGAAATATTGTCATTGATTTGCAGTCACCAGAGATGCACAGTGGTCATAGATAGAGACCAAGAGCATCAGGGTCTGGGAAAAACAAGAGAAAGTTAGAATTTTGATGTGTTAGTCCAGGACAAATATGTATTTTTATGTACAATCTGGAGTTAGAGTATAGGGGCGCAGTCCAAGACAGATGTACTTTTTTTTACACATGTACATAAAATATGTTTTTGATACATGTACATTGACAGGCCATAGATAGGCCTTATATTTTTGTACTATAACTTTCATGGTATAAAAAATATTTCATATCAAGGCTCTTGAGATATTCATGGTTCAGTCTTTTAAGTGTGATTATACATGTGTGGCAAAGAATGTTTCTATGTGTAATGTTCCCAATTTTTTATAGATTTTACAATTGTATGGAGATATCAATTATAAATTTGAGAACAATGCAAAATTACAATAAATTACGTAATGAAAAAAAAGTACATTTTAATTGTTTTTTACCACTATGCAATTGCATATACAATTTTATATTAACAATGTCAATTGTATTCAAAAAGATGGAACATAGGTCTAATACACATTTAAGCACCCAGCACAGCTAAGCAACTGATCCAAATTGGTGGAATACAAAAGCACCTTACCCACATAACAACCTAACAAATGTTTAAAGGATGCACGAAGTTGACACACTTAAATGATTCACCAGTGTGGTCTACATAAATAAATAAAAAATTGGCATGATGTCTTTCATCTAACGAATACATGGGATACACATCAAACCTAAAAGTATCTGAGTATTATAAGGTTGATTCAAAATAATGGTTATGACTATATCCTGCACATTATTTTATCATTTTGTTAATGTACATGGCATTTGATGAATGGCCTCGAGTAACAACTTTGAAAGAGATGAAATTTTTGTGTGATTAATGTACATGGCATTTTCGAAGAATTCGTAGCGTGAAGATATATATATTTTTTAATAAAGGCGTAATAGAATGGCCACTTGTTTCTAAACATAAACATGTTCCATTACATGGTTACTGACGTAATGACATTGTCTCCTCCTGCATTTCATCGTACAAATGATCACATCTCTTATATGAGGGGAAGATCTGCAATTGCCTTCAAGCTAACCTTTATGTGCAAAAATTTCACATTCACTTACTGAGCAAAACCCTAGTTTCCAAAATTAACCAAAAAAAATGATCCCTTGTCCATGGAACCAGAGTAGAGGGCCACTCTAGCACTATCGCAATGTACTGAATCCAACAGAGCTGACGGTTCATCAATCCAAGCAACGGTCATCAATCTATGGAATGTTGAATCCCACCTCCCACAAGCTTTTAGGGACACCCATTGAATCCCTAACCGGGGCATAGAGTGGAAACTGTGCATCAAAAAGGGTTTTCAGTGTGTCATGCAAGTGTGTTTAGGCAGGTTCCATGTGGGAACACTAGCCACATGTTCACGGTTAAGGAATTTGCAAATCCAACCCATATGTGTAGAAATTGGACATTCACTTACTGAGCAAATCCCTAGTTTCCAAAATTGACCAAAATAATGGTCTCTTCTCCATGGAAGCAAATTAGAGGGCCACCCTAGCACTATCTCAATGTCCGAAATCCAATGGAGCTGATGGTTTGTCGATATGAGCAACGGTCATGATTCTATGACACATTGAATCCCACCTCCTCCAGACTTTCAGGGACACCTGTTGAATCCCTACCCAGGGCATAGAATGGAAATCGTGCATCAAAAAGGACTTTCGGTGGTTCATGCAAGCTTTTTTAGTCATTTATTATGTGGGAATGCTAGCCACACCTTCATGGTCGATTAATATGCGAATTTAACCCCTATGTGCAAAAATTTCACATTCACTTACTTAGAAAAACCCTAGTTTCCAAAATTGACCAAAATAATGGTCTTTTCTCCACGGAACCAGATTAGAGGGCCACCTTAGCACTATTCCAATGTCTATAATCCAACGGAGCCAACGGTTCATCGATCCGAGCAATGGTCATGATTCTATGACATGTTGAATCCCACCTCCTACAGGCTTTCAGGGACACCTGTTGAATCCCTACCCGGGGCATAGAATGGCAATCGTGTATAAAAAAGGGCTTCCGATCGGTTGCGCAAGTGTGTTTAGGCATTTGTTATGTGGGAACACTAGCCACACCTTCATGGCTGAGCAATATGCGAATTTGACCCCCATGTATAAAAATTTCACATTCATTTACTCAGCAAAACCCTAGTTTCCAAAATTGACCAAAATAATGGTCTCTTATCCATGGAACTAGATTAGAGGGCCACCCTAGCACTATCTCGATGTCCTAAATCCAACGGAGATGAAGATTCGTCGATCCGAGCAATGGTCATGATTTTGTGGCACATTGAATACCACCTCCTACAGGCTTTCAGGGACACATGTTGAATCCCTACTCGGGGCATAGAATGGAAACTGTGCATAAAAAGGGCTTCCGGTGGGTCGTACAAGCGTGTTTAGGCACCTGTTATGTGGGAACTCTAGCCACACCTTCACGATCGAGCAATATGCGAATTTGACCCCCATGTGCAAAAATTTCACATTCACTTACTAAGCAAAACCCTAGTTTCCAAAATTGAACAAAATAATGGTCTCTTCTCCATGGTACTAGATTAGAGGGTCGTGCTAGCACTATCCCAATGTCCTGAATCCAATGGAGTCGATAGTTCATTAATCCAAGCAATGGTCATGATTCTGTGTCACATTGAATCCCACCTCCTACAGGCTTTTAGGGACACCTATTGAATCCCAACCCGGGGCATAGAATGGAAACTGTGCATGAAAAAACTATTATATTTAAAGGTTTCAATGATCTTAGTACATGCACACTAAAGTCAACTTCGTGAATCAACATGATTTGAAGCATAAGTCCACTGGATTTGAAAAGGTTGAGTTGGACATTAGATTGATTCTAAATTGAGTTGTGACAGTAAGATAAGGTTAGGGTTAGGATTAGGGTTTCCTATGTAGGGTTATGATTATGGGCCATGCATGTTAAACAATAAACCCTAGTTAGGGATAGGGTTTTCAAAGTTTGGCCTTCGTTGGCATGAAATGCATTGTCCATCTTTGGCCCAAATCTCTTATTATCTTTTATTATCTTTTCAGTAGAAATCAAACTTTTAAATAAAAAAATGAGATGAAATTCCAACACTACTATGCACTACCCCTTTGGTAATGGACATGCGGGTATAAGAGGTGAGCTGTCAAGAAGGAAATTATACAAGCCTTAAAACATAATTTTATTGTTTCGGCATCTTGTTTCCATCATCCTAGTTGTATATATTGGCTGAAAACATTGACAATATTACCTACTTGAAAAATTAGGGTTTTAGTCCTGTAAGAGAGCCTACAAAGAACTTTGATAGGTATGACCTACAGAGGTACATGTATGTATTCTAATGTTATGTATATCATGTGAATGAGATCTTGAAATGTTCATATGATTGATATATATGGTTTATTGATCATATGTAAAATTTGGCATGTTCATTAACTTGACATACGAGAGAATTTTTGGCATATTTATAAACAACATTATGGAAAATTTCGCATATCAAGAACAAAAAATTTACATATTCATAAGAAACATACATGGGAAAATTAAAATTATGATACATACCTCATCATGCTAGATCCCACCTCATATCATACAACCAAGGTCTCCGGATCATCTCTTATAATGATGGTCTCCATTAGTCTCTCGTGCTATCTATCTGGTATGAAGTAGCCTACAAGAACACAAAATTGACATATTCATAAGAAACATACATGGGAAAATTAAAATTATGATACATACCTCATCATGCTAGATCCCACCTAATATCATACAACCAAGGCCTCCAGATCATCTCTTATAATGATGGTCTCCATTAGTATCTCATGCTATGTATCCAGTAAGAAGTAGCATACAAGAACACAAAATTGACATATTCATAAGAAAGATAAATGGGAAAATTAGAATTATGATACATACCTCATCATGCTAGATCCCACCTATTATCATACAACCAAACCCTCCGGATCATTTCTTATAATGATGGTCTCCATTAGTCTCTCATGTTGTGTATTCAGTAAGAAGTAGTGTACCTTCGATGAATTCTGACTAGGAATTGTTTGTACCTGGAGGTTTGTACCATTGATTAAGTTGGTAAAGTGATACACACTTGCACCTGGTTTGTAATCCCTGTAAACATATGCACCCTTCTTTCTTGCATTGCTGTCATGTGTAAGATATTCACCTTTAACAACCATAGACCCGATGGGGAAGTGGTTGTTTTCATCATCAGTCATGGACATAATGAGGGTTTGCTTTCCCTCTATACAACATGCCAACCAGTAATCACCAGCCCATTCACTATCTTTTGAGGCAACCACTATGTATATGTGTCCTGCATAGTATGATTGTAGGTATATGATCAAATATTTTTCGTGTGATACAAGGCCATTAATGTGAGTTTCAAGACTACATAAATTTTACAAAATAATGTTAAGGAAATGCATCATACCAGGTTGTACAAGGTCTGATACATGATCAAAATCTATAGAAATAGACGATTGGTCTTCTTCCAACAAAGTTAACTCAACAATTTCACACTGATAAAGTGGAAGTGATATGCGATCCCATCCATCAACCCAATCCAATGATTCACACACATCCTAGTCATTATCACAACAAGGCGGGCAAAAACAAACGAGTTTTCTGGTCCAAATTTCAAATACTGGGTTATCAGAGCTTCGAACCGAATGAAAGCCATGAGTCCCAGGAACAGCCTTGCATTCCCATGCATGTGAACGATCTATGTCTGCCACCTCCCAAAAAAATCTCTCCACATGTCTCTTTCTTGTGGATTCTACTCGCATAGCCGATTCCTCTCCCATTACTGACGTGCACCACCTGACTATAGATTGAGCATTTCGGATAGTAGATATTGTAGATAATTTCAATTCCTCTCTTCATAGGGTTTTTTGACACATGCTCCAGCTCCATCATGCTCTCCTTTACCATTCCCAGTCTCAAAATAGTTCCACATATGTGGAGCTTTGTAGTTTTTATGCAATGAACACAACCATTGAAATATGCGTGCATTTTTTAACTGACCAACACATCCATCAGACCAAATCTAGTGTCGATCCATATATATGGTCTTTCCCTTCAAATGATCACAGAACATGATGAAGCAATGATGTACATAGTGGAAGTCATGGAACCTATAATCACTTATGTAGAAGTGATATTCCTTTAGAATTTCTCTTTGCTCTTCACCGCTATTTGGGCCATGCCTATATGTGATATGCACCATCAAGGAAACCTGCTCAGAGTGATAATACTGACTTTGGATCTCATTTTGAGGTTACAGAGTGTAGTTATCGACAAAATCAACAACTGAAAGTATAGTACCACGAGGAAATGTATCTCTGCATATTCTAAACTTCTCATCCTGCCATCGTGCCAAGTGGACATGCTGAACATATTTACGTGTCTTTTCAATAAATTCCTTAATGAAGACACTAACTTGTACTTGTTGACACAAAATGATCTCAATATTAGGTTTTTTTGTAAGTAAGGAATGAAATGCAACTGTTCAAACATAAATTTATAGATAAATGCATGTACCTGAGATGTCACCAATTGTATTTTTTTTCTTTCTTTCCCTAGGACTATTTCATAGCTGATATATTTGAAACTTTTCATGTCTGTAACCATATTCCCAAATTCATTGT
>LPNX010025374.1:10947-29029 GCA_001517045.1 Pseudotsuga menziesii | reverse complement strand
GATGAGGATGAGGATGGTGATGATGATCGATGACCAATGATCATGGTGATGATGAGGATGAGAATGGTGATGATGATGATGATGAAGGTGATGATGATGACGAGGAGGAGGATGATGATGATGATGATGTTGATGTTGATGATGATGATGATGGTGATGATGATGATGTTCATGATGTTTATGGTGATGATGATGATCATGTTGATGATGATGAGGAGGAGGAGGAGGAGGAGGAGGAGGAGGATGAAGATGATGATGATGACGACGATGGTGATGATGATGTTGATAATGATAATGACAATGGTAACGATGATGATCATGATGATGATGAAGATGATGAGGAAGGAGATGCTAATGATGAGGATGAGGATGGTGATGATGATCGATGATCAATGATCATGGTGATGATGAGGATGAGGATGGTGATGATGATCGATGACCAATAATCATGGTGATGATGACGATGAGGATGGTGATGATGATCGATGATCAATGATCATGGTGATGATGAGGATGAGGATGGTGATGATGATCGATGACCAATAATCATGGTGATGATGACGATGAGGATGGTGATGATGATGATGATGAAGGTGACAATGATGATGAGGATGATGATGATGATGATGTTGATGTTGATAATGATGACAACGATGGTGATGATGATGTTCATGATGTTGATGGTGATGATGATGATCATGTTGATGATGAGGAGGAGGAGGAGGAGGAGGAGGAGGAGGAGGAGGATGGTGATGATGAAGATGATGATGATGATGACGATAGTGATGATGATGTTGATCATGATGACGACGATGGTGACGATGATGTTCATGATGATGAGGAGGAGGAGGAAGGTGATGCTGATGATGAGGCTGATGATGATGATGATGTTGATGATGACGATGATGATGAGGATGATGATGAGGATGATGATGATGTTGATGTTGATGATGATGATCGTGATGATGATGTTGATGATGTTGATGTTGATGATGATGATGATGAAGATGGAGATGATGATGAACATGATGATCATGTCAATGTTGATGATGATGGTCAATGATCAATGATCATGGTGATGATGATGGTGATGATGAGGATCCGGATGGTGATGTAGGTGATGATGATGATGATGATGAAGATGTTTATGATGATGAGGATGGTGACGATGGTGATGATGATGGCGATGATGATAATGATGATGATGATGACGATGATGTTGATGATGATGATGAGGATGACGATGATGTTGATGATGATGATGATGATGATGATGACGACGACGATAGTGATGATGATGTTCATGATGTTGATGGTGATGATGATTGATGATCAATGATCATGGTGATGATGAGGACGAGGATGGTGATGATGATCAATGATCAATGATCATGGTGATGATGAGGATGAGGATGGTGATGATGATCGATGACCAATGATCATGGTGATGATGAGGATGAGCGATGACCAATGATCATGGTGATGATGAGGATGAGGATGGTGATGATGATGATAATAAAGGTGATGATGAAGGTGATGATGATGATGATGATGACGATGATGGTGTTAATGATAATGATGAAAATGATGTTAACTACAATGCGCACGCGTTGGGATTTTATAAATCACGCGGGCATTTGGATTTACTAAATCGCGCATGCATTTGGCTTTACTAAATCGCGGTCACGTATTGGTTAAATTCAAAAAAAAAATTCCCACCAAATGACAAGGCCGAGCCTCCACCCATGCTTTCATGGAATTCCTATGCCTATTTGTCTGCTTTGTACTTTTCTTTGGATTCAACATGCCTATGCCTTGGAGTATGATAAACCATGGCTAATTTAGCATTATATCCAAAT
This sequence comes from Pseudotsuga menziesii, assembly GCA_001517045.1. Classification (NCBI taxonomy): domain Eukaryota; kingdom Viridiplantae; phylum Streptophyta; class Pinopsida; order Pinales; family Pinaceae; genus Pseudotsuga; species Pseudotsuga menziesii. The sequence goes on along the minus strand of LPNX010025374.1, from coordinate 27,170 downwards.
TTCCAATATGCTCGTGTTTAGCGGTTCGTCTGATTATGTTGCACACCTCCATTTTTTATGAGATTTTAGAAACATATATGGTTTTTTTTGCAGATTCTAAATATGTAAATTTTAACAAGAATACATAATTTTTTCTATTTTTTCTTATTTATCTTCTGTCATCACTCCTCAACTCAAAAAACACACTGTTAGTGTTTTGTCCATATCTCTTTCGTTTATTAACCATTTTAAAAAAAAATTGTATGGTGCACTAAAGAACACCAACCTCTACATGATATAAAAAACCCACTTCCAAATAATTGCATTAAGACATTAAAACACTACACCCACAATTGACGTACCATTTTTTAGGTTTGATCTATTAGATAATTAAAAACAAATTTAAAAATATTATTTTTATTATTGGAAAAATAGTTGTGCACTAGTACTATATGTTCTCTATTGTATACCGGTTTTCGTAAGTTTATTCCATCATTTAGACACTCAGATGCTGCACCCACAAAAACATATACCTTATAATTTGTCCCAAAAATAAAAAGTGCCCGTTAAAAAATATCTAACTTGATATAGTTAACAACATTTTCAATAGAAAAAAATTATATATTTGGAAAGGTCATTCAATTTCCTATATTTCTTGTTTTTAACTGATCCCAAGATTCATTGTGTAAGTGTCTCAAAATATCCATCCAAGTTGATGGATGTCTGTTTTTTTAGTTTTGTATTGCATCTAACGTGCCAAAAGAGACCCTCAACTTCTTGCACACACCCGTATCGAAACTTCTAGTGGAGGATGGAACAGTAACTCGTAAGCACGTTGCAAGAAGCTTCTACTATGAATGACATAGCGAGGAATATCCCTATAGTTAATGTTTCTTTGGAATATCGGCAGGTGGACCATCAATCCACCATGTTGGAAGTAGAAGGTAAAGTTTTGAACATACATGTTTCAATACTTATCGATTCAGAGTCTAGTTTAAGTTACATTGCACCAAAATTAGTTGAAAAGTGTAAACTTAGTAAGGAAAAACAAAAAAATGCATGGTTGGTATAGCTGGCAACAAAGGTAAAAATGAAAGTTACGGAAATAGTTAAAGATTTGTTATTAGGTTTTAATGACTTGGATACCTTAGTTAATTTAAATATGCTTCCCATAGAATCCTATGACATTTTGATAGGTATGGAATGGCTAGAATCTCATAAAGATGTTATCAACTATTTGCATAAAACTTTTAGTAGTGTGGATGAGGAAGATGAGTATCATACAATGAATGAAATTTATAGACCTTAATCTACACGACAAATTTCAGCACTACAACGTAAAAAGTGTATTAGGAAAGGGTGTCAACTTTATGGCATCAAAATTAAAGAATTTGAGCTCGAAAAAAAATGGAATTAGAACAATTTCCTATTTTAAAGGAATTTGAAGTTGTATTTTGTGATAAGATATCAGTATTACCACCTAAATGATATTTAGAATTTAACATAGATCTAATGTCGTTTTCAACACTAGTATCATGAGCTCCATATCATATGAGTATCCCAGAATTAACGAAATCAACAATACAATTACACGAGTTGCTATAGACAAGGGATATATTAAGCCTAGTGTATCTCCTTGAAGAGTACCTATTTTGTTCGTGGGTGTGCTAGTAATATGATAAATTGTAATGTATTATTATTGTTTACTGTCGTGCATTGATAACTCATAGTTGATGAATAGATAACCAACCATTGATGGTAGATAACTAGAAGAACACGAGCTAAAAAAAAATGCGTCTGCTAAAAAAAAATTCGGTAGACGAAATTTTTTTTGGCTGACGAATTTTTTTTCTTCGTTTGCGTTGTAAATAACGGTCCCGTAATGGAAAAACATTGTTCGGTCGAATAACCTTTGAGACCTGAAACCTGCACAATTTTTAGTTTTATCCATTTTTGGAAGGTAAAATGGATGCCTTACACTACAAATCAACTGTCATTCTTGATACCATTAGTTTCGTCATTGAATCTACTTTCCGTAGGTATAGATTTTGTTGTGTATAGGTGAGATCCACTATTTTTCTTTTTCTTTTTTTTTTCTTAACATGTGTCGAGTTTCGTTTTATCTCTTTCAACATGCGGTGAAATGAAAAATATATAATTTTAAAAATACACCACCTAAAAAATTGAAACAAATATGGTGTTCTTAATTGGTGTCTACTTCAAAAGGGTATTCGTAGATTTTTAAATTTTATAGTCAATTGAGAGAAAAGTGGCGCAACCAAACACATGTTGAAAATCGACAAGGTTTTCCCATTGATTGAATTCAAATAAATATTATAATTAGTGTATAGATCCGTTGGTTACAAATTTATAGTCATCACACTAGTATATTGTGTGTAGATTGTCGTAACATATTTTGTTTTTGCAAAACACAAGTTTAACAATGATTTTAGGGGCACAACCAAACATGTCTATTTTTTAGTCCTTTCATTTTTTAAGGAGACACTGTCAAACATTTTACGAAACAACATATCAAATCTCAATAAAAAAATTTGAAAAAATTATGAATAGAAAGCTAACATAATTCTCTAAAAGTTTTGTTTTTACTTGAAAGTGAAATTCTAAACTAAAATATCACTTTCATTCACCCAAAGTTGAAAAACATGAAAAAATCAAATTTATTTTCTCAAAAGAGCCCCCAAAATAGACACCCATCTTCATGGATTCACCCCAAATATTTTTCTTAATGAATAAATTGTGAATTACTCAACCTATTTTTTATAAACTATAGAACTAAATGTAATATCTAATTCTAACCTAGAAATACTACAAATTTATATATAAAAGGATAATTTTAGAGAATTTTTTAATAACTAGTGAGTTATTGGTCATAACCTAAGAAATATATAATGCAAAAAAAAACCTAAATTATCATATCTCATTTACTCTAGTATAACCTAAAAGGCCTAATTCTAATAAAAATTAAAACTTTAAGATTAATCTACTACAACTTAATCTTTTATTGCTATTTAATATTTTATAATAAAATTCAACTTAAAAATTTCATTAAAGAACACTACAATAATTGAAGACATGCATGGTTTTGGACAATGTAAATAAGGTCAATTATGGTAAAAAAAAGTTTTTTGCTTTAGCAATTCATTTCTTTGATTATTTTCATATTCAAATAGTAAACTTGTTTTTAACTTTTTTTTTGTCTATTATAATTTATAGCGTATGGTCGATTTCAAATGTACACAAACTTATTGGAAATTGGAAATGAAAAGAAAATCATTTCAAAGCAATAAGTGCGTACCCCAAAGGAATAGTCATTGAGACTAGTCACAATAGTAAGAGGGAGATATACCCCTCTAGGTGAAATACACCATGAAAAACATGTTATCTTACTTATCTAATAACAAACTCTCCTCTCCCTACATATTGAGTTCAGTTCCTATAGTTCCTATAATGTAATGAAGTTGAGTTGGAATGCTCGTAGTTTCTATAACTGTTCAATCTATCTGTTCATGAACTAATCTATCTATCCATGACATAGGCAAGAGTAGGTGAGTAGGTAGATTGTAGTAAGGGAGGGAGCACAAAATATTGAAACGGTTTACATCCAATGCATACATTGCACGTTCTTAACCATGTGGCCTCCCTAATGTAGGGGTTATCCTCATAAAAGTAAATACCTTCTATACCCTTAATTATATAAATCCTAGAAATTGGAAAAAAATAAAAGAAAAGAAAAATCATTTCCAAGTCTCTCCAATATTGACATCTTATTCTAGCTATTTTACAGAAACAATTCAAATTCTCCAACAAATATCAAGTATTTTAAAAAAAAATTGTTCTATTATGGTTTGTGGCTTTCAGACGCACACAAACTAATTGTAAATTAGAAATAAAAAGAAAAGCATTTCCACCACCTAAATGTTTTAGGAGCAACAACAGTTTATTCAGCCTCCTGAAGCCCACAAGAGATTACTATAATACACACTCGATGATTGTGTGGAAACCTATAATTCACATCTCTATGGCCCTCACACAATTCACATTGGAAACCGTTGGGGCATCTTCTTCCATTCATGTCATGGAGCAAGATCTCATACAAATATGGAGACACACGCACGGATACAACATTGTTATTATTTTAGATAATGCAAGTCCATACATATATAAAGTAGTCTCTACTCTCTCAGTCCTTGGAGCATATAGTTTATTGAACTTAGATAAGGAACAACTCTATTAGGTTGGTGAAAAATTCGGTTGTTAGGTTGTTGATAAAATAAGGCAATGGAATCTGGAGGACCTTTGAATGGAGGATTGATTATGCTCGATGGTGGCTCTATTAGTCAAGTGCAATTGGGCCTACCTAAAAGAAAAACCCTAGAATGTAATACATAATTCTTTTAAGCAACAATTTTTTTTATCAACCCTAAATTCAACATCTACTTTTAGAATTGAATCATGTCCTCCCCATATGCTCAATTCGAAGTGATCAAATAAAAGCCCCAATTTTAGGTGGATTATGGATAGTCCCTCCAATGTATATCGAGTTTATCACCCAATTCAAAGTTATCAAATAAAAGCCCCAATTTTAGGTGGATTATGGATAGTCCCTCCAATCTATATCGAGTTTATCAGTCATATCGAAAATGTTAAGTATTTATTAGTACACTATAAGGAAGAACTTAAAATTCTCCAACAAATATTGCTACAAATTGGGTGTCTAGTGTCTACCATAGTCAACAAGGAAGGAGAATCATAAACACATGTTTGGGAGTTTTGCGACAGCAGGGCTATTGAAATCATGTTATTTGCTAGCTCACTACACTCCCATTCCCTCATTCATGAACGTCTGTCAAGGGATTCCCTTGTTTAGATACATTGGTAGAAAACTTTTTGCTTCTTATTCCCATTATTAGAAGGTTGACAAGAAAACAGAGGGGTCGAAGTCTACAACATTTACAATGTTCATTGTTAAATATTTTATCCTTTCAACCTTTGTATTTCATTAAGGAAATTGGAATAATTCAAACACTTGTATTCAAATATTTTTCTTTCTTTCCACCTAATGTTTACAATTCACGACAGATAAGAGCATTGACAGGTTTGGAACTCAAATACTAGGCTCTTTTTGCTTGCTCCTCCACCCAAACGAAGTTGTGGTCCTAGCCTATGAAAAGTATACATTATCTTGGTTCTAATTTCATTTAAATACTAATTTTTTTAAGGTTACATCTATTGAGTATTCAAGACTTAGTCTGCCAGACACACGGTCGCATAATACATTACAAATTTCAAACAACATTTTGGATGGAGAATTTTAAACCCTTATATTTATAACACCAAAAGGAACTCCGACAAGCAACACATATAACTTTTCTCCACATATAAAATGTTACACAAGTGCAAAATGATGTACATACCTGTAAATTCACAACAACCAAGTCGGCAGCTTAGCTCTGTAAAATCTTCTAGAGGAAATAGAGATTAGGGAGACACTAAAGCATGGAATTAGAGAGTTGAGAGTCCAAGTTCCGACCTCTGACTATCCTATACTTGTAAATCCAAGAAAAAAAAATTTCTCCCACAAACTTCACCAATCTCTTTAAGTTTGGGGAATCTCAATCCAGCCTACCCAACGTTCTACCTTTGCTTCTCTTGCTCCTACCTGTGACGAAGGTGGCACCTTCGAGTTGTCCAGCATAGAAGACAACGAGGAATTATAGTGTGCAGGTGTTTCCTTATACATAAAGATGATTAAAATCAATGTCATCTCAATTCCCCAAAATTCTTACGCTCATGAGCTGGTTTACCTCGCCCGAGGTAAGCGAATGCATGTTTGTGTATTTCACATGATTATAAAAAAATCATTTTATAATTACTTCTACATAACATAGATATATCTGTGTAGGTGAGGGAAAACTAGGTATTGTTTTCCCAAGGTATCCAGATACTTTCAGAGATCATTCTTCATTTTGAGGGCGCTCATGGCACAGATCAAAGAGACCATGGGAGGAAGAGGAAGAAGAAGAAGAGGACTCAAGTCAAAAGGTGAGGCGAGTGAGGAGGGGTGACGTAATAGCGATATTTGCAGGAGCAACCCACCGGTGGTATAATGATGGAAACGAGCCTCTCCAAATCATAGCCATTGTCACACAGCCATCCCTCATAATTAGCTCGAGTGCAGGAGTTATCGCATAAGCATCCCGACAAATTAAGTAATGATAATCTTCAGTTAGGTATATGACAAATTCTTTCATTTCTTTTAGAGTTGACTATATGCATATTGTACAACACTTCTCTCTCGATGTCCCTCCGTTCTAGTTTCCTTTGTATCTATTGCCTAACCCCCTTCCTCTGATGAGACAGGAAGACTAAGCAGCCTAGGTGGACCATGGGAGACTGGGAATGTCAATTCAAATGATTCTCACACCAGTAAATGAATGGAAATTGGAATAATCCTGGAATCCTAGACTAACTAGTATAGGATATGATTCATGAACACAAACAAAAGGCGATGTTCTGCTAGCCTGCTATCCAAGATTCCTGTGGTAGTCATAATAGAAATGTCTTGCGTTGGGTGAAACCCTGGTCTGGAAACTTATAGACCAATTGGACCAAGTTAGGTTCGAATCTAAGAAAGATTACTCAATGCATTGTAAATTACAACTTGTAAGTTGTAACCCAAAAAACAACACCATTAGTTTTTCCTTAAGGAGCATTGACAGTGGAGGGTTATCAAATCAATTCACCGTTCATAGATATGACTCATATGAGAATTCAATTTCACATCATATACTCAAATACTCAAGTGAATTGTAAGTTGTGAGATCACGTGACTCGGTGAACAAGAAGATGCCAGATGGAAAACCAAGTTGGCAGGCTGGCATCCTCTAAGCCCAAGATTTAATGAAGTTGGTGAATCAGTAATGCATGCCAATGCCATTAAATGCTTTGAAAGTGAGTCACAGTTCCAAATCACCGAGTGGAACTTGGCACTAGGAATCCCAGTGGCCCACTGTGGTTCGTGCCCATTGGGACCGAGATCCTCATCCATGCTCTGACTATTCAAGTGCATTTGGGCAAAATTTGAGTCCCAACTCTCCCACAATCCACTGAATCACTAATAACCACTGGATGGGCAAATTTTGTAGTTTCCCTTTTATTGCAAATTTACCCAGGCTTACTCAATTTCATTATTAACAAGCTAGAAATGAAACTAATTTTTTTTGCATGGTAAAATTCATTATAGCCTTCTATAAAGACTAAAATGGCCTTTGAAGGGTTCTCAAAGCTTCAAATTTAAAGCCTGCTCCAAAGTCCCAATGTGACTGCTACATTTTCTTTGTCTCCAAACTCCCCAAATTCTCCTTGATGCGACTACTACATTTTCTTTTTCCCCAAAGTCCCCAAATTCTCCTTGATGTGACTGCTACATTTTCTTCGTCTCCGAATTTCCCTTATTGTACACGTTATTCCGTTAACATGTGAGGATACCGTTAATTCATAGAATCGTTCTCAATCACTTTAACTCATCCGCCAAAAAGCCATTATTATGTTAGAAAGCTCATGTTTATGCCAAGCAGAAATCTTCAGCATGATGATGTCTTATATTTGGTCACTCTTTGGAAGGAGATAGCAGAGAAAGAAGTCTCACTATTATTTCCCAAAATAATATTTCATTAAAAGAAATAAAAAATGAAACTCTCAGCAAGTTTTAGAGATACTTGAAGTTCAGCCTTGTGAAGCTCCTGCTAAGGTCTATTACGCAACAGCCCATGAGTTAGATTTTACCTTTTATTTAAAAAATAATAATATCCAACTTTGAATCAATTACCTTTTAAATTCCCAATGTGACTGCTACATTTTCTTTGTCTCCAAACTCCCTAAATTCTCCTTGATGCGACTGCTACATTTTCTTTTTCTCCAAAGTCCCCAAATTCTCCTTGATGTGGCTGCTACATTTTCTTCATCTCCGAATTCCCCTTATTGTACACGTTATTCCGTCAACATGTGAGGATACCGTTAATTCATAAAATCGTTCTCAATCACTTTAACTCATCGGCCAAAAAGCCATTATTATGTTAGAAAGCTAACATAAAAGCCATTATTATGTTAGAAATATTCAGCATGATGATGTCTTATATTTGGTCACTCTTTGGAAGGAGATAGCAGAGAAAGAAGTCTCACCAGGGATGGAATTTGACAGGTAAATGACCGTCATGGGTCAATTTACCCGTCAAATACAGCTAAGATTTTGCAGAGACTATCAAAATCTAGCTTAAAATACAGAAAACGTTTCAGATTTTGCTTGTTGACGGGTATCCATCATTTGAAATTCCAACCCTGAGTCTCACTATTATTTCACAAAATAATATTTCATTAAAAGAAATAAAAAATGAAACTCTCAGCAAGTTTGAAAGATACTTGAAGTTCAGCCTTGTGAAGCTCCTGCTAAGGTCTATTACGCAGCATCCCATGAGTTAGATTTTACCCTTTATCTTAAAAAAAATAATATCTAACTTTGAATCAATTACCTTTTAAAGTCCCAATGTGACTGCTACATTTTCTTTGTCTCCAAACTCCCTAAATTCTCCTTGATGCGACTACTACATTTTCTTTTTCTCCAAAGTCCCCAAATTCTCCTTGATGTGACTGCTACATTTTCTTCGTCTCCGAATTGCCCTTTTTGTACACGTTCTTCCGTCAACATGTGAGGATACCGTTAATTCATAGAATCGTTCTCAATCACTTTGACTCATCCGCCAAAAAGCCATTATTATGTTCGAAAGCTCATGTTTATGCCAAGCAGAAATCTTCAGCATGATGATGTCTTATATTTGGTCACTCTTTGGAAGGAGATAGCATAGAAAGAAGTCTCACTATTATTTCACAAAATAATATTTCATTAAAAGAAATAAAAAATGAAACTCTCAACAAGTTTGAAAGATAGTTGAAGTTCAGCCTTGTGAAGCTCCTGCTAAGGTCTATTACGCAGCAGCCCATGAGTTAGATTTTACCTTTTATCTTAAAAAAAATAATATCCAACTTTGAATCAATTGTTAACTTAAGTTCTAACTCAATTATGGACTTGTGAGAGATTCCCTAGTCATTTTGCTAATGGAGAGATGATAATGACCTTGACAGTCATAAAGGACCTTAGCTAGATGTCATCCTCTCACAATATATAATTATCCCATCAATGAGTGGAGGGATGATTTCTCTATAAATTTCCTAGATTATCTGTTTTACAATGTTAGTGAGGTAGTACCTTCTCAAATGGATGATTAAACTTGTCCAAAATGTGAGGTGTTAATGGTTATCATTGAATCTATCTCCACAGTTCCTTGGATTATGAGGTGTGTATGGTTATCATTGAATCATAGTTGAAAATCCACTTACACACCACTAGACTGAAATTATTTGTGAGGAAATTTACAAAGTAGAAGTTATTTTTAAGTATTTCTTTCTATGAATTTTTAATTTTGAGGGAAAGAATGGGCTAACAAATGTTTTATCAAAATGATTTTATAATAAGGAATTTTGGAGGGAAATGAAAAAAATTATTTTTTCAATTGTATTTTGAACTTGATTTCTTGTAGATGAGAAAGGAAAATGAGCTCTCACATTAATTGGGTAAACCTACAAGGAGATAAGTTAAAATATAATATAAAAAATTGTCTTTTTCCTCTTTCCTTAAAAAATTATAACACAAGTATTTAATCTTTACTTTAGGAGGCTCATTTTAAAACTCAAAAACCTCTTTAATAGCTTAGAAATATCTATAGGAAGGTACACATGACACTTTAGATTGATGAAAACCATTAGGAACCATTTAATTTAATTGATTTAAAAGTCATTTATATGTATGCATTTAGTGTTGACATTTTAAATGACATATCTTGGAGGGTGAATCCACGAACCTGGGTAACACTTTTTGGCAAGTGAATTTCGGCAAAAACAGAAAAACGCACCTCGGTCGAGGGCTTGTTAAACCCTCGACCGAGGTCTTAATATCTCGACCGAGGGCTTGTTAAGCCCTCGACCGAGGTATTGCGGGCTTTACAAAACCTCGGTCGAGGGCTTAAAAAAACAGACATAGCCCTCATTCAAACAAATGGAAAATTTCCTGTGCCTTGCAGAGGTGTACACCCTGCCATTCCTAGCACATAACTAAGCGGAGTTGATACCGATAAATTCACCAACGAATCTTCTATCCATTGAGGTATCATACACGCATTTTTGCATTTATATGATATTTATTTTTTAATTACTTCTAAAACTTATACTTAGAAAACCACACTGCAACTTCAAAGCAGCTCAAAGAAAAATCCATAGAGTTAAAACTACACAGCCAAAAAATTCTTTAAAATGCACACATCACATATCGACGTGTCCTCTTCAAAATGGTATCTTTGGTTTTTCAATTTTTCAAAAAATGGAAAAAAAAATTTTACGTGGACAAATATGTGTTTAAAACGATGCTGAAATTGAATGTGGTCACTTTCGAAAAATAATAAATAATTGTATAATGCGAAAAAAATTAACAAAAAAATATGCACATCACACTGCGTTTTATGTAGATCATGCTCATATATTTATTTTTTTTTAATTATTAATACAAGATTGAATTACTCTACGTGGACACGAGCCACTTATTAGCTTCTTCAAATTTTTAAGGTCACACAGTTCATTAAATGCAAAAATTCACACATTAAATGACATCGGAATATTTTAAAAAAAATATCACTATGAAGCCAACATAATATTCTACAATTTGTTTTTCTACTGCAAATCAAAATTCACATGGCATATATGCGTTTTGAGGGCTTCTATCTAGCACATGAGTAAAAAATCAGGTTTTCATCGCCAAATTTGGCCAAAAAGTGTTACCCATCTTCATGGAATCACCCTGGAACCAAATTTGAAACTAGTAAATATTAGTATTTGGTTTTGTTTGAAGGCACACACACACACACACACATATAGTGATACTAGACATTGATAATTTTGATAGAAGTTCTTTTAGATAGGTAGACTCATTTAATTGTGATACTACTCATTGATAACTTGGATAGAAGTTCTTTTAGATAGGTAGACCCATAAATGAAGGAAACTATCAATAGTCATCAACCCACTAAAAGAATAAAACTTTAAAGGTTGGACAAAGTCCTAAGGTAAGTGGAGAATGAAAAATTTATTTGTACATTAAAGTAAATTTTATGTATAAAACCATTCTAGATATTAAAAGTATAGTATATATCTTATGTGTACATCCATCTACCTTGGAGAATCCTATATACTCAATATTTGATTACTTAATAGAAGTGGAAGAGAATATGTCATGATGCACATAGTATTGTAGTAGGGACAATAAATTTAGTCTATAGGGAGGAATGTCCCAATTTGTAGTGACATGTTATATGTACAAGAATTTTTCTAAAAAGACTCTAGGGCTGGTGCAAGCTAATGCTGGTCACTTATGACGTGTTCGTTGCAATGGACTTTTGGAAAAACATAAATCTGAACGTCAAAAATCAAAATTAAAGGTACGTACACAACTTTTTGTAATATAGCGTAAGAATATGGAACGTGGACAATCATATTACCTTCTAGAATATATAACTTTTATTTATCGAAACTAAGTATAAATACCAAAAAACGAGGTTCTTCTAAGGTTGGTATGTTATTTTTTTCCCAAAAAATAATGAATATGTTTGCATCGGTCCACTCGTTTGGTATGCAAATTGTGGAATTTTGTGAAAAAAATTATATATAGTTGTAGATAACATGTGTGTCTAGTGCAGTGTTATTTTTCCATACTTATTTATGTTATAATTTGTTTTTAAATTAAAGAAGTCAGTGACGCCCTAAAATGACAAGGTCGAGCATTGGTCCACCACATCTTGGTCTTAACCGTAGTCAATGAACGATATTTTTTTTAGGATGTAGGTCTTTGTGTCTTTTTGTGCGCGTTCTTTTCCGTTCTCTAAATAGGTGAGCCAATCAAAATTTATAGCCGAAACAAATAGCCTATCTTTTGGGTTAGATTGACGTTAGTCTATTTAAAATTAAATAGAAAAATAGAAAAATATAATAGATTTAAATAAAAATTACATATTTAGAATCTACAGACAGAGTTACACAAGTGTGTGAATTTTCATTAACAGTGGATAAGCGTGCCATATGCAAAATCATGCACGAAATATGAGAAGTGGTACAAAACATGTTTTAGGTCATAAAACAATCCAAACCACTTGGTTTGGAAACCCAAACCTAAAACCAAAGTAGCCAAGTCATCCACCACGTAAGTTGAGAAAAAGGTGCCTGCCAAAATTCTAAATTTAAATCACGCGTGCACGCACTAGAAGCGTGATCGTGCTTCTAAGTGCGTACACGTTAAACACGCGTGCATGCATATGTTAAGTTAAAACTTTGTTTTGATTTTATTTTCAAGCATTTGCAATGGAATGATGATGATGAATAACGATGATGATGAGGAGGAGGATGATGACAATGATGATGAGGATGATGATGATGACGATGATGATGATGATGATGATGATGACAACGACGACGACGATAATGATTATGATGATGATGATCACAAATAGTATGACTATGATGATGATGGTTATGATGATGATTACGATGATGAGGATGATGATGACTATGATGTGATGATAATGATGATGATGACAATGATGATAATGAGAATGATGACTATGATGATGATGATTATGATGACGATGATGATGAACAATGATGGTGATGATGATGATGAGGATGATGACTATGAGGATGATGATGACGATGATGACGACAATGGTGGTGATGATGATGAGGAGGAGGAGGATGACGACGATGATGATGAGGAACAATGATGATGATGATTCGAACAACTTCGAGAATTCCTTAATAAGAATATTAAAGCAACTCGAGACAAAAATGATTAAGGACATGATAAGTCTATCATGGATGAAAGTAGCCATGGGGGTTTTATCTGCTACACATGCAGACCTCAAGTCCCTTATTACAGATCTCCAATTCCCTGTAACATAATGGGATGAGAAATGGATGGAAAAATACTTGGATGACACTATAAAGCTACTGGACATTTGTCTTAGATTAAAGATTGAAATCACAAATATATATAGCTACAAATATAGGATTATAACTTCTAAAAGTAAAAGTTTATAGTTTAAAAAGATTTTATTTAAGATAGATGGTAATATTGATTTTATTGTCATTTCCATTTGTTAAGAAATTTTAGTTACACCGAAGGTGTTATTTAAGGGGCTTCTCTTTTAGCCATTTCGTCGTTTGTCGATGGCCAATGAGGAGTTGTCCCCTATACATCATGAGGAGAAACAACATTAATGTTAGCAGGAAACTGAATTGATTGTTAAAAGAATCTGTGTAAACCCCTTCTTCCCATGCCGGCGGCATAAAGACCGTCGCTCCTTTCCAACTGTTAGGAGACGGATTTCTTGGAAACCCGTCATATGACAAAAGTTCTTCGCCATTCTGCAAATTAAATGGAAATTTTCACCAGAAAAATGTGCTTACAGTTACTGCTTCTAACGTTCCTTGACAATGGCTGCATCCACTTATCACGTGCTTTAACAATTTCACATCAGCTCATGTTTTGATAACAGTGGCAACACCACCATTTCATGTTGTGTATTCAGAAGGATTTTCTTTTATGGCTTTGATCCTCCTAGAGTTACAAAGCATGGAGGCTGCTAGGGAAGGAAGATATAGGGCAAGAAGGGTTGAGTTATGCGGCATTATTCATTCTTCTTGAACACTGAAAACTATCTTGCGGGCACCAAGGCTTGGAAATTGAGAGGATGTTTTAATATGACTCTTCCGTTGCAAAACTGGTTTATGCTCAAAGAAACAGATCAGACATTAATAATTATGGTTATGATTATAATCCATTTGATAGATGGAAATGAACATCAAATAAAGGAACACATGCGATCCTTACAAAGTTACACCTATGTCTTCATGTTCTGTCGCACGTCGAAGGGTATGGCGTCGTGGGGGCTGAACGAAATCGGTTTTGACCTGCACGAAGTAGTCATTCATGCTGTTATAAAATTAAAAGGATTTGAGTGTTGAGGATTACAACATACACGTAAAAATACTCACAACAGTCTATAGGTTCCGTGATAACCTGGTCATTTGAAGTCATGAAGATTTGATAATAATAATTCATGTAGTTCCACACGTTACCCACCATTGCCAACTACGAGAAGCACTAAAAGATTCAGGTATGCAGACTCACTAAGTTATGATATGAACTGCTTTATGTGGCGGGTAACCTTGGCACAATAGGCCTTCGAGGCCATGAATTTCCGATCTCCTCGATAACACGGACATCTTTAAAAGCTATTTTAAAGGTATGTATTCACTGTTGAATAATCCTTCGGGATTACATTGTAAATAATATTTCAGTTATTAGTTAGTAAAATCTAGTTAATAATCTCGTTATCTAACTGTAGATAACGGTTTTGATCTCCTTTATATGTAACACTCATTCACGTAATAAAATATTGATTTGTTGAGGTTCTTCACGGCCTGTGTCAGTGGTATCAGAGCAAAGGCAGCGAAGCATTGGTGAGAAAAAACGAGCCCGTGAAGGAGGAGCCAGCAAAGAAGCTATCACCAAGAAAGGAAGAAAGGAGAGTTGCTTAGTAAATATTGTGGAAGAAAGATAAAGACTGCACATTAAGAGGAGACTGCACGTAAATTGTTCCGGTAATTCTTTTGAAGAATTATTTTCTTTTTCTTTTTTTAAAAGGAAAAGAAAAAGGAAGAGAGCTGCCATTTATATTTTCTTGCAAAGGTTTCTTTAAATTAATTATCAAATCACTCGAGAGTTCTTTCCAGAAAATAAAAGTTTTAAATGGCCATTTATATTTGAGTGCAAGGTTTTTTTAAATTGAAATATTAAACCTTTCGGGAAATCTTTTTAGAAGATAAAAAGATTTTAAAGAACATTGGCTAAAAGGAAAAGAATATATCAGACTGTATTTTGTAGACAAAAATTTACTACACAGTAAATTTCAATGAATTCTTTAATTTCAATTGTTGGAGTTATTTTATCTGGAAAAGAAAATTATCAGGAATGGTTTCGTAAAGTTAAAAATACCCTTATTTTTAATGATATGTGGGATGGAATTTGTGAAAATGAGAATTTAGAAGATAAGAAAGATGAAGAAGAAATAAATGAAGTGGATAAAAGTGCACCAGTGCCACCTACTAATGCTAAAGAGTTAGCCTTATGGAAAAGCAAGGACAAAAAGGCTTATGCCTTGATTATTGCCTCTGTAAGTGAAGAAGTAAGTAGGCATTTAGTTTCTAGCAAAAGTGCTTGGGAAGCATTAAAGAAACTAAAAGATTTGTATGATTCACATTCTGAGCTTGAAATCATACAATTGTTAATGAAGTTATTTAACTTAGAGTTAAAAGATAATGATCCAATGAAACTTGCTTCTGAAATTAGAGCCATTTTTCATGATATTGATGCAATTGGTGTAAAAGTTGACATTCAACTTACTGCATTTATTAAAGCTATTTATCCTACATATACTCATTACTTAGAATCACTTCAAGCTAGTGGCCAAATGAAAGCTATGACCTTTGAAACACTTGTTGAGAAAATTGCAGAAAGAGAGAAAGCATTTGGGAAGAAAGAGTCTAAACCCAATGAAGAAACTTTGTGTCTTGCACAGAAAGGACACAAATCAAAAGAAGAATTTGCAAAGGATGAAAATAGAAGCAGAGGTCGTGGTAGAGGACAAAAAGGACAGTACAGAGGAAGGGGGGGAAGATTTAATCAAGGAGAAAAACAATGTTATAGATGTGGAAAAACTGGTCATACTGCCAGTTATTGTGGAACTTCTTGGGATAAAATTGTTAACAAGAAAGAGCAAGTACAAGATAAAGGTAACCCTCCCGAATCTGCACATTATGTTGTTGCACATTGTAATCTAGGAATTGAAGAAGCTTTCAGTACTTCGTTTTCATGGAATGATACTTGGTTATTGGACACCGGAGCCACATGTCATATGACCTTTAGAAAAGATTTCTTTGAAACTTTTAGTGATCAAATTGATGGGGTAGTACATTTGGTAGATAAGTCTCAGTTAAAACCTTCAGGAATTGGTTCTGTTAGATTGAAATTATCAGGCCTTGCTGATTATATACTTTCTGACGTGCTG
>LPNX010025370.1:0-84501 GCA_001517045.1 Pseudotsuga menziesii | reverse complement strand
GGAACAAGCCAGATGTGACCCATTTCAGGATTTTTGGCTCAAAGGCATGGGCTAGAATCCCGACAGAGAAGAGGAAGGCTTTGCAGCCCCAAATCCAAGAAGTGTCTCTTTGTTGGATACTATGAAGATTCAAAAGGGTACAAGTTGATAAACTTGAGCACAAACAAAGCCTTCATTGAAAGGTGTGTTCAGTTTGAAGAAGAACCCC
The DNA here is from genome assembly GCA_001517045.1 of Pseudotsuga menziesii. NCBI lineage: Eukaryota > Viridiplantae > Streptophyta > Pinopsida > Pinales > Pinaceae > Pseudotsuga > Pseudotsuga menziesii. Next base: position 84,293 of record LPNX010025370.1, on the reverse strand, counting down.
TTGCAGAAGTGGAGATTGGTGAAGCCTCTTCACCACCTGAACCTCAAGAAGTAAGTAAAAATTTTGTTGAACATGCTGATTCTGATTTGTCTGATGGAGATGAGTTTATTGCAGACCCAAAAATCCCCACAAGGCCTAAATGGGTAGCCAAGACACTACATGCAGTAGGACAGTTAGCTGGGGATCCCAATGACCCAAGGAGGACTAGATCTCAATTTGAGAGTGGTCTGTGCATGAAGGATCCTGAGTTTGCTGAAAGATGTTATTTGATGGTGGAGTCTGATCCTCAAACATATGAAGAAGCAGCAGGAGATCCAATATGGCAAGCTTCCATGAATGAGGAGTTCAACTCGCTACAGAAGAGCAACACATGGGAGCTAGTGGATCTTCCTCCAGGGAGAAAACTAGTATAGTGTAAGTGGGTCTATAAGACCAAATTTGCTGCTGATGGTTCACCAATGAAGTACAAGGCTATATTGGTAGCTAAAGACTACTCTCAGGTTCATGGCATTGATTACAATGAGACTTTTTCCCCAGTGGCAAAGATGTATTCAATCAGGCTAGCTCTAGCCATTGCAGCATCAAGGCAATGGGAGGTACATCATATGGATGTAAAATGTGCCTTTCTGAATGGTGATCTCACTGAGGAGATATATATGCAGCAGCCCCAAGGTTTTTCTACTGACCATTCTCTTATGTGCAGGTTGAGAAAGTCATTGTATGGGCTAAAGCAAGCCCCCAGGGCTTGGTATGCCAAGATAGATAGCTTCTTGCTATCTCTGAATTTTGTTCGGTGAAAATATGATTCAAATGTATATATGAAGGTAATTAATGGTTCATTAATTATAATTATGTTATATGTTGATGACCTCCTCATTACAAGAAGCTCATAGGCTGAGATTGCTTCCCTAAAAGGAGCTATGAACCAAGCCTTCTCCATGACAGATTTGGGGCTCTTAAGTCAGTTTCTGGGGCTTGAGATTGCTCAAACCAAAGCTGGAATCAAGGTGCACCAGTCCAAATATGCCTTGGATTTGCTGATAAAATTCAAAATGCAAGATTGCAAAGCAAGCAAAACTCCTTTCCTTTCAGGAGTGAAGCTGGAGGAAGATGATTCTCCACCGATGGTAAACAACACTTTGTATAGACAGTTGATTGGATGTTTATTGTATTTGACACATACTCGACCTGATCTTTGTTATGAATTAAGTGTTGCCTCTAGATATATGGATCAGCCTCATGAGATCCATTGGAAAGCAGCAAAGAGGATCCTTAGCTTTGTTCAGGGAACAAGGACTCATGGGATTTTCTATAAAGCCAATTCTGAACTTGAGTTAATTGATTTTACTGACAGTGATTGGGCAGGTGATAGCACTGATAGGAAGTCCACTTCAGGTTATGTGTTCATGCTTGCAGAAGGGCCAATCATCTGGTCAAGCAAGAAACAGAGTGCCATTGCACTCTCATCTACAGAAGCTGAGTACAGAGGAGTTGTCAATGCAACAACTCAGTGTTTATGGTTGCAGGGTTTACTTGGAGAATGTGGTTTCAAACCTGAGTACTCAACTACCATCTACTGTGATAACCAGAGTACGATTCGAATCTGCAAGGATCCAGTTCAGAAGCAGAGAACCAGACACATTGAGATTCACATGCACTACATCAGAGAGCTTGTGCATGATGGCACCATTCACCTACTCTTCTGTTCATCTTCAGAACAAGTAGCTGACATCTTCACAAAATCATTTTGTGAGAAGACCTTCAGCAATCTAAAATCACTGTTGGGGATTGCTGATCATGCTGTCAAAGCATGAGTGGAGACAAGATTCTACAATTTTGTTTTACAGTCCATGTTTAAGGGAGGATTTTCCTAAGTCGGTTTTGCCTCTTTCCTTGTTTCATATGGACTTACAGTATGTAAAAGGGTGACTAAGCCTTGTTGCTAGGCCCTATATTTTGATTTATTACTCATAAAGTTAGGCTTAAGGGGGGGTGTTAGAATAATCAACCCATAGTATTTACCCACTTAGACATTAATTCATTTATTTTTGTCTTATTTGCCTAGTCCATGAGTCCCACCATGTGCAAGTTGCTAATTGCCTATCCATAGAGGTCAAACTTTCCATTATTGACTCATGTAGCACTTGGGAAAGCCTTAGGAATCAAATCTACTTTATTCCTGGCCTCCTAGGCGCCCTTCTGCTTTTTCTGCTTTATTGCCTGCTTTTTCAGTGTTTTAAGGCACATAGGAAAGCAAGACTAGGTGAGGTGAATCAGCTTTGTTGCCTCTTCCTCCTCCACTCTTTCCTCCATGAAAAATCATGTATGAGCTGCCATTTGACCACTCTTTAGCTTGGCTATGCGCCCTTGCTAATTCGTAGGGTCCTTGATAGATTTGGGATCAGCTTTTTACACCTATGGGGGATTTGCCTATTTTGGGTAAGCCTGCTTTATGCTAGATTTGGATGCTTCCTTATGCATTCGATTTGCTCATGTATTATATATATTCAGCAGCCTATGTTATTACAGGGTTGGCTATTGTACACTCAGTTAATATAATTTTGTGTTACAGCTCCATATTCAGTCTCCATTGTTGATAATTTTGCATGATCAATTGTTAATTGTTGTGGGTGAAATTAATCTACTGTAGGCCTGAATTTCTAAAAGGAGTGTTTTTATTTGCAATTAAAAATCTTAGTAAATACGCTGCTAAATTCCAAACAACTTCCGTAAGGTAAAATAGTTTGCTTTCTTCAGTTTTTCTTGTAAATGAAGTTCAAATAAAGAGTTTCCTTCTTTATCATACGTAGTGATCGTAAAGATATATATTGTGGCTCTAAACTTGTAATCCTAGTTGCAAAGTAACTTCTACTTTAATATGCATATCTTGCAATGTTATACTGATTGTACTTTTGGTTATTATACATTATCATACTACTTAGTTGAGCATCAAACTACTCATTATTTATCTTCTGTAGAGAAACTTACAGCTTGTAAACTTCTTGATGCTACAAGTTTGATTAGCATAAAAAAACTATAGTTTATTTTCACATGTAAACACTATTTGCCTATACTTATTCAATTTACGTCAAACCATATGGTTCTAATGATTATAGACTCAAGTAGGATCATTCTATTGTAATTTCTATTATTTCTATAATACTTTTCTTATTGTCTACAAATAATTTCTAAGTTGATTTTTTCTATAAGGTCAACCTTCTATCCGATGCTAACACCGGTTATTTTTTATAAGCATAAAACCAATCTATCAAATATAGACATGGTAAATTATTGGCAAAATGTCAAGTTGGGAAACAACCAAATTCTATTAAGGTCTCATCGATCTGAACTATGTAAAAGAATTCATAAAGTTTTCCTTTACTATAATATCCAACCTCATAGTTTAGTATTATTTGATTTGTTGGTTTTTATAAGGCTTATGAATATACATATACTATTTTGTTTGATAGACATACAAGTCTAATACAAAAAGTTAATCTTGTAAAGAATTCATGATCTTACTCTTTACTATGCTATGTAACTTTATAACTTGTCACATATTGAATTGTTTTTTTAAAAGAGTATAACTATGCATAGACCACAAAGTATTTGATTATAGAAACTAAAGTTGTTCGATGGTTTTAAACCATTTAACCTGGAATCTTCCATATAATAAATGGTTATTATATTTACAAGGGTCAAATGTTAATGAAACATAGTTTACCAAATATCCAAAATGGTGTTTTCAATAATACAATATAGTGGACATAAGATAAGATAAATCCTATACAAGGTTTTTTTATATCCCCACGCATATTTAAGGATTCTTTACAAGCATAAACAAATATAATAGTTTCGAAGAGTTTTTAAACCAAGTTTCAGGATTGTATATTGCTTATTAGATTACCAAAACTTCATGAGGTCAACGTCCCGAAAATCATTGTTAATCCAACACCAAATCATCATTAATCAATATTATCATATATAAATATATTATGTTGACGTTGGAATGGGTATATATTATATTGCATGCATTTTTTATTAGAAAATCATTGTGAAAATGATTGAAATTATGTGTTCGCGGGTGAACAATGCAAAGTCGACCCACTGCATGATTTGTATTAAGGAGGCCAAATGGTTCTCTCCTGGCCAAGTATTGGTCATATATAATACCAAAGAAACCATAACCTTGGCTTATTATTCCTCCGCAAAATACGTTGGCCCTTCGATCTACTCTGCAAGCTCTCATGGCGGCTGTGAGTGATATTTAGTTTTCAGTTGTCTCAATGCCTCGGTTTGTTCTGCTAGGGTTCCTTTGAGCTCGGTCCTGTAACCAAATTTCCATTGTGGCTTCTTTTACTCTATCAGGGTTTGTTGTCCTCCTTGCGTTGGCTTACAACCCGCCTGTTACTCTCCTTTTGCCCTTCTATCGTGGCCTTTCACTTTTATGTGAATCGGAGGCTTTGCTGCTGTTAGTGTGCTCTTTTCCTTCTTCGTAGGGTTTGAAGCTTCGTTTTCATGCCTTGTTTATTGGTGACAGCCCCATTACTAAACTGTTTAATTTCATTGACAGGTAATTACTTAGTTCTTGTAAATTCGAAAAGCATTATCCATCTTAAATTTCGTATTTACAATAGGTTTTTATTTAGAAAAGAAAATACAAAACTAACGCCCTGGTTATGCCCTTGCAGGAACCTGTGACTATTCTCTGTGAATAGTGATGGTGATGCTGCTAACTATCTTCATGGTTCTTGCTCCGAAACTGGTAAGCCCTGGTTTTCAAAGAACGGGTTCTTCCCTTACTTGTAATAGGGTATTCGATTGGGGAACTTCAGAGCTTGGAAACTTGTCCATATTCACCCTTTGCTGTGAAATTTATTTTATAGGTTGATGTTTGTTTTAGTATATGTACAAACCCTCACTTCGTCAATGGGTAGTCCTGGCTGTAAGCTAGACCTTGTACTTGATTTAAAATTTTTAGCCTTATGGCTTGTTAATGTAAATCAATAATTTTGTTTAGACAATTTTGTCTTCAAGCTCAAACTCAGTTTATCATATTCTATTTGACACTCTGTGTAATTTTAGGGTTTTAACCCTTTTTGAATGTGAATGAAACTATTTATTGTTTAACATTCTTCGTAATTTAATTTATTGTAAATTTTTAAAGACTATCACTCAGTCTTGGTTTATTTATAAATTTTGCTCATTTTGCTCGGAAATACGAGCTAAGGTTTTCCTGTTGGAAACCCTAATTTTTTTTAAAACAAATTATTCCATTTAGTTTTACAAGTTCTCTTACTTTATTAATTATTACTTTATTAATTTGGATTTAGTTTTACAAGTTCTGTTTTTAAATAAGGTTACAAAATGTGTTGTGGAAAATTTCCAATTTATTATATTACCAATGTCTTTTGTTTGTCCTTAAGGGACTGTAAATAATTTATAATAGTCTATTTGTTTATTAAATAAATAATCTGAATAATTGGATTAGAACTTCAATGTTTTGTCATTTGTATATGTAATATATATTTAGGGTTTCAACCCTGTAGTTTGCTTTTACAGGTATATCCTGTTTGTAATTTTAATACAGTTCTTTTCGTAAATATACATTTATATATATATATATATATACATTTATATATATATATATATGTTGGATTATTATCATATTCCTGTTGTTTATATCCTGAAAAGATAAAAATAATTTGATAGTTTAACTTAGATATTTTAAATAAGTTTATTCTAAATACTATGATTATTTTTCATATTACTTTCCTTAGTTAATAGTATCTATCAGTCTTAGATTATTATGATTACTAAATAAACTATATACTTATTAAATTATACTTTTGTTTGAGCTGAAAGTAAACAACTAGTTTAGATGTATTTCTTATACTGCATAAGCAACAGGTTAATAAATAAAATGCAGAGAAATATATATCTAAAGCATAACACAGTTTTACCCTCCTGCAGGTTTTAGGTTCAATAAGAAGAATAATGTACTGTGTTTAAGCATAACCTATTTTCTATTAGGGTACTTTATTAATATGAAGATTCTTCTACCTGTTCTGAGATTTTGCTATTTATTTTTCAGTGTATAATTTACATACATAATCTGGTTAAACAATAAACATAAATAAACAGGTCATTGTTCTCTTCTGATAATGCTCTACATACAGAAATAAATTAATCTGATATTATGAATGCATAATACATCTATTCATTTCAAACTACTATCATATCCTTCATCTATTTTAAATACTTTACCTGTGCTGGAGTATGGTCTGGTCCTTCCAGCTATGAAAAAACACAGATTAGAATTATTTGTATATTTATTTAAATTCATTCCTTCAAATATCTATAAGATTACTAACTATAATATTTTTGCAACTAAATATTTAACATTTAGATAACAATCAGATTCACTTTTAACCATTTAACACAGTAAAACATAAAGATTGTAGAACCTGATTAAGCTGGATAACAACAGCATTAGGAGGTCTTTCCTCCCTACCAACTCCTGGAGAGCGCTCAAACAAAGTCTCCTCAGGACCCCCGAGCCTATTCCTGGTCTCCTTGGCTGAGAATTGGTGGAGCAAGCAAACAACAGACTAGTCCAATGACTCAGTAATCACTCTACACTCAGCAGTAAGATCCTTCAGCTGAAAAGATGCACTAGATCACTTATAAGTTAACCCCTCAAATTCCTTCCACAAATTCCCTTGCCATTAAATTTCTCTGAAGCACATTCACCTGAATGATCACTTCTCTATAATGAGCAGCCTTAGCTCTCTTCAATGGGCATTTTTATAAAGATTGCCTAGGTCTTTTGGGTCAATTGCCATTAATTGATCCACCTGCTCTAATCCCACTTTCTTGGGGGATCATGACCCCAAATGTAGGGAGGTTGCCACCTGCTCTGATCCCACTTTCTTGGGGGATCATGACCCCAAATGTAGGGAGGTTGCCACCTGCAACAGTTGGAAGTGTTTGAGGATGCTTCCACTTGTCTATTTGCTCTCCTCCTAGTCTCCTCCACCAACTTGACCAGTAAACGCTCTTTTAATAGCTCTCCTAAGCTGTTGTCTCCACTTTTATTTATTTATAATTAAAATTTTCAGAATTACATTCAATATTCTTGACTCTGTTGAGTCATCACTTGCAACTTAGCATAAAATTTAACATATTGTCTTTGAATAAAATCAAATAAAATAATATTTTTTTTGCAAAATTGGGGCATGTGAAAATAAGCAGGGTTGACTACATACAACTTACTTAGTTCAGGTCATTATCAACCATAAAAAATGATTACAAACTAACAAACTGACTGACATGAGGCCCTATCAGCTTGAATTACAAATATTCCTTCATATGTGCATTTTTCACCAACTTGCGTTGACTTTAGTAGCCATGATATTTCTGATGTGTCACTTTCCATCCCTAGTGCTTTCTAGTCATTACTTTTCTACATGCCTGTAGATTCCCCTTTCATTCATCACACTATTCTTCATTGCAGCTTTCTCTCTTCTGTGCTTCCTTTCATTCCTTCACTCTCTCTCGCGTTCTCTTATTCTTCCAGCGCTTGATCTTTGATTTCTTCCTTGTGCTCTTTCCTGGCCCAACAGGCCCCCAACACTCACATGTGGCTCGTCCTGAGCCACTGAGAAAATATATGGTTCTAGCACTGGCTATGCCATGGTAGTGACCTTGTCCTAAAATACTTTGAGAATTCCTTGTACCTGGATGAATTATTCTCATACCTCCTATGATTTCTTTTCCAATTGCTAGACACAGTTGGAACTGATATTTCCCAATGGTACATCTTCAAGTGACTGAGTTATATCATGGAGCTTTTGCTATACAGGGTGAAGGAGCCCTATAACTCATTCTTCCTCTATTTGTTGTGCTACAAATTCTTCATTTCTGTGTTGTTCCTTCTCACGTAGATTCTTTACCTATTGAGAGACATCCTTTCGAACTACACCAATCTTGTCTCGAAAGTATTCAAACTTTACATGAGAAAAAAGGATTAGTTAACACATCTGCCACTTGTTCCTCTGTAAGAACATACTGGAGCTTTACAACTCCATTCTAAACTTGTTCTTTAACATTCTATTCTTGTACATCTGCAGGTATCGTACATTCACAACTTTCATCATTCTTCTTTTTTTTCATCTATAACTACATCATTCTTATCCACAACTGTATCGTACATTCACAACTTCATCATTTATTCTCTTGTAGGTGATTGCATACAATCCTTCCTCCAATTCAAATACAATTGAATGATTAGAAACACTTTGTAACATATTCATAATGACAAATTCTCATGCATAAATATATATGTCATATAATCATGCAAATAATTCTGCTAATGCAACAATCATCTATATCCCGTATACATACGGTAACTTTCTATATGCATTACATATTGCGAAGCCATTATTTCAGAAGTAGTAATGGAACATTGTATAACAACAAAAGACACTTACCCATCACATGGATGTTAGTAGTAAGCTTCAAATATTCTAATATGCATAATACATTTCCTAAATCTAGAAACATATCTATGTACACATATTGAACAACTAGATATATAGGAAATGACAATTCAAATACTTATCTTTGTTTGTTTGGTGGAATCCATCTTGATATCTGTCTTCTTGAATTAATGGAGTCTCTTCCAATTTCTTCAACTTCATCGTCTGATTTCGAGGACCTGTTCCTATATTGCTCATGATCATAGATAATTAGCTAGTCTTCTTACACCATATCACATAGAACTGTGTCTGTGTGTCCTACTGGTTCATCCATTCTTGTCTAATGATTAAATGGATAATAGTATAATATTAATATTCATCGGTATAATTCTTGCTGATCATATTCCTCATTACTTGAGGAATCTTTACTTTCTTTCTTCTCACCTGCAATATATTCATCCTTGGTTGCATTGAGAGAAACACTCTACTTTCTGCAATATGTTGGAGTGATATTTCTATTCGTAGCACTAACAAATCAATAAAAGTAATCATATCTATGTAGTAACCTTTTGTACCACACCATTTTCTCTTTATATTTTACTTGGATAAGGAAACTGCCCTCTGTATTTCATCATACCTCTAATCCCAAGAATCATGTCAAGATTCTTGAACATTGAGGTATGTCGTAGTCACTCCCTCTTAGGTGAAGCAGCATCCTCTTTCTACATCTATATTAGGACATTGGAGTTACAAGTAGCCTCCTTTGCTACTATTCTTCTTTGTATCCATCTATGTCACTTACCGAGGTCACTAGATATTAATATCCTTCATCTCAAAATTTGTTGCAAGTTTTCTCTTGCACCCATATATGAGATTCTTGTCCTTTATAGGATTATATCTTCAACCTTGTATTAAAGGTTGGGAAATATATTAGTTTAGTTGATTATCAAGCTCCTCATGTAACTGTGTGTGTTATCCCATGGGTTCCTAGTGAGCTTGTACAAATCCTTCTGTGCATAGGTGGTTCACTGTAGAGAGTCTCAAATCATATAGGATTTTTGATATGTTCTTATAATTTGATCACACCAACTGTCTAGTGTAATGTCTACTACTGAAGAAGTGTGTCTAGAAACTATATCATTGTCTTGTCATAATCGAATCTCTCTTTCTGATAGAAATCACTAACCTTGCTTAGTATCTTTTGATACTTTGATCTGTGGTATACCTGATCTTGTATATCTACTTGGAAGACTTCATAAAAATTCCCTTCATGTTTTGAAATCATATCCAAACATAATTCTATATGATTGACTGGTATTCCTAGATCATATCATCCTTCCATTATTCCTTCTTGGGACATTCTTTTGCAAAGTTTCCTTTCTCATCACAACTGAACTATTGAGTTGTGAGATGACCTTCTATTCTTGGAGGGAACTTTCTTCCTTCTTATTCTTTCTCTGCTTGGAATGGGTTGTTAGGGCTTGATTTTCATCTCTACTTCTTTTGTAATCAACCTTCTTATTACGCGTATTCCTCCATATGTGATCTTCCTACTAGAACAACTCTCTTGGAAGACTATTCAAAATTGTAATTTATGCTTCTATTTCTTTGACAATATCTTCAACGAATTCTAATTTCTCCTTGAGATGAGATATTATTGTGAAGTAACATTGAATTTTTTCTGACATTGTACCTTCACATCCTTGAGTTGAGTTCTCAAGGTCATCTTTGTACATGTTGTTCATTACATCGAACATATCCTTCACAGTCTTCAAGGATGATACACGTGAGATCTAATGGAGACGGAAATACTCATATTTGTTTTGACTATGTCCTTCTTTTGCTTTGCGTCGACTTCATCTCAATATGGAAGGAAACTAAGCATTTTCCTAGGAAGAAGGAAACCCAACTTGTGTTGTTTCGATCATCAATGCTTCCTTACTAGTCTTAATTTGTGTATTATTCTAATATTAGTTCATAGTTGCATGGATACCACATGCCAAATGCAAAGTCCCTTTCAAATATCTGAAAATTATTTTTACTGGTTGTACATGCATTTCCTTTGGGGAAGCTTGAAATGTTGCAACAAGTCCTATAGCCTGCGTTATGTCAGGTCTTGAGGCTATCACATATAGAATAATTCCTATCATTGATCTATAAATTATTTGATCTGCTTCATTTGCTTCATCATCCTTACTCAGTTTGCATCCAGTGATCATGGGTGTACACATTGGTTTACACTCCTCCATGTTTAATATTTTTACCATTTATTTTATATATTTGGTTTGGGTGGTGAATATTCCATCCTTGAACTAGGATACTTTCAGTCCCAAAAAGAATGGCAGTTCACCAAGCAGGGAGATTTCAAACTCTTTTTGCATTCTCTTACCAAACCTTTGACTATGTTTTTCATCATTGCTCCAGAAAATGATGTAATCTACATACACCTCAATCATAGTAATGTATTTTCCTTCTACTTCGATGTACAAGTTAATTTCAACATGAACCCTTGTGAAACCTTGTTGTCATATATATTTATCTAACCTTGAATATCAGGATCTAGGAAATTATTTTAGTCCATGCAATAAATTTTTCATTCTGCAAACATAGTCCTTATTTTTTGAGAGAGAGAATCCTTCGGTTTTTTCTATGTACACTTATTCCTCTAGTTCCACATTCAAGAAGGCCAATTTAACATCCATCTAGTATACACTAATATTGTTGGAGCATGCATAGACTAAAAACACCCCGATTTCTTTCATTCGGGATACTAGAGAGAAAGATTATTCAAAACATTAGAGGAAATTTGGGGTCTAAAATCGGCCTTATAAGAAAATGAGCCAACAATAAATTCTTGTGAGTTGGAATTTAAGAACCAATAGAATTTCAATAAAATGAATCAACCATAATGGTTGACTTGACATATTTGTTATAAAAACAACTAGATTTTTTGTTCGTATTTTCAACTTATCTCCTTGTGTTTTTTCTCAAATTTTGAGTGGGAGGGATCGTTGGATGCAAAATTTAATTCTGCATCCAGCGAATACAAACACTTCATACTTTTGACGAACCCCGCCACCCCAAAAGAAAGAATTACATGAAAAAATGTGATGATAATGTCATCATCGCATTTTTTCAGGTAATTATTTTTTTTGGGGTAGATGGGTCCATCAAAAGTATTCAGTGTGGGTACTCATTGGATGAGAAATTAAATTCCGTATCCAATGAGCCCTCCCACTTGAAATTTGAGTTAAAAATCAGAGAGATATGTTGAAAATACGAACAAAAAAAAGTAGTTTTTTTCTTTCTTCCTCCAAAATTAATAAATATTATATTATTATTTTAACTATTATTTTATTATTTTCCTTAGGAGTCCCAATTTAGACCTCAAATTTCCTCTAATGTCTATTCCTTCAATTTTTGCATAACCCTTGTAGACTAGCCTTTCCTTGTTCCTTACAACCTTTCTTTCCTCATTCATTTTTTTCTAAATACCCATTTTGTTCCTATGGCATTTTTGTCTTTGGGTCGTGGAACTAGTTCCCAAGTTTTATTCCTATCTATTTGATTACCTTGACCCAATGCTCATAAGTTTTGTCTTCATTAAGGATATTTTGTTCTATCTAATACAATAGATAGAGATGTACATGTTTAGTGTCACCAATCAAGATTTTTCTCTTGGTTTCCATGTCGGTGTTCTTATCACCTATGATTAGCTCTTCTCAGTGATTCTTTTGAACAAATATGGAAGGATTTTTTTTGTTTGGTTGATTTTTTTCCTCTTGTTGAGGCAGACTATCCTATTGTTCGATGATCCTTTATTCATTTTGTGAATATTATGTAATTTGTTCAGGCTTGGGTTGATCACCGTGTTCTGATTTGTTGTATTTTAATTCTTCATATATTTTTACATATGGAATCTAAACTATATATCCTATTTAACCTTAGATTATAACATATGTACACCTTACTTCTGATAGCATATCCCGGAAAAATTCCCTTTTCCAATCTTTAATCAAATTTTCCAAGGTTGTCTTCATTTTGCTTTATAGAGAATTGACTTCCAAAAATATGAAAATTCCTGACAACGACTGGTATTCCTTTCTAGAAATCATATGGGGTCATATTTTTTCTTGTCCTAATTTGTGATTTTTTTGAAATGTGAATAGTTGTGTGAATTTCGTGTGTCCAAAAGATATCAGAAATCTTGGAATCATTGAGTAATGGTTTTGTCCATTTCTTGCACAACCCTAATTTTCCTTTTAGTTACCATGTTTCGCTGTGGTGTTATAGATGTTGAGAATTGCCTCTTTATCCCATGTTGTTCACAATATTCCTCAAATTAATTTGAGATGAATTCTCCACCATTATTTGATCTCAGACATTTAATTTTTTTATCTGTTTCATTTTCTAGGATATTTTTGAGAACTTCGAAGAATTCAAATGTTTCATATTTTTTCTTGAGGAAGAAGACCCACATCATCTGGGTGAAATGGTCTATTAAAAGTGCAAGGTAGATTTCACCTTTTAACCCTTTTATTCTGGTGGGTCCACATAGATCTGTATGAACTGATTCTAGCGGACTTGATGTAGAATGTTCCTTACTATTGAAACTAACTCTTGTTTGTTTTCCATATTGATAGTGTTTACAGACTGAGTGTAAAGGATTTTTAATTCTTGGAATATCTCATAATACGATTATCTTTTTTATTCTAACTATATTTTCAAAATTTATATGTCCCATTCTTCTATGCTAGAGCTAGATTTTATCTATTTTTGCTAGAAAACATCTTTCTTCCTTTTCATTGAGTATGTAAACATTGTTTGGAGTTCTAGTGGTGGTTTCTACCAATCTGCCAATATCTCTGTGATTTGTCATGTATTTCTATGAATCAAATGTGAAAGTATTTCCTTAATCACACATTTGACTTACATTTATAAGGTTATGTTTAATATTCTCAACCAACAAGACATTATCTTCTTTAGTTATTTGGTTTTTGAGGGTGGCCATTCCTTTACCTATGATCTTGGTAGAGCCATTGTCTCTAAAGTAGACATTTCCTCCTCTTTTTCCTTTGAGGCTCAAAAAATTTCCTTTATCACTTGTCATATGTTTATATCACCCACTGTAAATATACCACTCACCTTTGTTGTTATTTTCATGTAGTGTTAGTTTGAATTCTTCATAATTTGATTAAACAAGTTTTTTTATGTCATAATTTCTTCAAGTGATAATTGTTTTCCAGTGAAGACCTTTTTCCACAATTTTTGGTTTTATGCGCATATTTTCTGCATTGTTGGCACTCATGTTCTGTACTTAAAGGACTGAAGGAATTTGAACCTTCTTGTGAAACTTCAATATTTATATTGGAATCATTCCTTCTATATGATATTCCTTGCTCTTTAGAATAGTTTCTCAAACGTGTTCCACAGTCCACTACTTTGTGACCAAATTTCTACACAAGAAACAATTTCCTATGAAGAAAGTTCGATACCTTATGGGTTTAAATCTTCTTGATTATGCATGATTGACATTATGATAATAATACATCCCTTTTACATAACTTTGTTATTATTTCATCATGAACCCTTTTATTATGATTCACATAGCTTATGGCATATGTTTTTCAGTCGATCTTCTGTATTTTTTTTAAATCCCTAATTCTCTACTGAGTTTTTTCCAAGAACTTAGTTGATAATTTTCCTTGAGCAATTACTCTCTTATATGGATGACTTCTTCTTCTAGTTTTTCACACCTTTATTCCTAATATTCTTGTTGTTCAATTATTTCCAATTTAAATTTCCTTGTTTCTTCATCTTGTTCTTTACATTCTGTACATTTCTCTTGCAGAGCCTTGTTTTCTTTCTATATTTTTCTAACTCTTCCATAGAATTGATTAGTTCTCCTTCAAATTCCACTTCTACAAGTTCTTAATAATTTAGTGCATCCTTCATGGCCTTGGGAGACATCTCTAGTTTTTTCATTTTTACGATGGACCAGTCTTCCATATGTTATCATGTTTAATTAGGAGACCCACTATGATACCAATTATTGGTATTAAGTTGTTACTAAGAGGGGGTGAATTGGTAATTGTGCATATATCTACAATTTCAACTTATGCATATTTTCACAGATTTAAAACTTTTTAGCGTTCACAATAATAATCGAAATACACACAAATACTTGAGAATAAATGTATATATATGTGTGTGTGTGTGTGTGTGTGTGTGTGTGTGTGTGTGTGTGTATGAATATTTAAATCAGTGGGAGATAATAGTATCCAAACATGAGCACTCACTCGTTTCAGGTGTTTACTTTATCCCAAGTGAGATATATGGGTTTTTGGAATAGACCTGCAACAATATCTATCTGCATGAGCACCAAATCATGATATTCAAGATCCAACCTAAATAGATGTCATCATGTCTACACAAACTACAACTTGCAACCTCAAGCATTGACCTATGGAAAACTACACTTTTTGGTTGTGGAAGTTACAACTTTTTTTATTCTCCAACACCCACTAGAAGGAGGCTACTATGCCTTGGGTTTTATCTGCACTAACAGAAAGGATGTTTACACCCTGATTATATTTTTCAGCACCAATTGGAAGGAGGTTGGTACCCCCTTCTCCTTTCCCCATTCAACCTCCCTTATAAGAAATATGATTGTATATAATTATTGCAAATAGATAAATGCATTTTCTTCAAATTACGCAACTATTGTAATAATTTGATATGTTTCTATGTATCTATGTCTAATAAAAAAGTTGCCAAAATATGTTGTGTGAAAACAACTACGATATGCATCTTCTCTGTTGATCTACATTGTGCGCCTGAATAGATTTTTCGGCTCAATCACACTTGTTTTTCTATGATCTGTGTTTTTACTAAGAAAGAAATTTGCACATTTGAAATACGAGAATCCTTCCTTCGAGTGAACTTACTTGCTGTTCATATCTAAATGTATTATGCACTACGTCTCTGCTGCAAAAAGATACTTTATGTCATCAAATTCCATCGATACCCCAAATAAAATTATGAAGCTTGTCCAACTATTATTTCATATCTTCATTTTCCACAAGCTTACTGTTGGCTACATTTCCTTTCCCTTTGCAACCCAGGTTCATCAAACCAACAAACCAAACAAACACCCAAAGATATCAGATCGAAGGAGCAAGCTTAGTTGGCAGGACCTGCAGCACAGGCGTAGTATCACCTGAGATATATTGATAGGTAACTACTAGAACCATTTTTATGCATTCGATGAGGGAATACAGTCCCCTAGCACGCAACCAAGGTGCTCAACAGAGTCAAAAAGTTAGAGTCTTTTTACTAACTCGACGGTGGCGCAACCATGCAAAACAACTTATTCCTTGACAACTTATCCGCAAAAGAACTTGAAATGATATAACATGCTGTCAATGTTACTGCACATTCTAAAAATAATTGATAATGACATGATTGTATTACAACTTAATAGTCAATGAGCATGAAACAATACACAATGCTTCGTTGACACTTTAGTCATTCATTCATTCAACTGCTTTTATCAATATTGTGACATTCACTCAAGCAATAAAAAGAAATAATACAATATAACCCACAAATATTCAACAAGCACATTCATTCAACACAATATGTAATGCATAAACCCAACTAGGAAAAACTACAAAGGTGCTCTTCATCTAGCATGAGAAATATATGGCACCTTTTAGTCTGCAACTTCACTACAGACTGTTTCAGATATGTCTTTTTGGCTTAGACTCTTTCTTTCTCTCATGCTCTCTGGTTTTATTATGCTCTTCTTCTAATATACTCTCCTACTGATCCACACACAGCCCAAATCGACTCTTATACTCTACTATCTATGCACTCAGCTTTAGATTGACTTCTACTATTCCCCAACCCTTTCGCAAAACAGGTTCCATGGCTCAACAACCTACTACAACACTAGTATCAAACTTCTCTTTGATTTATTCAATTATTTTCTAATTATTATGAACCCTTATAAAAAATGGGTTCCTCCTATTTATAACTTCTACAAGGCCATGCAGAGTTGAATCCATACAACTTACTTAATGCAGGTCGTTATCGGCCATAAAAATGGTTACAAATTGATAGACTGGCTGACACAAGGAACAATTGTCCTGACTTAAAAATATTCCTTCATACTTTTGTTGTTCGCCAACTTGCGCCGACTTTATCAACCACTATACTTTATCAACCACTATCTTTCCTATGTGTCACTTTCCAGTCATGTCACTTTATAGCCATTACTTTTTGGCACGCATGGAGATTCTCCTTTCCTTCATCGCATTATTCTTTGTTGCATATTTCTCTCTTCTGTGCTTCCTTTCCTTCCTTCACTTTGTTGTTTGTTCTCTTATTCTTCCTACGCTTGCTCTTTGATTTCTTCCTTGTTCTCTTTCATGGTCCAACAGGTCACCAACACTCACATGTAGATCGTCCCAAGCCACTAATCAAATATATGGTTCTAGTGTTGGTTGTATCACAGTACCAACCTTATCCAGAAATACTTTGAGAATTCCTTATACCTCGATGACTTCTTCTTGTACCTCCTTTGCTTGCTTTTCCAATTGCTCGACATGGTTAGAACTAATATGTCCCAACACTACAACAAAAACTGGATTTAGCGTCGAATTTAGCGCCGGATTTTAGTGTAATTTTTTCATAATTGTGGTGAACAATCCGGCGCTAAACCAAGCGCTGTTGTACATTTTCGTAAAACGCCGTCTATTGCATCTTTTTTTTGGTCCTTTTTAACATCCATTTTTGTGTCCATTTTTTCACCCAATTTTTTGCATCTAATGTTACGCCTTTATTTGCGCCCAATTTTTCAACTTCTATTGCATCTTTTTTCGTGTCCTTTGTTACATCCTTGTTTGCACCCAGTTTCACACTTATTTTTGCATCCAATGTTGCGTCTTATTTTTCTCCTAGTTTTTCATCGAGTCTTGCACCCAATTTTGCACCATGTTTTACATAAAATTATTTGTCCAATTCTGCATCTAGGTTTGCATCCAATTTTAGGCCCAATATTGAGTCTAGTTTTGCATCAAAATTTACTTATAATGTTGCATCCCCATTTGCATCTAATTTTATATCTTGTTTTACGTCTTTTTTTGTATCCATGTTTGTGACAAATGTTTCATCTCGTTTTACATCATATTTTGCATCTAGGTTTGCACCTAGTGTTGCATCCCGATTGATGTCTTTTTTTGCATCTATGTTTGAGCCCAATCTTGCACCCAGTGTTGCACCTAGTGTTGTGCCTAGTTTTGCGCCCATGTTTGTATCTAATATTGCATATAGTTGTGTGTCCAATGTTGCATCCCATCTTGCATTCAATATTACATCTAGTTTTACATCCAATGTTTTGTCTCGTCTTGCATCTAAAATTGTGTCTCGTTTTAAGTTTTTGTTTGTGCCAAATGTTGCTTCCAGTTTTGCACCTGGTGTTACGCCTAGTTTTATGTCCATCGATACACCATATTTTGTGGTTAATTTAATGTCCAATTTTACATCTATTTAGGAATCCACTTTTTCATCTATTGTTGCATCTAGTTTTGGACCTATTATTACATCTAGTTTTGAGTCATTAATTGTGTCTAGTGTTGAGTCTCTTTTTGCATCCAATTTTGCATTTAGTGTGACATCCATTTTTTTGTCCACATTTGCGTCTGACATAAGGTCATATTTTGTGTCCACTTTTATGTTTGGTGTGACATCCACTTTTACATCATGTTTTGCATTTGGTATTGCGTCTAATATTGCATCCATCTTGCACTACTACATTTTTTACCTTTAAAAATACATTACAATATCATTAGGGCATGGAGGAATCGAACCACCAATCTCCTGCTTGTAAAGCAGGTGCTCTTCCATTGAGCTAGCACCCTTTAAGAATCAGTAAGAGGAGCAATATTAACACATAGATTTTATCATTTGTAATTCTAATAAAAGACAATAAGATCCAAAGACAAACATGCATAAAATCCAATTTATTTTTCCAAACACACTAATAAGCAAAAAAATATACCATGCTTAGGCAACAAAATATCCTAAACAATTATGCAATCTTATTGTCATGAAACCATTCAATATCCCCCTACACCCATTTCATGGAAGGTCACCCTTTAAGAGGATAAAATGCTTTAGTTCACTAGTTTTCAAAAAGTGTTGCAACTCATTGGATATGCAATCATATTCCTCATACAAAAAAATGAACACATCTTGTTTAACCAGGGCCAACATGTACAAAGTTCTTAATGGGAAAATGGTTCATTAATTTGTGTTAATATCTATATGAAGACTATTATATAAGAACAAAAATTGGAGTTGGATGTGGTGCCTCTATGTTAATTGTTTGAGTATTATGGTAAAAGTCTTTGTAGCATAAGCAAGGAGCCTCTTATGGACTCTCTTGCAACATTTGTGTTGCACCAAGTACTTGCATCACTCTAAAGAAAGGTCAAGGAATAGCATTCACTGTGATGTACAAGAATGCATGAACAATTCCATAATTATCCTCTCATATCCCATCCTCACCCACAAATGTCAAAATGACAAGTTCTTGCCTTGCTCTCTCGAAGAATGAGAAGTTGCTCAAGAACAATGGATGGCAACCATTGTCATGAATGCTAAGCTAGCTAATGATGGATAGGAGTCCACTTTGAATGAAAACATAATTGATGTTCATGGATTTGTGTGATTTCCTCCTCTCATGCCTTAATGGAAAAGCTTTAGGGTTGCTATATTTTGGGTGCTAAGTGACATTTATGGAAAATCACTAAATGTGAATTCCTAGTTGTCAATTTTGATAACTATTTTTATGCTCTTTAAGCAATTTGGGTTAGCATTTTAAATGTTATTAGGTTGTGACATAAGCTACACAACCCATTGTTTATGTATAAATGTGTAAAATGTACATTGATATTATTAATAGTTAAAAGAAGCAGTATACAAACAAACAAACTCATCATATCAAAATCACTCTGAATAAGAGCAACAATCAATAGCACTCACCTTCCTTCACATGACAAATGGACTAACTTTGGAGAATTCTATCAAAGTAATATCTATCCCATCATGCAATCATAACATAGCAATAATTATGTATTTTAACTCACTAAACACATAAGGGATATCTTTTTCATAGGAGGGACTACCCACCTACTTTAAGCTTGGACTTCAATATTTGTCATGGTCAGTGATAGTGTTCATTATTACTTGATATTTTCACCTACAATTTAATCTACCTTCATTCACCATGTCCTAAATCATCAATCTTATAAGCAACGAGCATTGATACTTTGAAAATAAACATATAAAACTCCTTTCTAGTGGGACCTAATGATGCCTATTACAACTAATATTGAATGCAACTACCATTAGTACTTTAAAAATAAACGCATACCTCTCCTTCCTAATGACGCCTACTACATCTAATCTACCTTCATGCTCCATGTTCTAAATCTTTAATATTGTATGCAACTACCATTAGTTCTTTAAAAAAAACACATAACACTCCTTCCTATGGTACCTAATGGTACATGTTGCCTAAGGATAAATATATGTTGATTTTTCACAAGAAATTTTAATATATACAACATAATCGGCACTCGCAATGAACAAGTAGTGCAAACTTTATCCCTTCCAATATAGGTTACCCCCTTGAATGGAACTACCATTAGTATTTTAAAAATAAACACATACCTCTCCTTCCTAATGACGCCTACTACATCTAATCTACCTTCATGCTACATGTTCTAAATCTTTAATATTGTATGCAACTACCATTAGTTCTTTAAAAAAAAACACATAACACTCCTTCCTATGGTACCTAATGGTACACGTTGCATAAGGATAAATATATGTTGATTTTGCACAAGAAAAAAAAAATATATATACAACATAATCAGCACTTGCAATGAACAAGTAGTGCAAACTTTATCCCTTCCAATATAGGTTACCGCCTTGAAATATCTACTTGTTTCCTCTCACTAGGGTAAGTGAGTGAGGCTATCTTCATTTAATCCTGGTGAACCTAAGAAAAAGAGGTGTAAGATTGTTGCAATATT
This sequence comes from Pseudotsuga menziesii, assembly GCA_001517045.1. NCBI lineage: Eukaryota > Viridiplantae > Streptophyta > Pinopsida > Pinales > Pinaceae > Pseudotsuga > Pseudotsuga menziesii. The sequence continues at coordinate 63,709 of LPNX010025370.1, read as the reverse complement.
TAAAGGTGCTGCAATTTATTAGGGCATGTAATTTTTCTGCAGATGAGGAGTCGCCTTAGCAACCTAAATTATATTCTTGCAAATTGGCTATCCAAGCTAATGGGTGACAAAGCATATGGAAAGTTTCATAAGTGACCAAATATGGCTGACAACATTTACAGGTCTTTGCTTTGATTCCAAGCAGAACTAGAAACTTTATGGATTGAATCTTTGCTTTTAAGATTGGATGTTCAATTTTAGCCACATCATTTCTTTGACAAATCAGAGCATTAAACCAGAGCCTAACTGATCTAGTTCCAACAGTAGCTATAAATTCTCTTAATTAAAGCTTTCCTTTCAAGATTCGATTCCCAGTTGCAGCCATATCAGTATTTTGACAAACTGACTAGGAATTCGAATCGTTTTGTTCAAACTGGATGCTACTTTTATCAATCTTGCAAGCCGGTTTGTTAACTTCCCACATCCATATGCAGATTAGGCTTCAGTGGATTGTAATGAGACATGGGATGGATTATAGACAATTAGGATCCTCTTCTCCCTCAGAGGCTTGACCTTTACATATGCCTTCAAACACTGTGATGCACTAATGAGATATTGTCTCATTAAATTCGAGGCCTCAAGAATGTTTCCCTTGACAAAGACAGAGATGGCATCACAGTAGAGGTCTTATGGTGAAATGCATTAGAGGCCATTCAAAAGTAAAAGCTTGTAATCTCCTCATACAGAAAGGCATATTAGAAGGGAAAAAAACATATATAGATAATAGGACAGACAGACATAGAATCTCTCCAGTCAGAAACATGGAATTAAATAGCATTGGCCCAAATGTGTTATGCTACTATACTAATAAAATACCCCTTTAAAATTTGCCAAAAAATAAAAGATACATTCCATGATTGTTATGAACCTGATTTTAACTTATTACCAATAGCTCTTGGCTTTCCCATCAAATGTTATATCTTTGGCTGCATTTAGCAAACAATAGTAGGAAAAAGAACAGGCACAATGAAATGTTAGTGGCATAATGTTAATGTTCAAGTTAGTGTTTGGAGTTAGTTTTTCCAAGTCTGATAGTGTACGGTTGCAATAGGAGATCTAGGAGGGGTCTCGAAGTGGAGATCAGGAGATAGAAGACAAAGAGGAAGAGGACCTTGCCCTAGCATCCAAGAGTAAGGGAATGTCAAAGAAGGGCTCTATTTCAGAAGACATTTCTAAGGGCAAGAAGAAGCAAGACACCCGCAAGGTGAAGTGCTTTGCATGCCATCAAATAGGACATTATGCTAAAAATTTCCCTAACGAGAAGAAGGGAAAACAAAAGAAGCATGTAGTTGTTACAACTAATATGGATGAGTTTGCGGCCAAATTCATAGGATGAGTGTTCACTCATTGCATGTCTCTCTAGCTCAATGGCCACCAGTGTGTAGTACACTGACAATGGTGCTTCATGTCACATGACTGGAGTATGGGACTGTTTCACCAGCCTAGAAGAGCACAACTCAAACTTCAACATTGAACTTGGTGACAATGCCAACTACAATTTAACAGGCACAGGGATTGTGAGGTTTCAGAGGGAGTATAGGAAGCCATTTTTGGTGAAAGAGGTACTATATGTACCGAGATAAAGAAGACTCTGCTCTCAGTAACAGCCTTGGAGGACGTGGGGTATGTTGTGTTGTCCTAGGAGGGACAATCCTTCATCCTTTTAGAGGGAGTAGGTACCTAGAATGCAACAGCGAGGCTTGGTATCAGGGAGGGTGGATTGCACAGGTTGTTGGGACAGTCTGTAGTAAAGTCCAAGGGGAGCTTGGAGCATGGATCAATGTCAGTGACAAATAGCATGAGGCTTCTGTCTGTTAGAAATTGGCAACAAGAAAGGTCCTCTATCATTGCATGTGTCTTTGCCTGCTAGAAGACATAAAGGCATGAAGCCAAATGTATTAATGTGATTTTCCTAAGTTTAGAATTAGAAAAGCACATTAAGTGATCTAATTATTAATTGACTTAATGGAGTCACTTTTATAAAGTGAAAGTGAAAATAATTTAACTGATGGCTAATTTAATCTTGGCCATTGATCTCACCGGAGGATCTCATCCATTGATCCATAGTGAGGGTTAGGGTATCGCTTGCCCATTGAGTTAAAAGAAGATTTGGTGGAGAGGACACACACGAAGACAAACAAAGAAGTTAGGGGAAGAAGTTTGCAGAGAAGACAAAGGAGCATTCACTCGGAGGATTCGCAAACTGATCAAGCAAACCACATGACCGTACCAGTTTTCTAAGAGGGAGGTCGTACACAGCAAGCAGAGGTTGCACACATCAAGCACAAGTCGTACAACATTTGTATGAATTTTGTACAACCGACGTTGGACCGTATGGATTCTGTACTGCTGATGCAGAGGACCATACTGCTGACGCAGGAGGTTGTACAGCCGCGTAGGGGGGGCATACTGATTTGCAGGTCTGCTCAATGATTCGCAAAGGTTCTATTTTTCCAAGTTGGGTGAATTGATCTGTTGGGTTGTATTTGTTTTATATCCTCATAATAAAATTTCCTATCTAATTGTTGCACTGGTTTTCCCATCTTAGGTTTTTTCAGGGATTTCCAAACCCAAAAATACTGTCTCTATTGATGTAATTATTGTGATATGTTTCTCGGTTTTTATTTTCGGATGCATTACGAGTAAAGAAACTCATATGTGGTTACAAGAGAGAGGCCCTTCTCTGCATGATGTTACTCAAATATTCATGCCGTCTATCTCTCTTAAAGAATAGAAATGGTTTATCCTTTCAAAAGCTCTCAAGATAGTCATTCCTGACTCGTTATTGCAGAATATTCTCATGCATCATTCAGATTCAAGGTTAGTTTCTGTTCAGAGCTGAAACACATACCTTGCATAGTTAGTATGAGCTTCTCTCACATTTCTATTCTTCTTGTTAAGAATCCTGCAGCACACCATTAATGAAAGCCCAGATCCATAGTAATAGACCATTTCTTCACTTTTAAACACTAAGAGCGCCTTCATTTTTTTTGTGCTCCTATCGCACAAGCATCAGAACAGAAAAGAGTATGCCCGTCTCGAAGATTTCCCACCCTTGCTATTTTCATTCCTTTTTATGTAATTCACTCAGGGTTTCAAGAATGACCTCCATGCATTCTTGTGATCTGTACCAATAAAAAACTCATCGTGATCAAAGAAAATGAGACTTCAGAACCTGAAAAGAGTATACACAAAGGTTTCAAGAGACTGCAACTTCAGAGCACTTTCCATACTCATGGTTTCACAAAGATATGATGATATCATCACTCCAATCTTCAGCGTAATGTCATCCTTTAATATCTCTGCTCAATCGATGAGCCTTCCCTGCCAGCACCATATTGAAATCCATTATCTCGTCACTCAAGGGAGATCAACTGTTCATGTTTGGACCTAGCTTGCTCCAGAATCATTGCTGCGTACTTCAAATGCTTGCAATCTTTCAGCAATTTCCAGAATCTAAGATTTCAGCATGTCTCCCCCTTTTTCTATCTCAGATCGCCCACACAACATCTTAACACATCGAGCACTACCTGAAACATGGTCTCAAACTCAGAGAAGAAATCGTTGTACACTGTAAAACTGAAATTTAGCCCAGAAAAGATGTTCATCAGAGCTCACACCTGCCTCCCTCACTTCAATCTTCTTACCATATTTTTTCATGCAACTACACAATTGATTTGCTATTTATATGTGCTTCAAGAGATCTCTGTGAGGACAAAAACGTTGACCCAATGGGTGCCCAATTTGATTTAGCACCATCCCTTCTTTTTTTTATAAAAGAAATATTTTATGAACGATGAGGACCAAACGTGGCATCAAGAGAGAGGCTGGAGTGGAGATCAACGCCCATTGACTCTTGTTCATCAAATGATAAAGTGTCTACCAGCTCTTCACATTTCCTTCCAATGAAAGACAAACTTGGTGCAATCTTCCACAATTGAATTGTAAGAACTGTGGTCCCACGCATTGAACCCTCATGGATGATGCCCAGATATGTTTTTGGTGCCAACCCCTTTTTTCTAAAAAGGATTTTATAAATGAAGAGAACCTAGTGAGTTCAAGGGCTTCGTTGGCTTTGGTGTTCAAGTGGATCAAGGCATGGGCTCTTACAAGATACGATGACCCATCTTTTGGGGCTGCATGGGATTCTTATAAGGTTTTGGACTTGTACAAGACTAAGGCTCCTTCAAAACTGATCATCCTTTCCATGTTCCTCTAAACATCCTCAAGACTAATCCCATCACTAAAAATTTCATCTTGACATCAATGACCTTCAGCTTGTCATCAATGATGGCCCTGTTGACATCAATGGAAACTCTACTAAAGAGGGACAGTCTCTGACCAATGATCTATGGTAAATACAAAGATGTCCTCTCTAGCAAGTCATTTATGATAGAATCACAAAAAAATATGATCATCAAGTCACCCCTGCAGATCTAGGGGTAAAAACAATGAAGCAACTTTCCTCATTTAGATACTCCCTAGACACACCTGGAAATTTGTGCAGGTTGCATGGATCAACCCTTAGGTTGAGTTACATCCAAAGATGTCCTTCTACGCCAAGCACTTCATGAATCAAAGGAATGGGGTCATTGTTCAACCCCATTACACACTCCAGCATTGGGTGCATGCTCTCTGTATTCCCTGGGCCAATTCAAGGTGGGCTCTCATAGACTTAAGGTGGAGACATATCACTAGATTGACCAATCTAATAGGATCTGCCAGGTGTGCCATCTTCAGGAGGTTGACACTGAAGAGAACTTCATTTTCCATTGCACTATTTACTATGAGATCTAAGGGTAGTTCCACTATCTTTTTGGGGAGCTTATTGTGAGTAAGTTTCAGAATCTACTTAATTTCTTCAAGTACCCTGACCAAAGATGTATAGCCTATACTTGCAGGTCGCCCTCTGACTCCATTCCCTCATCCTCTAGCCACATTGACATCCTATAACAACTTTCTCTCAACGTATCACTTCCCATCTCACCCTTCTCCCATCTACTAGGGCCACCAAGAACTAAACAAATAGTGAACATGTTTCCAACCCCAAAACAATGCAGACCCAAAGGTCAACATCCATTTCCTTGAGACCCCATTGACATTGCCTTCCCTAACCACATACCAACAGTCAGTCGATATCATCCATATCACAATGGACCCCCCTCCTCCAAGGAGCAGAACATTACACAGTCCAGCTTCTCATCCATTTCTTCCTCCAGACAAACTGCTATGTTCATATTCCTCCATTTGACCTCATTTGTTAGGAGAGATAATTCCAACAGACAATAACAGGCTTGTACAAATGTTAGGAGAGATGGTTCCAGTAGACCATGACAGGATTGTACTATTTTTTATCACAAACTCTAGATCCATTATTTTTGTACATATCTCTCTCAAATCAACTCTCCACTTCATAGTTGATTTTTCAAGATTCAGATTAGTTTCATACTTAAATTTCTACATCTTGCTTTTCATAGAAGTCCTTTTAGTGCTCCCACTTTGTATTGACATCATTTTGTATTCAACAGTCCCTTTTTACCTACTTTAGTGGTCATTCGTTGGACATTAATAAAAATATAGCATCTTATCTTCTAGTTTCAAAATTTTCAACATGAGTAAATGTGTCAAAGATTGGGAGGTTGGGATAGTTGTAAAATTTTCTCTCATGGTATAAGGTGACTTACCCACATGTAGGTGCACAGACACAAAAGTCTATATATAAGCACCTACATGTATTATGTGTAAATTCCATGATCCAACTTCCTACTCGTGTACACAGTGTAAAACAACCGTAATTCTGTGAAAAACATATGCAGCAAATACTTGATTTCCCTTATTAAATGCAAGAAAAATAGGAAAAGAAGATATGTTCATATAATAAAGCTATGAACATAAGCAGTAAATAATAAAAATGCATATACACAAAACCAAAGAAAGAGGGGCTTCACAGTAATGGTGAACAAGGCAAAAATACAACAAGTATAGGGGCTTCACAGTAATAAAATATGAAGTCTTGGATCCCCTTGGGATCCATTTCTGCTTTGAAAGGCGAAAAGGTCTGCTTGGGATCCATTTCTGGTTTGAAATGCCAATGGCTCTTCATGGGATCCATTTCTGATTTCGAATGTGGAAAGGTCCACTGGGGAACCATTTCTGTTTTGAGGTAAATGTTAAGCTGGAACCAGGAAGATCCTTTTAAGAAAAAATATATTGAAAGAAAAATCACACAACAAAAACATAAATAAACAATAAAATAAGGCAAAGCATCAGACCCAAATACTTTAACATTTTCCTATAAAATAGCACAGCCCCCTATAAAACACACAAATCTGAGAAGTCTGTATTTTGAGTTTGTAGGAGCAGATTGGAGCAATCTGTATTTGGACATCTGATTTTTTATGTTTCTGGTTCATGGTTTTAACTTTTGACACATTACACATTTACCTTAGTTTGTGAAGAACGATCCACCCAAGCACTTTCCCGTCCTTTGGTGAAATTCTTGCAATGCAATCAGACTGCATCAACTAGTAGAAAATGTTTCAAATACAACCAAAACATATCTTAAAGCTGAGACTTGAAAATCTAGTTGCTTATCTTGGGATTTTATCTTGCTATTTAACTCTTAGTTGACAAAGACCAAAAATACCATGGCATTGCAGTACATAAATTTTACCATTATGGCATGCCTTCAAAGACAAAATATCAAACAAAATTGTATGCATTGAGTCCCCTAAGACCTTTGTCTAACTTTAAGCTTAAGTTATTGTTGAAAAAAACATCTTAATTTTTGTGTAGTCAATAATGATACTCAAAATTGTATCTAGATTCTAAATTTCTTCATCTATAAAGACACAGAAACCCATATGATACACTCTTATCAGCTTTATATTACTGAGCAATGTATGTTAGGAAACATTTTTGCCGATCTATCAATGCCATTTACATGTTACAGAAATAAAACATGCCACTCAACTGCTAACCTCATTTTTTGAGTACACGAGATCCTCTACTCAAGAAAGGTCGTGATGAATATAGAGATATTAGTCTTCTTCGTTGAGTACTGAATTTAAAACTAGATTTAGGCTCATTGGATCCATCCTTTCTATTCACTCCATAGCTGGCTGCTGGACTCCATGATAACTACATCCTGCAGGGGACTAAGACAAGTAGTTCTAAGGAAGAAAACCATTGGAGCAGGTTGATTAAAATGTAAACAACAGGACAATCTGAGGAAAATAATATAGGAGTTAGCTAATTTTGGAGCACATCCCATGTGAAGTTGAAGAGAAGTGAAGTTAAACTTCTAGGACAACTTGATTAATAATATAGAATCATTACTAGATCAATTAGTTAATTAAAAATTTGCAATTGATGTGGTCTATTACCACAAACTGCATAATGCAGTATGACAAAATTCTTAGCTTTATTGTAGGTGGGTATTTTTTGTAGGTTTGTGAGCTGTTTTATCTTCCATTGAAGGGGTTTTGCATACTTTTTGCATATTCTCGACTTTTTTCCTTTCATGTTCAATGGCATCTTCAAATATGTCCAAAAAACCACCCTAAAACCCCCATGAAAATGTGGTGCTGGTGGAAACTACCCGTGTTGAAGATTATGTAACTTTGAAAGATATTCTTGTTGTATTATTGTTGTACATATGATTTTCTTGACTATGTATCCCCGTATCCAGATCCCAACTTTTCAAACCATCCTGCAATCCATATCTGAATATGTATATGTTCCCATGCAAGAAAGTTTTATATTCATGCATTTTCAATCTGTCCATCATGGTGTTTTATTGATCATTGGCTGAGAATTCGTTCATAGGAGGGAGAAACCTTTAAAATGTTGCATTTTGCAAGTTCCTCTTCAATCTGTCCATCACAATGTTTGATTGACCATTAGCTGAGACATCTTCCTCCGCATGATGGTTTCATCGATGTATTGGAGAAGGATATATATTCTTCCAAAGTGTGTCTCCAAATCTAACCATTGGGAATTAATGCAAGGCTGACAATGCAATATGTAAAGACCATATCCCCAGGTTGCTACACTCAACATCACTGAAAATCCTCACAAAAACACCATCAATCCTTCAAATTATAGAAAAGGTTGGCATGCCTCAGAACAACTTCTAATGTGGCAATCTTGGAAATGAACTTGCTGGAAGTGGCAGTTGCTGAACAAAATAAGATTCTTAATGACATGGATAGGTGTCTTAGCCTCCAAGGATTGTATTGATAAGTGTACACAAGTGGAAAAAAAAAATCCAAGAGAGTACAAAAGAAGGCACAGGAAAATCTCCGAATTGTACACTCTTCATTAGTAATCAATTTATAGAATACAGATGGGTACAATGCACTACCACATGTACAAGGAGAGAGAGATAGTGGCATCGATGTGTTGTCAAAATAAATAAGAAAGTTACAATTGGAAAATTGGACAATTACTCATAATTTCTTGTTATGAATTGATAAGCCAAAAAGTAATTTCCAGCTTCAGTAGGTGGTGGCAAAGGATATATTCTTTTTGCACCTCTTTAACATTATTAAACACAAATCTTATGTTAGGTACATAGTCCACCTCCATCTGACTAGACAGCTTCTCTAACTTTGCATAAACCTTCTGTGATTGCGAGTGTGATTTTCTCTCCTACCAAGAAAGCATGCACCTGTTTATTGATCTCAATCCAACTGCACCCTGGAATTTTTTCTATTCTCCCATCTTTCATCATTTTCCTCAAATTTTGAACATGGTCCCACATGCCAACCACTACATAGATGTTTGACAACATCACATAAGGTGCAACATTGTTAGGATCCAACTTGAAAAGGCATTCTGCCATATTTTCTGCTAAATCTATATTAATATGGACCCTGCAAGAAGCAAGTAAAGAACCTCATATGGTAGCATTAGGTTCAACTGGCATTTTCTTGATAAAATCTTGAGCATCATCTAGGATCCCAGCAGGGCCAAGCAGATCAACCATGCAGCTATAGTGCTCCATTGTAGGTGTGATGCGATAATATTGACTCATAGACTCGAAGTACTGCTAGCCATCATTCACTAAGCCTACATGACAACATGCCGACAGAACACGAAGGAAGGTAATATGGTCCGGATTACAACCACAATGTTTCATTTCTACAAAAAGTTGGAGGCTTTGTTTTCCAAGACCATGCATGGCATACCCAAATTCTAACGCACCATTCCCAAATTCTAACGCACCATTCCCAGTGTAGTTATTACTATTTTAAAGCAGACACACATCCATAAAATCAAGGACTGAGACAGTTGCATCAATAAGAAATTGTCATGGATTTTAAAATGTCATGCCCAAATGGTAACATGCCATTACCAATACCCTGAAATTGACGTGGATTCTGAACTGGCATGCCCAAACAGTAACATGCCATTCCCAATACCCTGAAATTGACATGGATTCTAAAATGGCATGACCAAACAGTAACATGCCATTCCCAATACCCTGAAATTGACATGAATTCTAAACTAGCATGCTCAAATGGTAACATGCCATGAATTCTAAATCGGCATGCCAAAATGGTAATATGCCATACCCAATGCCCTAAACTCGATTCTGAGCTTGCCCAAATAAAAAACCAAAAAAATAGTAACCAAACCAATTTTAAGCACAACCACATAAAAGATTCAATGCTAACAAATTAGATTACTAACATCCACAGCGCAGCAGATCAAAGATTAACTAGCATACCCAGATGCTAACAGAACATTCCCGATGGATTTGAATTGATTTCAATAGAGATCCAATCACAAACAGCGAACATAAAGAGCCCTACATCTAGCTAATACAAACTACCATAAATTTTGCACTATTCCCAAATGGCAGCATGTCAATTCCCAGCGCCTTGAAATGAATTTCAAGCAAAAAAAAAGAATAAATCTACATACATACAGACACATAGACGAATTAACAAAAACCAAAACATACCTTGTATCGATTTACCAAGTTCTTCCACTTGCATTTGCACTGCTCAGAGCTCCTCCTGAAACCCTTCTCCTTCATCCTTGAAGAAATGAGCTCCCATAGAGTCTTGTTCCTCTTTGTCTGAGTGAAATCCTTCTCAAGCTCAGCCCTGATTACAATGAATTCCTTGGTCTCATTGAATCCCCATTCAGGAATCCTATCATCCTTCTTGAGGTTGTTATTAAGACCACCACTGCCATTGTTTGTAAGAAGTCTACTGTTATTGGATCCTCCAAGGTGATCTCCCGAGGAAATTGCAACAGTGGGAGTTAACTGCAGAGGCAGGGCGGCCATCACCCCCAATCCCATGCCTTCGACTTCTCCACCACCGCCCATCATCATTTTCACTTGCTTTAAATATTGATCTTGGAACAGAGGATAGAAGTGCCGATGAAATGCCAAATAATGAAATTGGTTCTGGCAGAAGATAGCAAAGGGGAAATCCCACCGCGAGAGGTTTCTGATAGAGATAGGGCCATGTGGTAGGGTTTGCTTCATATTCAGTTGCAATATGGGTTATGAAGTAATATGTAATTTTTAAGCTTAGCTTTTCCATGTGAATGTGCAATGGAAAATATAAAATCAAATGCCAAAAATTTAAAATACAATTACACATGTTTACATAGCTAAGCATAGCTCTAACATCCACACTAAGATATCTTTATTCTATTCAATGGATATGGGAAAAATGAATCTAGGTTTTGAAGACCAAGAATGGTTCTTAGTCTCTAAATAACATAAGAAAGGTACACAAATTCCTTTATGCACTACACAAGTCTTCTCATAATCAAGGGCTATGTAAAATGGCATGGAGTCACACCTCTACAGGGGTTTTTGACACTTGAGTTGGATATGGATTCCATTATAATGTCTAAGCAACATGGATGGGTCATTGATACTTGACAATCATCGGTGAATGAAAAAAAGTGCATTATGATTTTGAAATTTTGAGGATCCCTCCCTTTATAGCTGGTTTTTGGACTTCGGAGTTGATATACGTGCAATGAGTAGGTTCTATACAATGGAAATGGTTGTTGAGGGATAAATGTGGTAAGTAGGGAGACACTAGCTTTCCTCTCTAATTGAACCTTTTTTATATTAGTAATTATGAACGAAACCGTAACACAATCCCTCTTTAGGGTGTCTTTGGCATTTGATTTGAATTCATCTTCCATTATGATATTTTGAGCACTTTGGATGGGTCTTGAGTCCTTGAACATACTAGGGGAAGAAAAAAAGAGCCTCGATTCCTGACCCTTACTTCCTAGGATTCCGTGGAAAAATCCTCAAACCAACACATATGAACTGTGCATGGTCTTACTAACCTCAAAAATTAGTACATGGGAACCGCTACTAGGCTAGTTGTGAACCAAGAATATGTATGAAGGTATAATGAGGATCGCGGGAGTGTAAAAGGGAATTAAATGAATCTTACTTCTCTCAATCACCATGAAATACACTTATACCTATAAACCATATCTTTTTTGGGGGGATCTATACAACATAAGTGTTTCTTAAAGAGACATTATGATTTATTTTCTATAGTTGATGGTTATTTGGGTGTAAATAGTGCTCAAAGAAGGATATCAAGGACCTTAGGCATTTAAAAACATTTATCAAGCTCAAGTATCATGAAATTTGCACTAAAATGCCACATAGGACCTCTATATGTTGTCTTTACCATCTAACTAGGATATGAGCTTCATTAATTTGTTTGAGATAGCAAAGATGGATCTAGGGTATTAAACGATGGACAAAAGGAAAAACAAGGACCTTACATAAGAAACGAACCTTATAGCCCTAAGAAATACTAAATAAAGAAAACAACTATGAAACACACACTCCTAGTGGGTTCTTTCACTTCTGAGTATGATCCAAAATGGATCAATACATATTTTTTCATTTATTTTAGTTATTTTTGGATTGAAAGATTGGGTGAATTGATTTGATGGGCCCACTTTAGGGACAACTCTCACTTTGTATATTTTGGGTTTGGAACCTTACGAGGCCTATTTGAGGGCTTACATGGTGTTTTTTGGGTTCAAAAGATCATCACTTACACAAATCCCTTAACACAATTCCACACTTAGATTCCTTTCCAACGGTGCAAGATTCATCTTAATCGAAGTCCATATGAAGGAGTTATGCCTTTTGCAAGCTAACCTATCTAGTTGACCACCATGATACCATGTGGATTCCTTGTGATCTCTCATTTCTCATACATGAAAAGTTCGTTACGTGTGGAAATTCAAGGACATTTTAGAAGGTACAAAACCCTAACCCTAATCAAGAATCAATGAATGAAAAATAACCTAAAAATAACCCTATATGACTATGAGGTTACATGAAATACCGAGGCATTAGTAGAAGAGGGGGCTCCATTCTTATGATATTATTGTATTGTTCCATAGTTGAGTAATAATAAGGGGGTATATATTAGAGTAAAACAAAGGGAGTAGGAGATCCCGTAGTAGCAATTTATGGCTTGGATTTTCCTCATAATGGGTTATCCCAGGGTAAATCTTTTGTCGATCTTGTGTCTATATTTTCTCTAGTTATTTTTCTTTCAGTCCCAATTTATTTAGCATTCAATAGAAATATGCTAATACAAATAATTAAGTTGTAAAATCCATTGTGACAAACTGTTCCAATGGAATATACATGGAAATTTATGAAACATATTGTTATGAGGGAAGTTTTCTTTGGGTTTTTGTGGGAAATTGCAAGATTCAGTGGTGGAAAAATTCCTCAAAACCTAAACACGGTGGACACGTAAAATGAAAAACTTGTAGGTGAATATGAGCAAGGATTTGAAAAACTAGAAATACAAGTCACTAATATCTCATGCAACATGTCTATCCTCACCGTATCTCTAGAGAGAAAGTTTGCACCTTCTTGTGATTTTGGAGGTTCTCGCTTAGATATTGGATTAGAGTGGAAATCATAATATAGAGGCAAGCTAGAAAAGGAACCCAGGAAAGAGCTCAAAAAGGAGAATCTAAGTTTTAGTACAAAAAACATTACATGCGTAGTGTTTGAGACGTGTATCTTTAATATCAGGGAACATACATAAAATTGTTGCATTAGTCCGTACATTTCCCTTTGTGAGGGAAACCAAGTCTTCCCTGTCAAAACTATCATATTTATTCGGCATACTAACAAAGCTAATAGAAAAGAGAAAAAAAACACATAAGATTTTAGAAATTCTTGGGACCTTACAGCTTTCGCCACGGTTCTTTGACAATGGGACACAGCTTGATGTAGCCGTCATCTTCACCGGAGAGATCAGTTTAAATATCCTTATGTGTCTCCATTGCAAGAGGAGGTGTCAAAATATATTATGGTGAGCTATCAATCTACATGTGCCCTTATTCAGTCCGCCCCCTTGTCGCCATGTCGAGTGGAGCCTCTGACATACATCATGTGTACTTGGTGTCCTCGATCTAGTTAATTTCTTTGGCAGGGTCCTGCTAGTTCAGACTCAATGAAGCCAAGGATGTTTTTTGTGTTGAGGAGCTATCAGAATCACTGGAAGTTGGGGGTGAGGGAGCACAGTTGCTTTCCTATAGAAACTGGGAAAGAAAAATATTCATCCTCTAGTAGTGGAAAAGCCTATGACGCAAGGGTTGTTTTGTGCGGTGATGAGCTACGAACTTGACTTCCCAGTCATCCACCATTCTACGCACACTTATGTGGATATCGTCTCTATACCCAATAGAAATGGAACGACAGAATTTTGTTTGGCCTTGTGCTCCCCTCGAGCTGCTACCCATGTGAGGCATTGCATGGAGTCTAAGCGACATTATCAGTGAGTGAATTACTTGCTTGTTGTTTCTTTCTCTCTATTTGGCTTCAGAGATGGAATTCCTAAATTCAATGGAGTGGTTGTAGAGGATGCATAGTATAATCTACTGCTTGAGACAACTCCGTACAAGGCCATCGAGCAGGGTGACTAGGTAGCTGATGCGAGCATCGCCGACCTTTAAATTCTTGTTATGTGTTGAGAGAGGCATCAAAGACAAATCCTGTTCCAGGTGATCGATGGTACAGGGTAGAGTGCCTTCCAAGATGGATCCACTAATACATTTGGTTAGATTTTTCCATGAAATATTTCCACGTTTTGAACATTCGTGGATTAATACTTCATTTTTTGTATAATGGCAAAAAAATCGTGGCAATATTGATGTTTTTAACTTTAGAGGAACTTTCATCTCTATATCGACGATATATGGCTATCTTTGCACACTCGCCAAACCAATGCTAGCTTTCAATGCGCGGGTCAAATCATGCATTTTCGACACATTTGTTGTAGTTGCGACAAGGTTCTTGGTGATTGATTGAGCACAAATTGAGCCCAGGTTTATTTATCAACCATATCCAAAACTAGAGAGATCAGTCATACTCTACTTCTTCAACGGGTGAATCAACCAGAAAAATAAGATCAGACAACCTTTAGAGGACAATATGGAACCTGTGGGAAACGAAATGCCTTCTCTTTCCCTTGAAAAATATGTTGTTGTCACAAATTTGGTTGGAATGCATGGAAATGAAAATGCAGATCAATGGGAGGAATTTGTGAACAATGATATGGACCATTCACCAAAGAGTGATGAAGACCTAATTCATGCCAAATATTCTTTTGATGGTAGATTTGTTTTTTCTTTATTTGATAAAATGGTACATTTCAAAGAACAATCTACCTTGTGGGAGGATTCCTTCAAAGCTAGCGATGAATTGTGTAGAACTAAGGATGTCCAAATTCTTGATTTGGTACATCGTGTTACAGGTTTAGAGAAAATAATTTTGAAAACTGAAAAAATAATTTGCCAGAAGGATCAACTTATTAAGGATCAATGTTCTAAATTTATTGTAGTTCTAGTAGAATCGATTTCTGACCTTGACAGAATGAAAGACATGTATCAGGATCAAAAGAAAAAAAATGAGGAAACTATAGGGAGACTTGAAAATGAGTTGAAAAACAGGCCTGAAGTTTTGAACATGCCACCATTGAAGATTGTATTTGGTAAGGAAGCAAAACTTCAACAAGAATTAAAGTAGAAAGAAACATTTATTGCAGGTTTTAAGGTTGAGTTTCAAAGGGCATTGAGAGATATGATCATTAAACAACAAAATGAGACTGCAGAATATGAAGCAAGATTGGAAAAATTGAATAAAACAATTAAAAACAAAAATGAGTTGCTACAAAAAAAGAGAATTAAAAGGATTTGAGCAACTCTCGAGGCTAAAAGTGTTGGAAGAGGAAAAAAATAAATAGTCAAGGGTAAACAAGTCTACACACCAGAAGAATCAACAGTCAAGGGTAAACAAGTCTGCACACCAAAAAAATCAACAGTCAAGGGTAAGTATTATATTTACATTTATTACAAGTATAGTATGGATGGACTATGAATGTATGGATTTTAACATAATTACCTAAAAGGAAGCATGTTTTGTTGGGAGAAAGAAAATTGGAACAATTTCAATATTATGTTTCCCTTGTGGTCTGAATTTTGTACTTTGGTGGGGTGTTTTAGAATAATCCCACTTGTTATGCATGATTTAAATGGTAAAAATATCCCATATGCTTTAAATGATGATGATGATGAACTAGATGACAATGACAGTGATGATGTTTTTAATGAAGACAATGATGGAAATGATGATGATGATGATCATCATCATCTTTGTCATTGTCATCATGATTATCACAATAGTCATCATCATCGGCATAATCATCATCCATGTCATCAACATTACCATTGTCCTTGACATCATCATCATGGTTATTGACATTTTCATCATTTATTCATCATTACCTTTGGGATAAGAAATAGCATCTACCCAAAAAAAGTGATTAGTGGAAAAGGGTCATGGAGGACACACACGATTTATGCACGAAAAATAACAACTTATTTTTTAAGATGATCAACATCATCATTCTGATTGTACTCATCATAATTGTCATCATCACCATCATCACCATTCATTTCATTGCCATCATAATCATCGGCAATGTCGTCATTGTCATTATCCTCATCATCATCCTCATCATCATAATCGTCATCATCATTATCATTGTCATCGTTCTCCTCATTATCAACAACATTATCATCATCATCATAACCATCCTCAATATCATAATCATTATCCTCATTTTCATCTTCAACATCTGGGTGTAAAATTGGATGGAAAAGTGGATAAAAACATGGATGCAAAAAAGGATGCAAACATGGATGCAACAAAAGTAGGTGCAAAAGTGGGCACATAATGGGGTGCACCAAAAATGGATGCAAAAGGTGATGCAAAAGTGGATGCAAAAAATGATGCAATCATGGAAGCAAAACATGATGAAAAAATTGGCGCAAAAGTGGATACAACCATGGATGTAAAATTGGATACAAAATTGGATGCGAAAGTGGATGCAACAAAAGTAGATGCAAAAGTAGTCGTAACACCCAACGCAAAACCCGATGCAAAAGTGGATGCAAAAAGGGATGCAATAACTGATGTAAAATTGGATGCAAAAAAAGATGCAAACATGGATGCAAAAGTTGAAGCAAAAGTGGGTGTAAAAGTAAGCACAAAAATGGGTGGGAATTGGGACGTGAAAAAAGTGGATGCAAACGTGGATGCAATAGTAGATGCAAAAAAAGATGTAAACATAGATGCAAAATGGGATGAAAACGTGGGTGGAAAAGTGGATGAAAAAATGGATGCGAAAGTGGATGCAAAAATAGCTGAAACAAAACGAGATGCAAAAATAGACTCAAAACAGGATGTAAACTTTGATGCAAAACTTGGCGCACGAAGGGATGCAAAAAAAGAAGTAGAAGTGGATGCAAAAATGGATGTAAAAAAGGATGAAAACAAGGGAGTAAAAGTTGAGGCAAACATGGGCATTAAAGGGGGCGCAACAAGAGTAGATGTACAAACTAGGTGCAAAATTAGGTGCAAAACTAGGCTCAAAACCTGTCGCAAAACCTGATGCAAAAATTGGCGCATAACTAGGTGCAAAACCCGGTGCAAATTATGCCACAATTTGTGCCAGATTTAGAAAAAGGACACAAAAAATGCCTAAAATAGCACCAACCTGTGAAATTGCGCCATTTTGTCCAAAAAATGAAGAAAAATACACTGAAAGATGGTCTAGACGCAAAAAAGGATGCAAAAAGAGATGATAAATCCAGTTTTTGTTGTAGTGCAACGGTACATCTTCAAGTGACTGAGTTATATGATGGAGCTTCTAATGTACAGGTTGAAGGGTCCTTGTAACTCATTCTGCCTCTTTCTATTGTGCTGCAACTTCTTCATTTCTATGTTGTTCCTGCTTGCGCAGAGTCTTTACCTATTGATATAGCTACTTCATCTTGAATACCTTTGTGATATTTTCCTTGATGGATAGCTTCTTCATGTCTACCTTAAACGCTGTGATTTTTAAGTTGAATTGGTGTGTGTCCTCTGTGAAATTCTCTATTGTTTCATATTCTAGGTGCAATCCCCACAACGGAGATACAATGTTTATTGCTTCCCTACATAACTTTTCTCCTTCCTTAATTCGATCAATAGCGTCAGATGTTGTTTTCCTGTTCTCTTCTAGGACCTCACGGGGTGTGCTTGGTATTTGTTGCGCTTTAAGCTCTTCCACCTCTTTCTTTAGGTCTGTGAAAATGTTAGATTTTTAACATTTAAGCTAGCATTATATTAAGATCTTTAACTGAGAGAATAACAAGCACAACAATAAAACACAAGAGACAATTAACACAGTGTTTTTCCTCAGGGGAACCATAAATGGAGAAAACCCCACAAATTCCTCAGAGATAGAATCAACACCAAAAGTAAAACCCCAAAATAGTAAGATGATCTCCCGACAACAGTAGCCTCTTTCTTTCTACCCCCAGCAACTTCTTCTCCCTCAGCTATGCGCTACAACTGAGTGTGAGTGAGTGTGTGATAAATAGAGAGGCTCACTCTCTATTTATACTAATTCCTGACTTTACAATAACTCACTAGGGCTGACTTCACTAGGAGAGTCTAATAACCCTAGTGCCCTGCAACTATGGGGACTTTAACCCTTGAACAATAGGAGGGTTACCCATAATGACTTGACATGACTTGTTTACATTATAGAAACTCCCGATCGGAACATCGGGGCATGACATGACTCAATTACATTACAAACACTTCCCAGAATAAACATTAGGGTACAATACATAAGGTATACAAGTGAATACATTCCGAAGTTACAATTACATCAACACTCCCTCTTAACTAGGAAGGTATTCTCTCGACACAATTTGTCAGCACAAGTCTTCTTCTCTATATCATCTGGATCATCATCGAGTCCTCATCATCTTCAAGTCATATTCAAGTCATCTTCATCTACAAGTCATCTTCATCTTCAAGTCATCTTCATCTGGATCTGGATCATCACTTGATCTAGATCATCATCACCCAATCTAGATCATCATCACTGGATCTAAATCATCACTCGATATGGATCATCTCTGGTTCTGGAACATCTCCACTGGATCATCATCACATGTGCTATATCTTGATTCTTATTGTCATAAGAAGCTCTATAGAGCCAGCCATTTTTCATGCTGGTTGTAGGCCTAGCCTCCATGTAGGTCTTTTCCAACACTTATATCTGACCCTAAGTCAGAATGGCCCACATAGCACTTACATTTGACCTTGAGAGGAACACATCCAACACCATGTCAGAAAGGCACGCCCAACACTCACATCTGACCATGAGAGGAACTAATCCAGTAATATATGTCAGAAAGGCCCAACACTCACATCTGACCATGAGAGGAACCAATCTAGTCATATTTGTCAGAAAGGCCCAACACTTACATTCAACCATGCTAGGAACCAATCCTACCTACATGTCAAAAGGGATCTATAGTTACATCTGATCATGTAGGAACCAATCCTACAATCGCCTCAGAATGGCTCTGCACTTATATCTGATCATGT
Organism: Pseudotsuga menziesii; assembly: GCA_001517045.1. Lineage (NCBI taxonomy): Eukaryota > Viridiplantae > Streptophyta > Pinopsida > Pinales > Pinaceae > Pseudotsuga > Pseudotsuga menziesii. The sequence goes on along the minus strand of LPNX010025370.1, from coordinate 44,685 downwards.
AGGAACCAATCCTATAGTCACATCAGAATGGCTCTGCACTTATATCTAATCATGTAGGAACCAATCCTACAGTCACATTAGCATGGCCCTCAGTCCCAGACTGAGTATTCCTGGTAACTGACTATGTGCCTCCATTCCAAGAATGGAATTTAGCACTTATATCTGACATGCCAGGAACCAATCCGCTCATCATGACAGAATGTATCAGCCCTTACATCTAACCATGGAAGTAACCAATCCTCTCACCATGTCAGAATGGCTCGCAGACTCATCACTTCCCTTTTGGAGGGAACCTCGATCTAGAGAACAATAAGCTTTTCCCTGAAGTACTCAAAATTCACTCTGGCCAATGGATTTTTCATCACATCAACTATCTGTTCATCCATCACAACATACTGGAGCTTCACTGCTCCTTTCTGCACCATATCCCTAATATAGTTATACTTGATCTCAATATGCTTCTACTTGTCATGGAACACCGGGTTCTTCGACAACTTAACATAACTTTGTTTGTCGCAATATATACAAGTAGCATCTAACTGGAGATCAAATAAATCAGATAGTAGATTCCTCAACCATACTGCCTCATAACTAGCTGAACAAGCTACGACATACTCTACTTCAGCTGTACTTAGTGCCACACAGGATTGATTCCTGCTAAACCAAGAGATCACACCTGATCCCATACTGAAGCAACACCCTGAAGTTCTCTTCCTATCAATGGCACTACATGCCCGATCTGAATCAACATAACCTTCCATGTTAATCTTCTGATTCACCTCATACTTGAGCCCATAAGCAACTGTACCCCTCAGGTACCTCAGAATATGCTTTGTAGCAATCAAGTGAACAAGTCTCGGATTTTTCAGGAACTGGCTCAAGGTGTTCACAACAAAGAAAATATTTGGTCTCATGTTCGTTATGTACATAAAGGACCCAATCATTTGACGATACATCGTAGCATCAACCGCTTTTGATGAAGCATCACTCAAAAGATTCAGGCTTGATTCCATAGGTGTGGTCATGGCCTTGTATTCCATCATCCCAAACCTCTTCAGGATCTCTATTGCATACTTCCCTTGTCCAAGGGAGATTCCATCCACATTCTGCCACACCTCTATGCCTAGAAAATAGTGCATCATACCCAAATCCTTCATTTTGAGCTCGGTAGTAAGCTCCCTCTTCGTGTTAGCAATCAACCCATCCATACATGTTATAAACAGATCATCTACATACAATAGGAGTATCACTTAGTTGCCATGTTCAACCTTGTAGTAAAGGTTGGAATTTGCTTTACTTTTGGTAAATCCCAAACTGGATAGAAATCCATCAATTTTGTCGTACCATGTCATGGGTGCCTATTTCAAACCGTACAGGGATTTCTTCTATCTACACACATGAGAATCCCTGTCATGTGTCTCAAAACCGAGTGGTTGCTCCACAGACCCTTCCTCTTCCACTACACCATTCAGGAAGGCAGTCTTGACATCCATTTGGTGTATCTTCCATTTCATCATTGTAGCTAGAGCAAGTACTGATCTGATGGAAGTGTATCTGGATATAGGTGCAAAAGTTTCTTGATAATCTATTCCTTCTTTCTGTGAGAAGCCACGAGCCATGAATCTTGCTTTATATTTCTCTATGCTACCATCTGCAGCATGCTTGATCTTGTAGATCCATTTGGAAGTTACAATAGACTTCCCTTTTGGTCTTGGGACAACATCCCAAACATCATTCTTCATGATCGATTGATACTCTCCGATCATAGCATCTTCCATTCTTTCCTTTCTTCTGCTTCTTCATAGTTGGAAGGTTCTTTATCGATGAAGTCACATAATAAAGCTACATACCCAGAGCATGACCTGGTCCTCTCTCTTTCTATGTGATTCTCTTCTGGAGCCCCATATCTTTCTGTACCTTGGATAGCTTCTCATACCCAAGCAGGTTTCCTCTTATGAGAATTCTTCTCCTAAGGTGTATCTTCATGTTCTTCTAATTCTCAACCTTCTTCTTGAATTTCTTTGTTCATGGTTGTGTCATGAATTCTAGGTGGTTATGTTTCTTCAATATCTTCAGCAGGTCTCTTTCTGGATTTGTGGTAAGCTGAGTCTTCATCAAATGTTACGTCCCTACTTATGTTGATCTTCTTGAATCCTGGGAAGTATATTCTGTAAGACTTCGAGCTTTCAGAGTATCCCACAAATATACCCTTCTTTCCTGAATGATCTAACTTTGTCCTCTTTTCTTTTGGAATATGCATGTACACTGGACAGCCTAATATTCTTAGATGGTTGACTTCTGGTTTCTTGCTGAAAAAGAATTCTTCAGGTGTCTTGTTCTTGAGTACTCTGTGTGGAGTAAAGTTTTGTACATACACCTCTGTTCTAGAAGCTTCTTCCCATATATTCATGGGAAGATCTTGATCATGAAGCATTGCTCTTGCAGCTTCCATGATCATTCTATTCTTACTTTCTAGAACCCCATTCTGTTGTGGATTATATGGAGTGGATAACTCCCTCTTAATCCCTGAATCTTTGCATAACTCTTTGAATTCATTGATGTGAATTCTCTGCCATTATCTAATTGAAAGGTCTTGATATTATTTTCAGTGTGGTTCTTGATCAAGGATTTGAATTCCTTGAATTTGTTGAATACTTCATCTTTGTTATTCATAAAGTATATCCATGTCTTCCTAGAAAATTAATCAATAAAAGAAACATAGTATACATACCAGCTTAAAGAACTGGATGACATTGGACTGCATACATTAGAGTGAATGATTTCCAAGATTCCTTTCACTTTGCTTTCACTACTTGGAAATGTCTTCTTTGTTTTCTTTCCTTTCGCACATCCTTTGTAGACTCCTTCTTGTTTTGTCTGAATTTCTGGAAGACCTTCAACAACTTTGCTTGCAAGTGGTAGTGCTCTGTAATGTACATGTGCAAGCCTTCTATGCCAAAGTTCATTTGGCTCTACAGTGTCATGAACCAAATATTTTTCTGGATGGCCCTTCAATTTGTATAATCCTCCTTCTTGTTCTCCAATTACTATTGCATCATCAATAGTATTTCCTCTTGGACACATGAGGACTTGGCCATCTACAAATGCAAACCTCGTGCATTTTGCATCTTATGTTGATATGGAGAGAAGATTATTCTTTAGTCCTGGTACAAACAAGACATCCTTCATTTTCATAAACTTTCCAGAGTCTAGATTGTAGGAGGATTCACCACTACTTTTTATGGGATATTGGTAGTCATCCCCAAGTTTCACCTTATGGGGTGAATTATGTTCGGATAGTTTCTCAAAGGATTCCTTGAATCATGTCATGTGTTTGGAAGCCCAATTATCAATAAGCCAATCTTTGCTTCCATCTGTGATAGTTTCCGTTAGAGCGGAGATCAGAACATATTCTTCATCACTTGAATAATATTCACTTTCTTTCTTTACTCTCTTTCTGGGAGGATCATCATCCTCAGCGATGTGAGCATGATGTCTTCTTTTGGAGTTATTCTTTTTCTTAGATCCATTCTTATTCATGGGACAATTTCTAACAAACTGTCCTCTTTCATCACATGTATATCATCTGAGTTTGGATGGATCCTTCTTCACAAAATTATCTTTCTGATGAGAATGCTTACCTTGGTGATGATGATTTTCCCTTCTTCCTTTCTTGGAGTGTACTGTGAGAGCTTGATCTTCATTTCCCATCTTTTCTTCTCGAGCTATTATTTGAGCTTCTTCTTGTGAGCATTCTTCCCACAGTCTACTGAACTAGATTAGCTTCTTTCTAGCACATATTCCTTGGATGAAAGAATCCCGTGATCTAGGGAGACCATTCAAGGTTTTCATCACAATTTCTACATTCTCCACTTCTTCATCTACTACTTCAAGTTGTTCTTTGACCTGGGAGACCCTTGTAAAGTATGACTGTATGGTCTCTTCATTCTAGATCTTTACATTCTTCAACTGGTTCCTCAAAGTCATCTTCTGGTTTATGTTCTTCCCTTCAAACAGTTTGGTTAGGGCATCAAACATAGCTTTAGGTGTCTTGAGGGAGGATACCTGTGGTACGAGGTGATCCTTGATTGAATCAGCAATAATCCTATTTTCCATAACCAACTTCTTCTTTTGTAAGGCCTTAGCCTCATCTTCCTCTGGAATTTGAACCTCCTCATTGATTTAGGAGTCCAACTCATTTTCTTCCAAGACCAGGGAGATCCTATACTTCTAGGCTCAGAATTTATCAACTCCCTCAATATTTTCATCAATCTTGGTATGATGAGACATATTAACTAAGAACCTCAAATGGAAATACAAAATATTTATATCTTACCAGGTCAAGATGTCGGATCTGGATTTGGAGCTGAATTTCTGTAGTGCTGGTTTAGGAGCAAATTAGGGTTTGACTTTTCCCAGAGTTCTGTCCAACCAAATGATTTGATCTTGATCTCTAAACTTTGGTTTTGAGGAGGAGATCAATCCAAGCTTGGGTTCACTCAAAAATTCCACTTCTATGGAAAGCCCTAATTTTCGGCAGTAGTGTCAAGTCAAAAACTGAAATTCTCAGAATCAGATTCTGCTTCGACATAAAGATGCGGCCTAGGGAGGAGAGTCAACCCAACCTTCATTTTTTGAAAATATGTGGAGAGAGATCCAAAAATTAGGAATCCCTAGTTCCCGCAGCTGCACACTGTCTTCTTCTCAGGTTAGCTCTGATATCATGTTAGATTTTTAACATTTAAGCTAGCATTATATTAGGATCTTTATTTGAGAGAATAACAAGCACAATAATCAAACACAAGAGACAATGAACATAGTGTTTTTCCTCAGGGAAACCATAAATGGAGAAAACCCTGCAACTTCCTCAGAGATAGAATCAACACCAAAATTAAGACCCCAAAACAGTAAGATGATCTCCCGACAGTAGTAGCCTCTTTCTTTCTAGCCCCAACAACTTCTTCTCCCTCAGCTATGCACTACAACTGAGTGTGAGTGAGTGTGTGATAAATAGAGAGGCTCACTCTCTATTTATACTAATTCCTGACTTGACAATAACTCACTAGGGATGACTTCACTAGGAGATTCTAATAACCCTAGGGCCCCGCAACTGCAGGAACTTTAACTCTTGAAAAATAGGAGGGTTACCCACAATGACTTGACATGACTTGTCTACATTATAGAAAATACCGATCGGAACATCGGGGCATGACATGAATCAATTACATTACAAACACTTCCCAGAGTAAACATCGGGGTACAATACATAAGATATACAAGTGAATACATTCTGAAGTTACAATTACATCAATAGAAAATCCTGGATAACCGGGATACTTTTGCGGCTGCATCTATTTCTTGTTGGTCTTCTTCTACTAAAAGTTCCACGATTATGCTATTAATGGCTTCATCTAGTGCAAACCTGCTTTGTTCTTGCACTTTAATATCTTTCTCCTTCTTCCTAAGGAGGGCCTTGGGTTGTTTCTACTTCCTTGTTTCCTTTTGTGCCTAATATGCAAGAGCATTTTCTTGGATTCTTATTTATGATCTGGTTGCATGATGAACAACATATACTTTCACCAATGGTAGTTTGGAAAAACCTATCGATAGTGTCCCCAACTCATGGGAAACATCATCAAACTCTTGTGTCCCTATTTCCAATTCTTGCACTTTGATCCCTATATTGAGTGGTGGAAACATTAGTGGTGTTTCTGATGTATCACGGGGGTCAACGCCATATGTCATGGCTTCGACTATGCCCCGTACCTCATTAATGGCGTCGGTGAGCTTATTGACATGATTAGAGGGTTTTTTGGTTAATCACATCTATTGTTTAATTATATGTTTAAAGCTGGTCTGCACTACTTCTACAAGAAGGCTAATGTCTTCCTCAGATAAGTTGATTATATGAGTCGTTTTCTTAGCTTTGCGCTTCTTGTGCTGCAGATCATGCTGCTCTTTTTCCTGTTCTTTATTTTGGTTTTGTACATCCTCGTTAGTTTGTGTGTCTTTTGAATAATCCTTATCATAGTCCTCATCATTATATTCATCTTCATTTTCTGACTCATGTGACTGGTTTCCTTGTGCATTACCCCCATCATTACCTTGGTCGATCTCTTCATTGACTAGGATGCTCCATTGTTCAGGCTAGTCCTAGATGACCACTTCAACATCCTGTTCAGTGATCATGAAGTGCATGGGTGGCACTTGTTTCTTAGGTTCGTACCATGGATGTAGGAAGATATTGTGGACACCAGCCTATAAGTTTATGAAAGGTGCATACATTTGGATTGTCTTAGTGAGCAGTCTATGCTGGTATCACACTACTTCTCATAACTTATTCGCAAGCAAAAATAACTCTATGTTGTTATCTCTTTGTCGAATATTGTCTTCCTTGTCGAACCACGGGTTCTAATGTTTCACTCCTTGAAAAAATACTGGTTCATCCACTGGTTGGTAGTATGGTGGGTTAGACCAAACTATGAAGTAAATCAATACGAGCAACCAGGAGTAGTGGAGTTTTTCTTACTTTCTTCCTATGCTTTTGTTGCATCATCTAGTAGCTCATTCAACAAAATACTGTGACCAATTGATCAGCACTCCTTTTGCGCAGAGTTTAGCTAATTCAATGGTCCCCGTCATGCACTCTGTGGGTCACATCTTGCACAGAAGCTTGCAAGATAACACTTTTGCAGTGAACCTCACTATATTATCGGTTATGGATGAAATCAGGAATCCTCTATTCACGCACATGAGGTCATAATTTTCCCTCATCTTTGTTGTATCCCTATCCTTGCATAGATATGGTGCAGGGTCAATTCCCTAGCATGAGAGACCTGTGATCGATGCAATTAGCTCAACATCCACAGGATAAGGCCTGTCGAGCCACACAAATCCTCCATGGAAGCAGACAAGGAGCTAGCACACATATGTGATCACTTTACTTTGGCCAAAATGTGGCATCAGTAACAAATTAACTAGGCCCACACATTCTATACCTCGAGTCCACTCCATTGGAACTACAAGTTGTGGCGTAGGAGGTTCAATTGGAAGAGTGACCATGTACTTGTTTCTTTCTAGGTATTCCTATTTGAGGGTATCATTATCTTTGAATTTTAGTCTCTCCAGCTTCGGCATTATGTTCATTAATAGCAGCACTCTAGTAGGGATTTGGGGTGCAACCAAGGAGGAGTGTGCTCACGTCAGGAGCTTCACTTCAGGAACCTCTGGTCACCTTGGTTGAACGTATGATGGTAGTAGGTTACGCTCCTCTATAGTGGCATTCACATCTCTTCTAGATGGTAGAACTGATGTTTCCTTGGTGAATTTGTGCTTCTTCACAAAATTTGACACCTTTACCCGAGGTCCTGATGTTCCTGGAAGGTCTATGCTCGAGACTCCCATCAGTACATAATATCATGGATCTGATGGTGGTGGATTGGTGGGTATATTCTGAGCTGGGGCCTAATTAGGGGCTGAAGTAGCAACAGGAACAACCTAGGGAGCTGGTTGCACCATTGTTTCTGGTTCTTCTGGTGCGTGTTGTGATTTTGGTGAGATAACTTCTTGAATTATCGGACAAGGATATGCATTGGTAACTTTGAATTTATCACTAGTGATGGAAATGGAGATTACCATCGGCTTCGGCTCTCACAATTGTAGACTCTATTTCACTCTTCTTCTCTCTTGCAAGTAAAGTGAATATCGACGATGAAGGGGGATATTTATATGCATGCACTCATCCTGCATGTGATCATTTGATGGCAGAGTGACTTCTTGTCGATCACATCGAATTCTTGTTTGACACATTTCAAAATTAACTTGCATGGTTGAGCTCTGACCTGTACCTATAAAGACAGTCATGGTGAGGAAAATGGATTGGAACAAAAATCACGCTGGCATTTTCGTCAGAATTGTCAAATTAATGGAGCTTCCCTATCATAACTTCCTAAATATTTTCAGATATCCATGCCTTAATGGCGTCCAGCTATCATTCCCTCCTTTATTGTGGGATTTACATATTCGTGTTGCAGGCATGTGAAAAAACAGTTTCCTTCTCTCTTTTTATTTTTTATTTTTTTCTTTCTTCTATCTCTTTTATATGTTGCAGCCATCGTGGAAAGACTTCAACCGGCTTCAATTTATCATTCCTATGACTAGTGTCCCATCCAGCTTATGTAATTTCACTACGCCTGCATTAGTAATATGTACAACCACATATGGCCCTACCCAATGCATCTTCAATTTACCTGAATGCTTCAAAAACTTGATGTCATATAGAAAAACAAGTCCTTGAACTTTCAACTACTTAGTATTGATATGGAAATCATGCCATGCTTTCTGCCTTTTCTTTTCTATGTTTTGATGAAATCTTATGATGAAGCATTCTTCCTCCATTTGAATGAGCTGTGACAACCTTTGATCGAAAGCATCCACATCTGTCATTTCAGTTAGCACAACATTCCTTAATATTGGCACAATATATTCCATCATCACAACAACTTCTTGTCCATAGACCAATCTAAATGGACTGTGTCATGTTAATCTTTTTCATGTTGTGCGATATGCCCATAAAGATGAAACTTTATGGTCCCAATCATCTCTGTGCATGTTGCACACCTTGGTTAATTCATTTTCCAGAATCATGTTAAATGCTTCAAATGTTACATTCTCCTGAGCTAATAGGGTTTCGTTTTCCTATGTTGGATCTGAAATTTTGCGGTAATCTCGTCAATCAATTTGTTAACAAAATGCATACATTGATCACTTAGAAGAATTTTAGGGCAGCCAAATCTTGTCACCACATTTTCAAATAGAAATTTTTTCATAGTGGCAATAGTGCAATATTTAACAGGTGCTATTGTTCCTTCATCCCAATAATCCCCAATGTTGGTGAACTTTGGGTTTTCCAGTGAACCAATGTTAACTTTATTAATTCCGAGCGGCTAGAGAAACTATTCTATATAAATACCACTTCCTTCCACTTCGCACATACCCTTCGACTATGGTATACTAAGGTTGGTTGGATCATTGTCTAGCTCTCCAACCAGATTATAACAAGCCATCCAGTGCTGGATTTTCATACTGCAATGGTGGGAATGCACCACTTTGATATGGATTTCAACACATATATTCTCCTTTATCATTTGAAGTGCAACATCGATTGTCGGTTTCTCATCAGCAAATTCAAATGTGTGTGCAAATTGCTTAACTATATCTTCCCAATCCTGAGTTCCTTATCACAAATCCATGGATGTATTTTGCAAATGTCACACGACAATGATTAAGGTGTTCAATAGGGTTTGATAACCTTGTGTACTTTTAACCTGACACTCCAATTATTTTTCGAACCTAACTTCCAGTAATATTCTGCAGTGTGGCCACTCTGATATAGACTGCTTATGTGTACCCCACCATCTGGTGGGCATAGCTTTTAGCACATAGTATAATGCAAACAAGTGTTGCAGTTCTATTACCAGTCCTTCAAATTCACCTAGGAAAGTCACCATATCAGGTAATCCCTCATATGTGGGTAACTCCCTCGACCGAGTCTCCACCCATTACAGAGACCTTGTAATCCTAATGCATCTCCTCATAGATACCTCATGCAGTCTATTTTTCCAATTCTCCAATGCCTCTCCTGAATCTGATGTGCATGAGCTAGTACTCCTCCAGCTCAGGTTCCCATTCATTGTAGGATTTATGTAATCATATTTTAAGTAAGTGACATTATAAATATGATCCAGATAATCACCTTGTCCTTCAATATAGACTGGTTTGACATATCTTTTCCCCTCTAGTGGGTCAATAGGTGCAACTACCCTCTTTTATTCATCTTAAAATGAGAGGATTCTTTTCGTGAAGTTTATGATTTTTTGATTATCTATCACCCAATATATCCCCAAAATCGTGGGTACAGGTTCATGTCATTGAAAATATCGATAACTTCAAAATATTCAAATGTGCACAACCCCTCAATGTTGACAGGAACTTGACTTAACCTACCAATTGGTAGGACCTTCACCTGATTTCCAAGTCACAACTGGACAATGGAATAATCCAAGTGTGGCTTTCCCATGCTTTCCCAAGTTTGTCGTGTCAGATTGTTGACGTCCGACCCCAGATCTAGGATAATATAATCCATTTTGTAGTCTTGGATCTACACAGTCATTCTTAACTCATGGGCAGTTTTGTATTTCTTCTTTCTAAAAAGGTTAACTTTTCTTTCAGGTTGGGACTCTGGGGTTTCTTCAATAACCGCTTTTAATTATGCAAGAACATCTTTATCTTGGATCAACACTAAGCAACTTGAAAGGAATGTTTTGATATTACTAACCTTGTTTGGAGCCTGCTTCTAGAATATCTGTTGGAAACCTTAAGGAATCTCCTTGACTTCGAATGAGGTCGACAGTTGTTGTTCATCGAAAAAATATGGGCACACCTCCAAGAATACTTGCTTCCTCTTTTGAACATCAAATGACACTTTCTTCTATGTTGCAAGTCACACCTGCGGTAGTTCATGTTGTACACTCTGGTCTTCTCTAGTCGCAGCACCTCCTCATGTTACAAAAATGATTTTTTGTTCTCGCAGCTCCATGGAAATCATTTGAACCGTTAGGGTTCGGTGGGGTGTTAGGAACTCCCACACTCCATTCTTTCCATTTCACAATCAACTGGGGACACTGTTCCACATTATGATCCCATGCTTTGCAATATGAGGATGTCTTTGTAGGTTCCTGGCAATCTCTAGCATAATAGCTCGTCTCTCCACTGTCATAGCACACGACTTGACCTCTTTCTCTTCCAAATATTCCTGAGTACTATCCTCTTCCTCTGAAATCCCCCCCTAAGCAGAGGGTGTTGTTGATACGATGGATACTAATTCTGTGGGTATTGAGGTTGATACTATGGATGATGTATAAAATCGTAGTGCACTTTTTCGTGTTCATCCTAAGCCTACCCATTAGTCTTCATTAGGTAGGTGTCTACCGTTTTCTCCTTCAAAAGATGATATGCTCTGCAATGTTTCTTGTCATGTCCTACTGATTTACAAAATTTACAATAAATACTGGTTGGGGTACTTACAATCTTCTATAGGTACAGACATTCTTCGTCATAATGTCCTACGGTCTGGCATATTCTACACCAAAGTTTTCCTTGGTTACTCAATGGATTAGGTGCTCCTGATTAAATATAGTTCATGTATGTTGGACAATTATCCTTGTGGTGTCCATATGTTCTACATATTGTACATAATAAATCCTCCTAAACTTATTTTCCCTTCTTAATACCCTAAAGCTGTACCGTCAGGTTAGCTAACTGCGACGAATTCTGCATCATGCCTGCGCCACCATCTCCCATCAGTGAGGCTTTCAGCTTCATATCTATTTCTAGCACTTTTGTCTATGACACAATATTTTTATGCATCAAAGGGCCTCAGATGTGTGGTAACAATGAAAAAATAAACCACTCCTTGTGTTGTACATCCGACATTTGGAAACTTACTTTGGCCATCAAATTTTTAAATCGTTGGTCAAAATCCCATATGGACTCTATCAATGACTGTTTGATCTCCTTGATCTCTATGATACACTGCAAATCTAATTTAGATTTTCTAAACTCATAAATCATCGTGAGTTGGATCTCATTAAGAGTATTATGTGGATCTCCTGCTAGTACTATGCATAACTTCATAAACCAGTCCAGCGCATGACCCTGCAGAGTCATGATCATCTGCTCTTTTCTTATGTCCTTGTTTTGAACTTGGATAACCGTCCAAATGGCTTCACAGAGGAACCAATGTTGCTTTGGATCTTCTACTCCATTTCCATTGAATGTAGGTAACCTAATATTTGTCCCATCCATTGAGTTGGCATCGGGATGTTCAATGAACAATTTAATGAAGGTGAACTTCCTTGTGGACTAGTCACAGAAGTAGTACTACTAGTATTCATAGTTCTTTTAGGAGACAAGGCTCTATATCTTACCTTTGGCGATGTTGCTGGTGTGGTGTAGTTACGTTATGATCTTGGTGTCTTTGTAGATTCTTATGACTCTTCTGCTCCTTCCAAAATTGGGTTATATTTTTCCTCTTGATCATAATACCCTTCGTCTATACATGACTCAAAATTGTACTCCCTTTCTCTGAACAAAATAGGAATCTATATTTCTTCTTTTACTCGACCAGAATCTTCTTCCACTCCTTAAAAATCCACCTTCTATACTCCCTGGGAACATCTCATCTCACCATTTCCCATTTTCTTTATAGGTCATCTGCGACATATCCTTTATTCTGGATATGTGACTCAAATGCTCAGTTGCAAAATTCCCTTCTCATAGATGAGCATTTTTATCCATGTATTTATAGATAACAAGCACCTCCCGCGGGGTCCTTGGAAAAAATTTCTTTCAGCTTCACTGTATAAGGTTATCATCTCAACTGTAAGCTTAGTGATATATCCTTAAAAAATACTATCGACCCAAAATTCAATACCTCTATATATGGGGTTACTTAAACTTGATAACTTGCGTATCAGCTAAGCACTCCACTCGACTTCTTCCCTTCTCTAAAAGTTTGTATGTCGAGTTGCCAATATTGACAACCATTCATGCAGAACAATAGGAAACTCTGCAAAGAATATTTTTTGAATATCTATGTATAGGTATAGGTCCAACCAATATTCTAGGCTCAACCGCGAACGCGAGCCTCCACTTTCCCTTTGTGTAAATGCTAATGTCTTAGACTCCATCCAATCCTTGATTCCCTTCCTTGTCGGCTACCACAACATTCCATTGACTCAAATGATTAAGGGTCCCAAAAACATAAACAATTTTTGGATACTTTTCCTTACCCTTGCGACCCAGGTTCAACAAACCCACAAAACCAACAAACACCCAAACACATTGGCCGGACGGAGCAAGACCAGTCAGCAGCACTTGAAGCGCAGGCGCAGTCTCACCCAAGATATCTTAATAGGTAACTTCCAGAACCATGTTTCGGTAGTCAGCAATGGATTAAGTTATTCGCAAAAGAACTTGAAATGATATAAAATTCTGTCAATGTTACTACGCATTCTAACAATAATTGACAATGGCGCAACTATATTACAACTTAATAGTAAATGGGCATGAAATAATACACAATGCTTCGATGATACTTTAGTCATTCATTCATTCAATTGATTTTATCAATGTTGTGACATTCACTTAAGAAATAAACAAAAATAATACAAGATAACCCACAAATATTCAACAAGCATATTCATTCGACACAAGATGTAACGTGGAAACCCAACCAGGAAAAACAACAAAGGTGATCTTCATCTGGCATGAGAAATATATGGCACCTTTCAATCTGTGACTTGACTGCAAATTGTTTGAGATATGTCTTTTTAGCTCAGAATCTTTCTTTTTCTCATGCTCTCTAGTTTTATTATTCTCTTCTTCTACTCTACTCTCCTACTGATCCGCACACATCCTGGATCGACTCTTATACTCTACTATCTATGCACTCAACTGCAGATTGACTCCTACTATTTGACAACCCTTCTGCAAAATGGGTTCTGTTGCTCAACAGCCTACTACAACACTACTATCAAAATTCTCTTCAATTTATTCAATTATTTTCTAACTATTTTGAACCCTTATACAAAATGAGCTCCTCCTATTTATAAATTCTACAAGACCATGCAAGGTCGACTACATACAACTTACTTAGTGCAGGTCATTATCAGCCGTAAAAAATGGTTACAAATTGACAGAATGACTGAGACAAGGCGCTATTGGCCTGACTTACAAATATTCCTTCATATGTGCCTTGTTCGCCAGCTTGCGTCGACATAGTTCTTGCACTTCGATTTCTTCCTTGTGCTCTTTCTTGGCCCAACACTTACTTAACCTCATTCATCTCTTGCTTATTTGTATTCTTATTTTCACAAGATACGTGTCCACTTGGTTAAGTCCCTTTACTTTAGATCACATCCCATTGGATTGCATCTTTTTAAAGTTAGGACGTGCGTCGGCATACCACTATTTCACAAGTCATCTTTGTATAGATTATGGCACACATATGTCAACATTCTTGTGGGACTTTTGCACACATTGGTTTAAAAAAATTATACTACTTACCATATTCCTTGTGGGAATTTGTAAACAACTTATTTTTCTTTAATTATAAGTATCACAACTAGAATTTGTGCATTTTTTTCTATTTTCAACATTCTTGTAAGTGTGTGATTCTATCCACATTGTGACCAATGTCATGGTGGCATAATTTATTTCATGTGTCTTTGGTCCATCATCAATTCCCACACATCTAACTTCTGATCCTTGATATTTTTACATCAACGATAACACATCTAACCTTTGATCAATGGCAATAAATATGACCTTTGAGTTTTGATCAACGCCTACATATTATCCTGATCTTTGATATTTTGACATCAATGACAAGACATATTCAACATATAGTTCTTCACATATTAATAAAAACATTTATACATAAAAGAATCCACTACATACAATCATTAACATCAATTTATTTTCAAACGAAAAAATATTTATATTCATCAAAATTAGAACATACATGTTTTCATCCATAGGACTAATAAAAAAATGAATCCCTATTGTTATATGATACCTAGGGACTCAAAAACAAATGGGACAGATCTTGTCGAGGTTATCACCCCGACAAGAGTAGATAAAAAATATCAAAGTGTAGAACATTCTTTTAACATCAAAAGGTCATTTTCTTTGCCTCATGGCCATCCTTATATTCCATCAAGACAAATGTTCCAGGATGTAGAGTTAAGTCATTCTTTGAAAGCTCATCAACCTTAATTTTGAGCTCCTAGTAGATGTGTGTGAAGCATGTCTAATGGAACTAATGAAGTGATCTTCTTATTTTTTGCATGAGGTGGTCAAGATGAACATTTTCCACGAAAATATTATTATTTGTCCAATCTAACTTCATTTCACTCTTATGTATATTAAGTAAATTTAGCCAATTCATTTATACAATATTACAGTGTACTACTTGTATAGAATGAGTGATGTATTCTTAATTTGAGTTTTTTACAAGTGGATCTTCAAGTTCTAATGTACTACTTCAAATCAAAATTATGCACAATTGCAGACCTCAAGTCACAATTCAAAGTTTTTAACTTGCATTGACATTGAGGAGAATCACCCTTGATCAAGATTGTAAGTTCTTTTCTTAGCAAACTTTGTTGATTATTTTGAGTTCCTCATTTAATTCAAAATACATATTCATGGAGGTAATATGTATTTTTAAAATACGATTATTGGTGAGGCTTATGTGCAAGAGACAATTGTTTTTTATTAAGCCTATGTTTAATAGATAATTGTAATTGATGAGCATTATGGGTTTCCATAAGGGTTTGGATCACATCCCTACATTACCAATGTTTCTAGGGATGCGATGGTGTTATAAAATTTTCTTTATTGCATGGAGGTACCCCAAGTATTAGGGACATTCTCACCAATTATTTTGATTGTAAAAGAAAGTTCTTCTCTTTGTAATTTGGAATCGATGATGCCAAGACTACCCATTTCTTTGGGCATGTAAAAATTTCACTTGTATACATTATGAAATCCATACATTGGATCAAAGAAAAATATTTGAGTTGTTGAATCACTCTCACTTGCAAGATTGATTGATAAAATCCAACATGATGAATAGTAAATGTGTGTAGCTAATAACATTTTTGCACAAATTGAAACTTAGTTAAGAGAATTGTTGTCATACTCCAATATGTAATTTTATTATCAATTATTTTAACCAATACTTCCATAAGTCAATTGGAAATGTCATGAAATGTATGGAAATATTAAAAATATAATTGTATTCCCTCATTCAATCTTAGGTTCATTGAAAAACATACAACCAATATGGGCACTATGACCAGGGTAATTTTTAGCGGTGAAATTTCTCCAATTAGATATTTTTTTGGGTTTTTTTCATTAAATAAATTCACTATTTGGTCATTTTTAGTGTCTAATATCGCCTACATTTACATAAAATATGTTTTTTTTTATCATAATATTTGCCAAAATTTACTCATTTCGGTTTTAATTGTATGTTTCATATTTAATATTTTCTTACCTGTCTATAAACATGTTTTTTTCAATCCAAAAAAATCACCTAGAATACTATACTTAAGTATAATATTAGAATCCTTAAAAAATTACCTGATTGTGACCCACTTTCAATTAAATTTCCATCCCAAATCCTTATAAAATATTTAATGTAGAAATTTCTACTTTTATAAGAACCTATTCTATCGTCAAGAAAAAATCAAAGTTAAAATGTCTATTAATAAACTATTGGTTTCCCTTTCTTGGTCAGAAAATTATATTTATTGTGCTCTTTACCACCTATTTTGCAACTAGATAGCTAAGGCCATCCTTTAAATAAACAATGTGATGTAGACAATGAATTCCTTTCTTAATTGATTTGAATATAAAAAAAATTTACAATCCAACTATGTTGATGGTGATGTAAGTTGTTGTACAAGGGATTGATTGCATTGATCAAATGACACCTAAATCCCATAATTGATAGCATTCCTAACACAAAAGGTCCCTAACATATAATTTTAGTATCTATTTTACTCGATAGAGTGTCTTGGGTTGGCCTTGACCAATAGTTCAAGCCCCATTCCATAACTTCTCATACTGCCACAATGGCACCATATTGGGAAGGACATATAATCTATGGATGAAAGTGGTTGATAAGAGTAGACCTTTGAATGCATTTTTCATATCATGGAATTGATAAAGCACACTGCATACAAAGGGAATTGTGCCTATAATGGCCCTTTACTCAAGCATAGGCCTTGATAAATCACAGTGCATACAAATGGCCATGATAAGCCTATGGAATCCTTTGTCTCCATTGTTCTTACATAGGATTGTGCTTGTCATGACCCTTAATCCATATTTGTTTTGGAATCCTAGGAGTAAAATTTGCAGCGTCCTCAATGCATGCGAAAATTCCTCAGTTTTTCAATTCCATATATTTTTTACCTTTATCATTTGATCCTATAAATGTATATATATATTGTGGTTCACCTACCCCCAGCGGGGCTTGTTACATCCATAGGAACAACACATAGGGGGGCCACCCACAGGGGTTTTTCCCATTCACTCTGATTCTAGAGCTAACCCGATGGGGACATCAAGTGAGTCCCTTATATAATGATGTATATCCTCCCATGGATTTGACCCTGAGACCTTCTACTCACAAAGCACTCGACCGCTTGAGCTATCCCTCCAGGATACATGCACACATATATATTGGTGGGGGGGGGGGGGGGGGGGGGGGGTGGCGGCGTTGGGAACCTTGATTTTAGTATTCTAAACCTTTTTTTAAGTTGTTTCCTCCACTCTTTTTTTCTATGTAACTTTTAATTGGAATTTGGATTGTGGAACTAAACATTATAATTTTAAGGGTTTTTTTACATTCTTCTCCCAAACTCCTAGACATGGTTAAGAAAGAGTACACTCTAAACATGGTTAAGACAGATGGGAATTTTATATAGTTATAGGCATGTTCTAACGTTATTGTACCTAAATAATAATGTATTGTACATGTTGAATATTGCACTTATGTATTTTCCTCTATAGTTGGTGTATAAAATAATAACTGTGCAATTCATGCAAATGATAACCTTTATATTTCTACGCTTTAATTCTTAATCCTTGGTGCTTCTGCTAGGTCGACTATTGGAGATATAATTCTATCTAAATCAACTAAATATTGATCCATGGATTTAGAGCATAGTGAAGTGATGTTACTAAAATTATTGTTGTCCCTACGTTTGAACTATGATGCTTCTATCAATGAAGGATTTGGATTCAAATGATGTAAACTATGGAAAAAAACAATGCTATCTTTATTCCTATTGGAACCGTATATGCATTAGCAATGATGGAACTATGTAACCCACTATTTATATTTATATTTTCCAATGAATATTTACAACAATGTATAGCCACTAGACTACCCTTATGCCTAAGCCAAACAATTTGAAAATGGTTGTCAGGATTAATTTCATTTACTATATATTAGAAAATAAAATTCATATATAGAAGTAGGCCTAAGCATATATAATATTTTTACAATTTTTTAATGTTAAATTTACTTTCTATAAACTATATAACAAAAGAATAAAATAAAACCACAAAAACTCATCTAGACTCTAAATTAGATTATATAGTCAATGCTCTACATTTTGAGATATAGTTTCTTCTTCATTGATGTGACATGAATTTTTATTCATCTAGTTTCTTGACTTATTCATTCTCCCTTTCCCAACTGTTCATTTTAGAAAAGTACTAAAATCTAGAGGTGTTGGTTTATCCCACAATACTGAGAGGGGGGGGGGGTGAATCGGTATTGCCATTTTTTACTTTAAAATACACAAAATAAGCAATCAAGACATAGATTTTATCGTGGAAACCTCAAACGAGCAAACCACCAACACAAACTCATTAATGAGATGAATTTACAAAATTGTTTATCTTCTACAACAAAAAGGATGTAGATACACCTTAGATTTTTCCTGCAACTACAGACAAGGATGCTACAACACCCCTATGGTTTTCTACCTTCTTCAACAGACAAGGATTCTATGACACCCTGTTCTCTAGCTACAAATGGAAGGAGGTTTCGACCCCCTGCAGACCTGTGGCCTACCTTAGCACCACCATGCCATGCTAGAATTTTTTTCTCAGTCTTTTAGAACAGTTGAAAAACTATTCACTTTGGACTCTATCAATCTTACAGATAGAGACATTTAATTCTTTTTTATATTTATTCAATAAATACCCTTTACCTATTTCTTATCAATGCATCTCTCCATATTCGTGCTCTTTCATTTTGGATCATGATTGTTCACTTACATACACAAACAATCATCATCCAACCGCGCAATCATCGCATCATTTCAGTGAAGACACCGTTTTGTTTCTTCCCATAGCTTAGAATTCATTTCCATGGTCTTGTTCATCATTTTTTGGTGTTTCCATAATCTTCTTCACCAGATATAATCCAGACAGTTTATCTTCTCTACCGATTTCTTTTTAAATCGTATTTCTGCACCAATTTTTTGTTTCAGGGATTTCCCACTGTTGATTTTCATTGGGATTTTCCTTGAGTGTCGATCTCCATATTGCAGGATGCAAGATGAAATATATAAAATTCGTATCTTGACTCCCCTCTTTTGTATTTCTGCAAACTCCTTTCCACACTCTGAAATGTGAGATTTGGTTTCCCACCATTGATCTTTATCGAGAATCACCATGAGCTTCGATCTCCATATTGCGGGATGCGGGACGCAGGGTATAACATTCATATCTCGAATCTCCACCTTTGTCTTTCCACAAACTCCTTTTCGCACTCTAAATTGTGAGAGTTGGTTTCCCACCGTTGATCTTTATCAAGAATCTCCATGAGTGTTGATCACCATATTTTGAGATGCAGGATGCGGGATGCATGATGAAACATTTCCTCAAATCATATCTCGAGTTTCCACAAGATCCTTTCCGTAAGATACTTTCTGATTAATACAGAACTTTGTATTTTCTGCCTAACTATGGGAATTAATTCTTAACTTTCAGATATAGTGCGAGATTAATATAAGTCGTCCGATCTTGATTGTTGCAAAAATTCATCCTTTTTCCTTTGTTTTGTGGAGCTGATCCTTGGATCTAGGGTGGGACTAATCTCCGTCGTCCAATCTTATTCCTTCATGGAAATTTTTTCACTTTGAACATGTTTAACCTCTACGTTAGTTCTTTCAACAAAAACATTGTGAGTTGTTGATTTACTTGGATGATCAATCTCAGTCGTTCAACTTGCTACATGGTTATTCATTTGTTATTCAACCTATAACCTATAACAGGTTTATCCCTTTGTTATTATGTTGATTTAATCTTGCCACCATATCTTTAACTTTCATTAATAGTTTTGACATCAATGACAACCATTTTAATCAACAATATTCCCCTTTGTCATTGATGGAAAAATATTTAATCATTCTCCCCCTTTGACACTAATGACAAATAAACCTCTGTGTCTAACAGCTCCCCTAGTCATCATATTTTCCCCTGAGGTTGTGGTTTCTCCTCTTAGTGGTTTTGTAAAGGAATTACTCCCATATTCTATCTAAGATGCTCAAAGACTTCCTTAGGTAGTGGTTTGGTGAAAATGTCAGCAATCTATTCTTTTGTGTTAATGTATTCTAATCTGACAGCTTTTTGAGATACATGTTCTCTTAGATAATGATACTTGATTGGTATATGTTTTGTCTTAGAATGCATAATAGGATTTTTAGACATATTTATAGCACTGGTTTTATCACACTTGATCACTATTGGATCTTCATATTTTATAAGCAGATCTTCTAGGGTTTGTTTCATCCAAATAACTTGAGTGCAACATGAGGCGGCAACAATATATTCAGATTCTGTTGTAGAGAGTGAAATGGAGGATTCTTTTTTACTTGACCATGATACTAAATAATTTTCGAGAAAGAATGCTGCTCCACTAGTACTTTTCTGATCATCAATACTTCTTTCCCAGTCTGCAACAGTAAATGTTTTCAATATAAAGCCTTGTCCTTTTGGATACCATAAACCATACTCCATGGTAATTTTTAGATATCTGAGAATCCTTTTTACCACTGTTACATGTGTTTCTTTGGGATCTTACTAGAATCTATCCACCAATCCAACAACTTGCATCACATCTAGTCTTATGGCTGTCACATATATAAGACTTCCAATCATGGATCTAAACATGGTATGATCTACTTCCAGAGATTCATCATCCTTACTTAACTTACAACTGGTGACCATAGGAGTACCAACAGGTTTGGAATATTCCATTTTAAACTTTTTCAGCATATATTTGATGTACTTAGTTTGAGAGATGAAAATTCCTTCGTCAGTTTGTTAGACTTGCAATCCCAGGAAGAAATTCAATTTACCCAACATTGACATTTTAAATTATTTCCTCACTTTAGAGTCAAAATCTACACTTAAGATTTGAATATTTCTTCCAAATATGATATCATCC
The DNA here is from genome assembly GCA_001517045.1 of Pseudotsuga menziesii. NCBI lineage: Eukaryota > Viridiplantae > Streptophyta > Pinopsida > Pinales > Pinaceae > Pseudotsuga > Pseudotsuga menziesii. The sequence continues at coordinate 23,585 of LPNX010025370.1, read as the reverse complement.
ATATAGAAAACAATGATGATCATATTTATATCTTCGATCTTTAGGTAAAGATTACTTTTAGTGGCTCATCTTTTAAACCCTTGTTGTTTCAAGTAATCATTCTAGTCTTGAAAACCATGCTCTCAAAGCTTGTTTGAGACCATAGAGCGCCTTCTTCAGTTTAAAGACATAATATTTGTTCTTTGAGAAAATAAATCCTTCAGGTTGTTCAATATATACTTCTTCTTCTAGTTTTCCATTCAGGAATGCAGACTTGACATCCATTTGATATAATTTGAAATTTTTATTGCATGACAATTCTAAAAACATTCGGATTTATTCAAGTCGTGCTACAGGAGCATAAGTTTCTTCAAAGTCAATACCTTCCACTTGGGCATACCCCTTACAAACCAATATTTCTTTGTTCCTTATTACCTTTCCATTTTGATCGAACTTGTTTTTGAAAATCAATTTGGTTCCTACAATGTTCTTATCTTTAGGTCATGGGACAAGTTCCTAGGCCTCATTTTTCTCAATTTGATGTAGTTATTCATTCATGGATTTGACCCATTCATCACTTTTACTGGATTCTGTAAATTTCTTGGGTTCAACTATTGAGAGTAGGGCTTGTTCAACACTTGGTAGTTTTCTTCTTGTTATGACTCCAACATTTTTATCATCCATGATCTGTGACTCTGGATGATTCTTTTGTATCCTTCTAGAAGGATTTTTAGTGTCAGGTCTAGGGAATTCTTCTTCATCTTGCTATGTATATTGCTTCTCTTTGTCTTCTTCTTCATTATGAAGGCTCTCATCCTTTTGGAAGTCTTTTACTTCATCATCACATGTATTTTCAATACTGTCAATATTTTTCTCTTTCCTAGGTTTCATATCATCTAATTTCTATTATTCTTGCACATTGATCTAGGAACAAAGCATCAATCTTATCAAAGAATAATCAAAAAATAACTCATGAAATGGTGTTAATCGGAACCAGAATTGGTTTCCTCTCTATATATTTAATAAACTATGAATGGTTACAATACCAATGTCAAGCAATAGCTTGAATCAATGAGAAATTCGAATACCTAAGGAGGCAATTCGAAATCATGAATGAGTCTGGCTTAACTGACTGTCATCCATTCAATCACACGCAGTTAACCACTTGACCAAAACCCTAATTGACTCACCAAACCCTAACTAAAGTTGGAGTGCAATAAATGACTGAATCTCAACTGAAGGAGATCAAACACATGTCATAGCAAGCCAACCATCAAGTGCTAGTGCTCCATGACTTCAATGAACCCCGATGAGGTTAACTGAAGCTGAACTGATTATCAAAATTTGGTGGAGGTGCCCCTATTGACTCCATATCATTAAATAATATTTTTAATGAGAGGAGGTTCCTTAACTAACTGATTGAACTAATTGTAACCACTAGTTAGCAATTAGGTGCATTAATATCACTCAGATCACCCCCAGAGTGCTCCAGTTATCCTCCTTGACTGTAGGTAGGCATGGTTATGACTGGATGATGGAAATTAATGCTCCAGTGATATCAATTAATGTCAATTATACTTAGGATAGTGGTTTAACTAGGATAATTTGACCAAAAAGAGTGTGTATGATGGTAAATGTCTCCAACATCCCCCCTTAAGCTATACTCAGGAAGAGTTAGAAAAAATAGATGCATAAAAATGCTAGGGCCCCGGAAACTAAGGCCATAGGTCACCCTGTACAATGTTGAAACTGAAACAATGCTCAAAACAAACTAAGTGAGGAAAAGAGGGAAAACCCAGTGGGAAAGCCCCCCCCTCAAGATGAACATTGAAAGTAGTCTGGATCACCCGGATGAAATCACCCCCAATAGTGAATAGAGGTAAGTGAACTTATTTTCTGAAAATATCTTGGTGAAGATGTCTACAATATGCTCATTAGTCAGGCAGTATTGCAGAATGATGAACCTATCATGCACTAGCTCCCTGATGTAGTGCATGTGAATATCTACATGCTTGGTCCTCTGCCTGGTAACTGGATCTGTGGATATCTTAATAGCACTCTGGTTGTCACAAAAGAGGATAGTGGAAAAATTACTACCAAGATCAAACTCTGAAAGAATTCCTTGCAACCAAACTGCTTGGATGCAAGCATTCATTGCTCCTTGATACTCGGCCTCTACTGAATATAGTGCTATGGCAGCCTGCTTTTTGCTTGAACAGCAAATGGGGCCACCACCAAACATGAATAAATATCCAAAATTTGACTTTCAATCAATAGAATCACCCTCCCAATTGGAATCTATGTATCCAACCAGCTCTAGCTCGGAGTCTGCAGCATAGTGAATGACGTAGGTCCTGGTTCCCTGAATGTACTGGAGGATCCTCTTGGATGCCTTCCAATGAATATCATGAGGCTGCTGCATGTATCTTGATACAACATTCATGGCATAACAAATATCAGGCCTATAATGTGTCAAGTACAACAAGCTACCAATTAGTTGTCGATAGATAGTGCAGTCCATGGGAGGTGTGTGTTTTCCTTCTTCAAGGCTGATCCCTGAAAGGAAAGGGAATGGTGCAGACCTACATTCAGCCATGTTAAACTTGACTAATAGGTATGAATTTTATTTGTACTGAGTGACCATAATCCCATCAGAATTTTTCTCGATTTGAAGCCCCAAAAATTGTTTTAGAAGCCCCAAATCACTCATTTCAAAGGCATTGTGGAGAGCAGTTTTGATGGCTGAAATGGAGGCAATTGTGCTACCTGTTATCAATAATTTATCGACATATAAAACAATGATAATTATATGACCATAATGCTTCTGTAAATACACATTTGGATCTGATCTACATCTCTAAAATTTTTGCGAGAGAAGGAAGGAATCCATCTTGGAATACCACTCTCTTGGGGCTTGTTTTAACCCATATAGTGACTTCTTTAGCTTGCAAACCAAATATGGATCAGTGATGTAGCCCTTAGGATGATTCATTTATATATTTTCATGAATATCTCCATGTATAAAGGCTGACTTAACATCCATGTGATGCACCTCCCAGTGCTTGGATGCTGAAACAGCCAAAACAAGGCAGATGGAGTCCATTTTTGCAACCGGTGCAAAGGTCTCATGGTAGTCCACTCCTTGGACCTGAGAGAAACATTTTGATACCAGTTTTGCCTTATATTTGCATTTTATTCCATCAGCAACAACATTTTTTTGAAACACCCACTTGCATTGAACCAATTTCCTTCCCGAATGAAGAGAAACTAGCTCCCAAGTAGTGTTTTTTTGAAGAGAATTCATCTCTTCATCCATGGAAACTTGACATCTCGGATCATTCCAAGCATGGTAGTAGGATTTTGGATCTGAAATAATAATCAAATAGCAATTTTTAGACAGCAAATTATCAGAACAAGAGAGCACAATACCTGCTCTTTGGAAATCAGACTGGGTTCTCCTTGGATCATCCAGATTTCCAATGTTTTCTCTTGCGGAGGAGAGTGTATGTTGGACCCATGTAGGAAGATGATTTTGCACTTCAGGTTTTGATTCAGAATCTGATGATTGCTTAAAATTTATATCAGAAATTAGAGGATCTAAATCATGGTCATCACCCCCAATTTCATCATCCAAATATTCAGTAGAATAGGAAGGAAATTCAACAGTTTTCTCCTTCACTAGTTCCACCTCCTGAAGAGGCTCATCGAACTTGACACTTCTATCGATGATGATCTATTTGGTATTGATATACAGTAGCTTGAATCCTTTAGATTCATCAGGATACCCAATAAATAGACATTCTATTCTTTTTGGTTGCAAAGCCCTTCTTTTATCAAGCAAAATCTGGGCCCATGTAGTGGACCCAAACACCCGTAGGTTCGACACATACGGCTTGTGTCCGAAGTATGCTTTGAAAGGAGTATTTACTTTCATGGATGAGTGTGGCACCCTATTCTTAATGTATGCTGCAGAATGCATGGATTCATCCCACAAATTTGCAGAAAGCTTGTTTGACTCCAACATATAGGTGGTCATCTCCTTGAGAGACCGGTTCTTCCTTTCCACTACTCCGTTCTGCTGGGGAGTGTAGGGAATTGAATGCTGGACCTGAATAACACTTTGGACTCATATGTATAGAAACTCATTACTGACATACTCCCCTCCATGATCATATCTCAAGATATTGATCTTAAGCCCAGAGGCATTTTCGATCAAGGCCTTCAATTCAAAAAAATTTTCACATACTTCTGATTTCTTTTTGAGAAAGAAAACCCATGTATACCTTGAAAAATCATCAATAAAATTAAGGAGGTACCTTGATCCATTCATGTATGTGATAGGAATCAGACCACTGATATCAGAATGTATCATCCCCAATATGCTTGTAGCTCGATTTGCCTTCCCCCGATCAAACTGGTGCTCAGGGTGTTTTCCAATCACACAGCCCTTGCAAATTCCTGTGGTTTCTTTGATGACTGACAGGCCTTCAACCATGGAGTATTTCTATAATTTCTGCAAATATTTGAAATTAATATGGCCAAACCTCTCATGCCACATCCAACTAACCTCATTTCCATGAGTTAGCAGAGCGGTGGGATTACATCCGCAACAAAGTGAGAGAACTCACAGGATTTTGCATGATGGTTTGCAAGGCCTTTAGCAATGAGTTTCCCGGATGCAATTTCTGTTATCTCAACATGATTTGGGCTGAAAGAAACTATCTTAGGCATTCATGTATGTGTCATCTGATAGACACTAAGGATATTTTCTGCTAGAGACGGTACATACAAAACATTAGAGAAAAAACCATTTTCAAGATCTACAGTACCTTGTCCTTCGGAAATGATGGTGGAGTCATCTCCCATGTGGATGGGGATGGATTTGCCAGTCTCCAAGGATGAAAAGGAGTCTTTTTCAGCCATCATGTGGTTTGAAGCTCTAGAGTCAATCAATAATGCTTTGGACTTTGAAGTGATTTCCATGAGGGCATGACCTTTCTCATGCTGTGGTTCCTAATCTTGGTGATCTCTCCTCCAAAAGCTCTCTGGAAGATTGATGTGATTACTCTCAAGGAGAGAGGTTGCTTCATTAATATTTTTCTTCATGTAGGAATGTTTAGGGTGAAAACCCTTCTCGTAGTAAGAACACTTGACTTTTTCTTTCCCATTGTGCCCTTTTCCTTTGTTCTTCCTTGAACCGGAAGATTCATCATGCTGCTAGTTTTCAACTCTAGGCTTGGGAGCATCAAATTTAGTTTTCTGATTTTTCTGTTGCTTTCCTTTACCCTTCAGATATTTGGGCCCTGAGACATGGAGGGCTTGGTCATGTGAAGATCGGATGATCCCCATCTGGACAAGATTGTCATGTTCATTAGTTAGGGACTCAATGAAGGCATTGAGTGTCGGCATCTTCCATCCGGGGGTTGTGAGCTTCCCTGCACGGAATGTAGAAACAAAAATTGAATAGTCAGCCCCAATTTTGGAGAGTATGAAAAGGATGAGTTGATCATCCTCCTTCTCCACATTGCATTGCTTCAAGAGTAAAATAGTATGCTTGAACTTTGTAAAGAAATAATTCAGAGTCTCAAAATTGGAAGGTTGGAGAGACATGAGTTCATTTTCGAGTTGGTAAAATCTCAAGTCATCATGATATCTGTATAGAGATTCCAATTTGTCCCATATTTATTTCGGTGTCTTCAAATCTATAAGATGGAAGAGAAGGTCTTCGGATATAGAGATGCACAAGAAACTGAAGGCTTCATCCTTCTTGTTCAAGAATCTTGATTTTTCTATGATGGATCCAAGCTCAAATTCAATGTCCATGGCGACTCTAAAAAGTCCTTTGGAGCGCAATTGAATCTCCATTTTATTTTTCCATGAGTGGAAATTGTATGGAGTCAAGAGATCTGTTGAGGAGGCCATCTGGATATGCTGTAGTGAATGCTTCACTTGTAGAAACCTGAAAATCAAAACAAAAAGGGAAAAATAAGGTCGGATAGCCTGCACATTCTAGGATTTCATCACATCCAGCATAGTCAATCAAGCAAGCTTAATCAACAAGTTCTTTACTTGGGATATTGAGTGGTAAGCCTTGGCTTCTAGTGCAGTGTTGGAATTTTGAGCTATTGCTTACTTTTCATGGAGAAATATGTCAAAAAGCTTGTTTTTGAGAGATAGATATTCATCCCGCCATATGCTCTGATACCATATTATTCTTGCACATTGATCTAGGAACAAAGCATCAATCTCATCAAATAATAATCAACAAAAAACTCATGAAATGGTTTTAATTGGAACCGGAATTGGTTTCCTCTTTGTATATTTAATAAACAATGAATGGTTACAATACCAATGTCAATCAATAGCTTGAATCAATGAGAAATTCAAATACCTAAAGAGGAAATTCAAAATCATGAGTGAGTCTGGCTTAACTGACTATCAGCCATTCAATCACACTCAGTTAACCACTTGACCAAAACCCTAATTGACTCACCAAACCCTAACTAAAGTCAGAGTGCAATAAATGACTAAATCTCAACTGAAGGAGATCAAACACATATCATAGCAAGCCAACCATCAAGTGCTAGTGCTCCATGACTTCAATGAACCCTAATGAGGTTAACTGAAGATGAACTGATCATCAGAAGTTGGTGGAGTCTCCCCTGTTGACTCTAGATCATTAAATAATATTAAATAATCATTAAATAATATATTTAATGAGAGGAGGTGCCTTAATTGATTGGTTGAACTGGTTGTAACCACCAGTTAGCAATTAGGTGCATTAATATCACTCAGATCACCCCCGAAGTTCTCCAGTTAGCCTCCTTGACTATAGGAGAAGGATAAGTTAGCCTCCTTGACTATAGGTAGGCATGGGTGTGACTAGATGATGACAATTAATGCTCCATTGATGTCAATTAATGTCAATTATACTTAGCATAGTGGTTTAACTAGGCCAGTTTGACCAAAAAGAGTGTGTATGATGGTAAATGTCTCCAACACTTTCACACCAGCACTCTCCACAAGTTTATGTAACCTTTTATTGTAACACCTGTATGCCCTTTTGGTATATGAATAACCTAGAAATATTCCTTCATCAGTCCTGGAGTCAAAATTTCTAAGGTCGTCCTTGTTTCTTTTGATGTAACAGATACTGCGAAATACTTTAAAATATTTGACTAAGGTTGGTCTTCCATAACACAATTCGTATATGTGGACATTTGTGTATACGACTTCTCTCCAAAATTAATCTGACAATATGCTTCATTGAGCATAGTTTTGGCAGCTTCTTGGAATGTTCTGTTTTTTCTTTCAACAACCCTATTCTGCTGAGGAGCTTTTGTAGCTGAAAATTGTCTCTTAATTCCACGACCTTCACAGAACTCATTGAATTCGTTTGAGGTAAATTCTACCCCATTATCAGATCTAAGACACTTAATTTTCACACCTAACTCATTTTCAGCCATTGCCTTAAAGATTTTAAATTTTTCAAAATCTTCTAATTTTTATTTGAGGAATGCCACCCATGTCATCCTTGTGTAATCATCAATGAGAAACATGAAATAGTGATCTCCTTGCAGGATTTTAGTTCTGGTTGGTCCACAAAAGTCTATGTGTATCATTTCTAGAGGATGTGAGGTCATATGTTCTTTTATTTTAAAACTGGCTCTGGTTTGTTTCCCATGTTGACAATGTTTACATACTAAGTTTAGAGGAACTACAATTTTTGGTAGATATCTTACAACTTCCTTTATGATTATTTTGGAAATATTGTCAAAACTTAAATGTCCCAACCTTATGTGCCATAACCAACTTTCATCTACCATACTTAAGTAACTTTATTTTTCATTTTCCAATATGTATACATTGTTTATATTTCTCATAGTAATGCCAACGACCTTTCCTGATTTCTTATTCTTGATTTCACATTTTTCTAAGTCAAATATACAAATGTGTCCTTGGTATCATGTTTGACTTACAATGAGGAGATTAGGTTTGAGGTTTTTAGCTAGCAAAACATTTTCTTCTTTGATCTTGCTGTTGACAATAGTTGTTTCTTTGCCGATTATTTTTGAGGACATACTGTCTCCAAAAGTGACTTTTCCCTTATTATCTTTTAGTGTTATGAATTTTCTTGGGTCACTGGTCATATGTTTTGAACAACCACTATCCAAGTGCCATAATTTTTGTTTTTCAGTTGCACATAAAGCAATCATGGAACTTTCCTTTCTTCCTTTTCTCTCCAAGACTTTTTTTTATTGGTGTTCTAAGGTTTGATTGCAACATTATTCCTTGTATGAGTCTTTAGTTTACAATCGCTTGCCATATGTCCATGGTTATTGCATTTATAACATTTTATGTCATAGTTTTGAAATAATGTAAAAATATTCTTATTTCTGTTCGACTTATTACTTGATGACTGCTTCTTGTATTCAGAAATATTTCTTTCAGTTCTACAGTTTAAGGCTTTATGACCAAAATTATTACAAGCAAAGCAGTGACCTAAAAATATCTGTAGATATCTATTTGGTATCTTGGGTGCTAGATTATTTCTATTTTTATCTTGAGAGATTAAGCCAGTTTTCTTACTTCTTTCCTTTTTATCTAGAGTCTTTAGTACTTCAATATAGCTTTTCTTACTTCTTTCTTGATTTGTGATAGGAAAAATCTTTGGCTTATTTTCTTTAATGAACCCCAAACCAGACCTATCACCTAATGGTCTTTGGCTACTCATAATGTCATCTAGAATCCTTGAGATATTCTCAGACTTTGATTTGATAGATCCTTCATCAAGCTTTCTCTTGAATTGCATAATTTCTTCTGCAATATTTTCAGACTGCTGTATTCTTCTTTTGAGTTGTAGGTTTAGGTCCTCCTCAATATTTTTGGCATCTAAGAGTTGAGCTTCCAACTGAATAATGATAAGATTTGACTGTTGGTTATTTTTCCTACATTTCTCAAGTTCTTCAAGGGTGCTAATAAGTTCATATCTTAGATCTACTTCCCCTTCTATGTCTGAGTCACTATTTGAGGCTTGAGTGTCTAGGCCCATAAATAAACTTTCAGTTTCTTCAACTTCACTTCCATCTGAATATTCACTGTCTTCCATTGTGTAAACAATTTTCTTTTTCCCATAGGGGTTTTTCTTGTTTCTTGGTTTACCCATTTTGAATTTTGAAGTTTCTTTTTCTTCATTCTCATCTTATTTAGTGTAGGTGCATTTAGAGGAAAAATTTCCAATCATTCCACAATTAAAACAATTTAAAGGTAACTTCCCCTTGTATTTTCCAGTCCCTCTCTCAAGTTTATTAATGAAAAGAGCTCCTCATCATTTGGGTTTTCTGATTGATTTTTTATGGAGGATTTAAAAGCTGCTTCTTTTCTTGAATATCCATTTTGTCATGTTCTCATCTCATATGAAGTGAGAATTCCATGTAACTCATCCATTGTTACCTTTTTAACATCATCTCATTCTTCTAACGTGGATACCTTTGGGTCATATCTCATTGGTAATGTTCTTAGTACCTTGCTTACCACTTCTTTTTCTTTTAATTTTCCTCCTAGGCCTCTGATCGCATTAACAACTTCATCTACTCAAAGAAAGTATTCTCCAACATTCTCTTCTTATTTAATTTTAAGACTTTCAAATTGACCTTTATATGTTTCAAGTTTGTATTATTTGACCTTAGATTCTCCTTCATTAAAAATTTCCAACTTGTCCCAAACTTGTTCGGTAGATGTGCATTGCATAAATTTAGTAAATACTGAGTCTGTTAAACTATTTAAGATTGAGTTTATGGCTTTGGCATTACCTTCATATTCACCTAGTTCAACTATGTTTGTAGGGTATTGGTTTCCTATTTTAAGCTCCTTTTCTGTTGCTTCCCAAACCTTCTATCCCAGGGACATCAGATGACACCTCATTCTTACACTCCAGTAAGCATAATTTTCTTTGGTAAATAGTGGAGGTTTGTTAGTGGAAAATCCTTCTTTTTGATCGATTGTACTTATTGGATGGGATCTTTGTTTCTAGTGGTTAAGTTGTTGTGAAGGAACCTGCTATGATACCAATTGTTGGTTTATCCCACAATACTAAGAGGGGGGGTGAATCAGTATTGCCACTTTTTACTTTAAAATACATAAAATAAACAATCAAGACATAGATTTTATCATGGAAACCTCAAAAGATAAAACCACCAACACACACTCATTAATAAGATGAATCTACAAAATTGTGTATCTACTGCAACATAAAGGATGTAGATACACCCTAGAATTTTCCTGAAACTACAGATAAGGATGCTACAAAAACCCTATGTTTTTCTTCCTACTTCAACAAATAAGGATTCTATGACACCCTATTATCCAGCTACGACTAGAAGAAGGATTCGACCCCCTGCAGATTTGTGGCTTTCCCTAGCACCACCATGCCACCTAGAACCCCCATGCCACCCTAGAATGATTTTCTTAGTCTTTTAGAATAGTTGAAAAACTATTCACTTTGGACTCTATCAAGCTTACAGACATAGACACTTAATTCTATTCATATTTATTCAATAAATACCCTTTACCTATATCTTATCAACGCATATCTGCATAGCCATGCTCTTTCATTTTGGATCGTGATTGTTCACTTATAGACACAACCAATCATCATCCAGCCACTCAACCGTCACATCATTTTAGCAAAGACACCATTTCGTTTCTTCCCATAGCTCATAATTCATTTATGCAGTCCTGTTCATCATTTTTTGGTGTTTCCATAATCTTCTTCATGAGATATAATCCAGACATTTGATGTTGTCTACCAATTTCTTTTTAAATCATATTTTTGCACCAATTTTCTGTTTCAGCAATTTCCCACCGTTGATTTTCATCGGGATTTTCCTTGAGTGTCGATCTCCATATTGTGGGATGTAGGATGTGAGATATAACATTCATATATAGACTCTCCACCTTTATATTTTAGCAAACTCCTTTCCGCACTCTGAAATGTGAGATTTGGTTTCCCACCATGGATCTTTATCAAGAATCACCATGAGCATCGATCTCGAGATTGTGAAATGTAGGATGCAGGATATAACATTCATATCTTGAATCTTCGCCTTTGTGTTTCTAAAAACTCCTTTCTGCATTCTGAATTATGAGAGTTGGTTTCCCAACGTTGATATTTATTGAGAATCACCATGAGCGTTGATCTCCATATTGCGAGATGCAGGATGCAACATTTCCTCAAATCATATCTTGACTTTTTGCAAGATCCTTTCTGCAATATTTCTTCTGGAGCATTGATCTCTTGCAGAGTATTTCCTAACATTCGATATTTTGGATTACGGGTTCATAAAATATTTAAATGTTACTTCCGCAATTCCCTTTTTGCATTTTTCTTCTGCACCATCGATCTCTTTTAGCGGAACTAATATCAGCTGTCCAATATTGATCTTTTGCAAAACTTTGGATTTTCCACCTAACTGTCGGAATTAATCCTTAACCATCGAATCTATTCTGGGACTAATATAATTCATCCCATCTTTATTGTTGTGAAACTTCATCCTTTCTCCTTTCTTTTGTAGAGCTGATCCTCAGTTGCTGGATCTAGGGAGGGACTAACCTCTTCTGTCCAATCTTAGTCCTTCGTGGAACTTTATCACTTTGAACATTTTTAACCTATGTGTTAGTTCATTCAAGAAAAACATTGTGAGCTATCAATTTACTTGGATTATTGATCTCAGTTGTTCAACTTTCTACAGGGTTATTCATTTGTTATTCAACCTGTAACCTGTAATAGGGTTATTCCTTTGTTATTCTATTGATTTCAGTGTGCCACCATATCTTTAAATTTCGTTAACATTTTTTACATCAATGACAACCATTTTATTCAACAAGAGGTTAGGTAGTTGCACATTCATGGAATGTGGATTAACAACTTAGAACAATCCTTAAAAATGACCAACTTTGCCAAGATATGGCCCAAAAGAGTGTACATGTTGAATCATCCCTATGTCCGGGATTTTGGGAGAATAATGTACAATAATAATTAAAAATTTAATGTTTAGTTCCACAATATCACTTCCATGGGCTTAGGGTTAATACACGGTTAGAACACACATTTAACTATCCCAAATCCCCATACATGTTAGTAAAAAACTCAAAATGTATTATTGATTGGGAAAATAGATTCACATTCTTCCTAGAATTGATGATTGAGACTATTAACTACTAACTATAGGTTAGGATATATTTGGAACATGGATTAACAACCCAAAACAATCCTTAACCATGACCAACTGTGTCAAGAGATGGACCAAAAGATGGTATATGTCACAGGTTTTATGATTGTTTCATTTACTTCCTTTCATGGTTTTATTAAACTTGTGTTCATTTTTCTGCATATATCATACAACTCCATTGACTGATGGGTATCTCTGTAACCGGAAATTCAAAACTATCTTACTGTTGCTTCCTCTTACCTCCCAAAAATTGAAACACAATACATGGTTCTGTAATATGATGATATATAAATAATTTGGAAGTTTACATTTATGATTTAAATACCACTACGTATCCCTCCCTTGAAAAATCAATCGGTATCTTGTGTCACACTTTCTCCTTCAGCTTCCATATCCATTTATGTGAGTAGTATGGATATATTGAAGTTTGTGATGAGGATTCGATATTCATATTCAAAGATGGTGGTGGTTTATTTTAACTAAGTTTGACTATTCTTTTGTATGTGTATCCATCATAATTTATTCCATGTTTTCAAAATATTTTCCTCTCCTAAATGAATAGTTTTTCAAATCAAATTAGCATTTTACAATGCAATTTTACCAAAATCCATATATTACAAACATATAATAAATCAATGAAACACCTAGATTTTAACAAAGAAAAAAAAATTAACATTTAGAAGCTTATTATTTTGCTTAAAAAAGGATTAATTTTGTAATTTTGAAAATTATTTCTCCAATTATATATCTTACCTTTAAGGGATATTAAGGCACTTTCATATATACAAATACATTTCAAATTTTGGTCATCGGTTTCTAAATTATTTCCATTAGAGAAGATCATTTCATTAAGAATTTTTATCCACTCCATCCTTTAATAGTCAAAATTGTGAAAATATTAGACATGTTCATGGTCTAGATCTAGGCATTCAACAAAATAATGTGAATGCACCCAAAACAAATATTTTTCACTAAAAAGTTCCCAACCACAACTTTTCTAATTTCATAATCTATATAGAATCCTAAGTTATACTCATTAAAAAGGAACTATGGTGAATCCGGATATAGTCATTGGAAGTTGAATATTAAAATGTAAATAGCCTTTGTTAAATTCCTACAATTTTTCCTATTATAATGAAGTATAAATAATTTCATCATCTATATACAAACCTAGGTTTACTCATCAAAAATATCTATAATGAATGATATAGTCATTTTATGTTGATGTTAGAATGTGGGAAAATGTTTGATGATGCTTATAAATTCCTACGCTTTTACAATATACCAAGTGTTTCCTTTTATCTTAAATATTTGAATCTTTTTGAGGGAATGCTCTCTTCTCCGTGAATCTCATGTTGGGTTGCATAAGTTCCTTATATTGACAAGAAATAAAATCAATAACTTAATGAAATTTGGTGTTCAAATCATAGTAAAATATTAATTATTTGAATCTTTTCGAGGGGATGCTCTCTTCTCCGTGACTTTCGTGTTCGGTTACGTAAGTTCCTTATATTCATGAGAAATAAAAACAATGGGTGGGGGCTAAAGTGGGGCCTTATACCCTAAATAAATATTTTAACACTCAAGGGACATAAATGAGTGTTTGTACCAACATAAAACATCTATGTGGTGGATATTTTTCATAAGTTGGGGCTTTATGATCTAAATGAAGGTTTTAGTGAACAATAGCTATAAACAAGAGATAAAACCACCACGCATAATATCTCTAGGGTATATTTGTCCTCAAGTGACAATATGAGTCCCATTAAGAGGTTTTGAGCACCAATCATGGTTCATAGGGATTTTCCATAGTCAATGGAGGAAACTCGTTCCTTATGCCCTAAAAAAACCTTGATGGCTCAAGTGGCTTCAACAATTTCTCAAGCCACCATACATGACATTTAAGAGATATTTGGAATACTAGTGATTTCTCTCCCACCAAGATATTTTGAGCATATTTGGTTTTGAATTGAGGATATAAATAACACGAGGAGGTTTTGAGCATAAGGGATATGTCAAAGGTCCTTTGATGATGGTTGATGGAGGAAACCTATGAACTATGACCTAATGGAAGCTTTAATGTCTTAGTGATTATGAGAAAGCATCAAATCAAGGGAAATTGTACTTGGGATAAATTTCACCCATGGGATAGTTTTCCATGTGTTTTTTCTAAAAAATGATTCACCAATTTCCATTTTTTTTAAATGATTCATCCAAAATATATCTGAAATAGGTAATTTCTCTAAAAGATGCCAAAATTTTCTAAATACTATAGAATATCCTTAGAAATTTGAATATTTTTATAAATAAATCCTCCAACAATTTATTCTTAGCTTTCTAAGAATTAGTAATATTTGTCAAGGTTTCTACACTTTAAGATAATTAACATGTTTCCTTACAACGTTTCCTACATCAAACCACCACACTACCTATTTAAGGGATCTTTGGTCTCTAATTAAATATATACACAAGTAAAAGGTTTTGAGAACCCAATATTGGGATAAGGGTCATGACCATCGTAAAGGGATGGCACTTGGTCATTAGTCTCTAAAATAATATTCTAGTGCCTAAGGGAAATGAATCAAACATCAAGAGACTTTCCTAGGGTATATTTCATTATGGATCGAGATAAAGGTGCCATTTGGAGGTTTTCGGTACTCATGATGAGTCTTAAGACCTTAACCATTGTCAAGAGATGAAAATCAATCCGAATATCATGAATGAAATTTTTGAGGACTAAGGACCATGGATAAGACCTCAAACCACCACACAATCCAGTTCTACATAATATATTTAACTTCTTAATGGGGATACACGCATCATTTAGATGTTTAGAGCATCAATTATGAGTGTTAGAGCCTTAATAATGGTTGGGGGAGAAATGATATGTATTGATGGTGGTGGCGGTGGTGGTGGTGGTGTACGTAGGTAACATCCACTGAGAGAAACTCTAGTCTATCGAACCTTGAGAGGATTACATGAATTGCTATAAATAAAATGTTGCTCAAAAACCTTAGAAATAATCGTTCCTAGGTCATCATATTTATGACACTTTAGAAGGTTAGGGAGGTTTGTATTGTATCAAATATTATGAAATTTCAATTTAATGTGGATGTACACAAGGAATTCTAAGATAAAGTGACTTTCATCCTCAACACTTGTAGTCTCATAGAGATGGAAAGTCCTTTCCACCCACAATATTTTAGGAATTGTCTAGCATCTTGTTTCAGTGTGAAGCTCATGAGATTTTTTCTTATCTTCGATATATTAATTGTATTCTTTGAACTAGTTAGAAACAATAGATATTTTGGATCTTCCATATTAGGGTTAATGACGTCCTTATAGTATCTTAATTTTATTTTAACCTCTAATTATTTTTCACCCCACATTTTCTCTTTAAACTTATATGTGATAATATTTTTAATGCTATTGATATCCTACAAAGTATCATTTTTGTCAATTCCCCAATGGTTTAAACAAACCATGGTGTCTTTATACCAACCTCTCTTGAGATGAATTTGGTCAAGTGACTATATTTTAAAGAAACTTTAGGAAGTCTCTAGTCTCCCATGTTATTTTCCTTCTACTTGTACATTAGGTACCTTGTCATAGCAATGCTCTCGATGGGGGGCATATCTAATTCTAGAAGGATAATAGGGTAGGGTCATGGGCGAGGCCTTGAGTTGTCTGAAATAACCCTCATTAGAGGAATTTTGGGGTCTAAAATGGGCCTCCTAAGGAAAATAATAAAATAATAGTTAAAATAATAAAATAATAGTTAAAATAATAAAATAATATTGATTAATTTTGGAGGAAGAAAGAAAAAAACTACTTTTTGTGTTCGTATTTTTGACATATCTCCCTATGATTTTACTCAAATTTCAATCGGGAGAGCTCGTTGGATGCAGAATCTGATTCCACATCCAACGAGTACCCACACTGCATACTTTTGACGGACTCTGCTACCCCAAAAACAAGAAATACCTGAAAAAATGTGATGATGACATCATCATCACGTTTTTTCAGGTATTTCTTGTTTTTGGGGTAGAGGGGTCCATCAAAAGTATGCAGTGTGGGTACTCGTTGGATGCGGAATCAAATTCCGCATCCAACGAGCTCCCCCGATCGAAATTTGAGTAAAAACACAATGAGATATGTCGAAAATATGAACAAAAAAAGTAGTTTTTTTTTATGACAAATATGTCAATTCAACCATTATGGTTGACTTATTTTATTGAAATTCTATTGGTTCTTGAATTCCAACTCACAAAAAGTTATTTTGGCACGTTTTCTTATAAGGCCCATTTTAGACTCCAAATTTCCTCTAATGATTATGAGATTTGATCTTTGAGTGGGGATATGGGTGCCACTATCTTACCACTTTAGGGGATGTTTAGTCTTTAAGTGTGCATATGAGTGCCATTAGGATGTTTTGAGGGATTATTTATGGAAAGCATGCATGTTTAAGAATGTACTCACATTATTTGAATCCAAAATATTTTGAGAGGAATTGTTCTCCTTTACTTACATGTTTTAATAAGTGTTTTCTTTGGATTAGAATTAGGAACAACAAACATGGTGGTTCCAAATATATAGTTATAAAATATAATCTCATTTTTATTGTGAAAATAGTTTAATTATGTTAAGGCCTTGAAATTGTACATTAAATTTTGACACAATAATTTTAAGGCCTTCTTGATTATAAAACAACAAATTTGAACTTGCAACTTTTAAAGAGGAAACACATGTTCTTAAAATTAAACCCACCAACTCAGGTTGTAGTTAAATGACGCATTGACATAACTATATACATTATATTTCTATAAAAAAAAGTATCATATCAATTTTATAATTTTATTATGTTTTTATTTACTTAATATAATTTTAGTCTCACAAATTACTTCAACAAGTTTGAACCATCTACTTAAGATATAGAGATCTTGACTTTTTATGAAAAAATATATGTTCACATTCTATGCTTGGTCAATAGTTAAGTCATTAAAATAGTATACATTGTATAATATTTGTAATGAACCTCAAAGTTCTCAAAGAAATATTAGTGAAATGGGGCATACAATTATCTTTAATTTTCTAGTAAAGACACATGCAACCGCTGTATTGTGTTAGCCACATCAATGCAATAACATAAATATTCATGGAGAATAAATGTGTAGCAAGTATAATGGGAGCATTTGTACCCACATACCACATAAGATGATTAGACATACTCTTTTTCTACGCATGTTAAATCCACAAGTTAATTAACTATAAATGAAGAGTACTATGTTCAAAAGCATTTAATCAATTATAAATAGTTGAGACTTTAGATTCAATCAACCAATATTATAAATTCTATGGATGGAATTATTAATATTATTCACACATTGTATATTTAGTTATCCCTTATTGATGCAAAATAATAGCTCAAGAACATATATACATCATGTAAATTTTAACAGTCATAAGTAGATATAGAGTAAAAATTAGCCAAATAAAACGATCTGGAAACTAAATGCATAGTTGCAACTTTCCACCCAACCATAGGCTCTCTGTTTGGAATATAGCTTTTTGTCGAAATACCACCCGTGAGATGGGAAGGAATCCACTAGAATGAAGGAACAATGAGACACTCTCCTAATATGTTTTCATCATGATTAGAATGTTACGCCTACAACCTCTTACTAGACAAAGATTTCTGACAAATACAAACACTTATATGTAATCTTCCTTTTTTTCCTGTATATATTATATATAATCAATGGTTGATATAACAATGCTACACTACCGAGTAGCATTAATTTTGATAATTTATATTATTATTAAACTTAGTCCTCTAAAAAGACTTTACTACTTCCTTTAAGTTAATAATTTAGCTTTCTCTTCTCATTTAAAAATTCATATTAAAGTTTTTGACTCTCCATATTATAATAAAGTAATATTGGAAGTAATATTGGATCAAATTCCTTTTAATTAGAAATTTAAACTATATTTTTTTAAATAGACAATTTAATTTTTAATATAAATACAATTTAATATAGAAATATTTTGTTTGGCCTTAATCACTTTTATAATCCTTTTTACATTTTTTTTTTAAATTTCTCTTTCCATAATTTTTTTTTAATATAATAAAGATGACCTGTAAAGTTATTACCTTTGTATGGTGGCCCACTATGGTTTGAATTTTATAACAAAAATATGTGAGTAAGGTTCTAGGCTCTTACACTACCACGCAAGGTTTTTATGAGGTTTCAAAGATTAAAATACATCATTTATTGGTTTCAAGGTTTAAGTAGCTCTCAACCTTCTTTTAGTGAATGTTTTTATCTCTTTCTTTAGCATACATTACATAATAAGAATTAGGTTTCGATTACAACAATGTAAGGATAAAGAAGATGTTACAATATCAAATATAAATAATTATATATTATTATTTAAAAATAAATTATAAAACTTATTGTAATTATTTTTATTTAATTATTTTATTAGGGGAATCAAGAAGTTGGGAGAAAATAAATTATAAAACTCATTGTAATTATTTTTATTTATTTATTTTATTAGAGGAATCAAGAAATTGAGAGAAGGATAGTACTGAGGGGAAAAAGGCGATCTAATTAGTCTACCACTATACTCCTAACTATGACATATAGGTAATTTTGGGGGGATTTGAACATGAAACCTTCCATTTACAACATTTCAACTTTACCACTTGGGCTACCAATATACCCCTAACTATGACATACAGGCAAGTTTGGGGGAATTTGAACATAAAACCTTCCATTTACAACATTTCAACTTTACCACTTGCTGTGCCCGCAAATTCATTATAATTATTAATAAGAATCAAATAAATATTTAATTTCATTTTCTCATAGGAATGTACTTAAAAGTTCAAAAGTTTTAGATAACTAATCAACTTAGCTGGTAATAAACTCCATTAAAAAGAATGAATTAGATGGTAATAAATTCTATTAGAAGGAACATTAGTGTTTTATAAAGTACATTTTATAATATTATTAAATATAAATAATTAAAATGTCACTTTTTAAAATTTTATTATAATTCTTAATAAGAATCAAATAAATATTTAAATTTCATTTTTTCATAAGAATGTACCAAAAAATTCAAGAGTTTTAAATAACTAGTCAACTTAGTTGGTAATAAAATTGATTATAATATGGATTAAAAAAACTTTGATCTTATATAAAACACATTTTATAATATTTTAAAATGTCAAACATACAATTTTATTTCTTTTTATTTCTTTTTTTAGTTATTACTCATTAAATTTAGGATGGTTATTTTATTTAAGGTTTTCCTTGACAATACATTCATTTATCATCTATTCTATGCTTAGTAAGAAACATACAATTTTTTTTCATATTAAATTAAATAATTAAAAACTAACCTATATATTTATGTGCCAAAGCACATCATAATAAAATGTGATTTATATTATATAATTTTGAACTATTACATAAAATTTATGATGCTCACACTCGAGGTTCATAGGTTTATATTACTTGGTTTAGTTGTATAAGATAAAAAAAATAAGATGTTAAGGTATTTATTGAATTATTAAATAAAATTTAAAACATAAAGTTTATTGATTTAGTTGTATTAAGGTTAATATCAAAGTGTTTTAGGTAATTTTTTTATTAAATATTAAGATATTTATTGAACTATGAAATTATAATTTAAAATATAAAAGATATCTCTTAGAAAAAAATAGCATAAATTCACTTTTAGATGTAATTTGTTGAAAAATGATATTGTAAATTTTGATATTTTTTTTTATCAGCTATGGATTAATAATTTAATAACTTCTCTTCCATGTTGCAATTACAAATTAATTTGATTTGATTTTTTTGAATAAATTTCACCGACAATGTAATCATACTAAACATGGATATTATATTTTATATCTCACATTCCAACTGATTAATTTGAAATGTTTTATATTTTAGATTGGATAGAAATAAATTATTAACTAAATTTATAATAAATACCTCATACAGGAAAACAAATAGTCTAAGTACAAAAATATATTGATTAGCAGTAGGCGATAGTTGTTACTCATATTATAAATAATTGTAGCCCGGTTAATCGTGACTCAGATTAAAAATGAAGCCTACAATTGAACACCTGATTGGAGCATAGAAAAGACCCGTCGTTGTCTTCAATTTGGAATTCTTTTTGGAATACTTGTATTTATATTTTACTATTTTTGGTTTATAGGTTTAACTTTAGAAAATGTAACCTATGTTGTTCGGTATAGTTATATTAGATAAAAAAAAGTATTGTGATTTGTTTTATTAAATTATTAAATAATTAAAAAAATTAGGATATCTCAACTACGATGGAACTAGTGATGCTATTTCAAAATCCTTCACTTCATGTTACGGATTTTACGCGGAAACATTATAATAAAGACCTACCCAAGGAAAGAGTTTAGTAAGTACTAATGGTAAAAGAAATCGAAGGAAAGACTTTATAAAACGAGTTTGGGTCTTTATGGTCTTTAAATATGAAGGGTGCTTAATGCAACTATCAGAAAGAAAAAAATACAATACTGAATGATCCATTTTCGTTGAGGTTCAACTTCTCCCTCTCCGAATTAAGTAAGAAAAGCCATCAAAATGACAAGTAGCGGGAACAGATTGGTCGTTATCATGGCAGTCACCTGCCTGATTGACTACTACCTCAATTCACCATTTTGAACCTGAACCCCATACAGAAGGTTTTTCCGTACCAGCTTCTTCTACCTATACCGCAGTTGAAGCACCTAAAGGAGAATTTGGTGTGAACCATCAACCTAAGTGTAACATTATGGTAAAATGCCTTTTTTTAATAAAAAGTTGTCTCAACTAGTGATTATTTTTCTTCCTTTTCAATTTTTTTTCTTTTATATTAAAATAATAATTCAAAAATGCTCATAAAACATAATGTACAGCATAAAAAATAATAGAAATATGAATTTACCTTTGGTATTCAACTTTCCTTGTATTTTGTATTTTAAATTTATGATCTGGAATTTTTATAACTTTTTACTTTTAATTTAAAATTGAGTATTTATTTATATTGTTTTGGTGGGTGGAATCTTTTTAGATGCAAATTTATGGTATGTATGATTAGAAATAACATCATTATTTTTTAATAGCTTGTTAAGGTTTTCTTTATGTTAGTTAATAAATTTATTTAAACTTGATTTTATTAATTGAGTTTGCAAAATATTGGTAATTAAATTTGATTGAAATTGGTTTTATGCATATTTTATGATATGTTACTTTATTGAATTTTTTCATTAAGTTTGAAAAATATTACTAATTGTTTCATTGAAATTGCTTTTTATATATATTCTATGATTTGATAGTGTGGATTTTGAAATAGTTTAGTGTTTTATTAAATTAAAATTGTTATTTTGGTTACTTTTATTTTAATGATAATGAATTGTTTTAAAATGTTTTTTTTTCATGGTCAATATATCTTTCTTTTATATTTATAAATTTACTTGAAATATTTAAATGAGAATAATATTATGGAAAACATGTGTTTTTTATGGATATTAAAATGTATACATTTCTCTTATAATGTTTGCATTAGTATGGCCATAGGATTTCTATTGAAAGTCTTGTATAGAGTGTTTTCAAAGGACCATTTTGGGAAATTGCCTGGAAACAATTTCCTAACTCGGTATCTTGACACATGTGCCTTTTGTTGTAACTGGAAACTGGGACGTCGTTGCACTAGTAATAGGTGGAGGGAGGTAACTCCCAGAGAAGCCCTCCCAGTACGCCCCAAGCCGGGTGGTCGACCATGTCTACACAAGGTTTTTAAAGTGGTCTAACGAGGGACCCCCCTTTGTTAACACTCTATACATGCAACCTAAGAGATAGTATCTATTTCCTTAGTAATTATACCATGTGCTTTATAACCTATTATAACATTTTTACTTTATAAACCTTAAATAATTTAACCCCTATCACACAACCCCTCTAAACCCTAGCTACCTTAGCCACTATATCATCCAACCCATATAACGTATAACATCTAACGTTTAGAACATAACATTTACAAATCCTACTAGCCCACCATTCAGTTACACCCCCCTTCTCCCTAACTTCCCTATAAATCTCAAAACCCCTAATATTCCTGCTCTCTATATCTTTCAGTCCTCCAACCCCCCTCCTCCACCCTATCCCTAATCATCCTCCCCCTCATTTCTCTCTCTCTCTCTCTACTCCTCCACCTACCCACAACACCTCCCTCCCTCCCTCTCTCTCTCTCTCTCTCTCTCTCTCTCTCCACACACACACACACACCCCCCCCCCCCCCCCCCCCCCCACAAACCCTCTCTCTCTCTCTCTCTCTCTCTCTCTCTTACACACACACACACACACATACACACCTACAAATAAACCCCCTTCTCCCTCTCTAGCTCTCTCTCCTCTGCCCCCTAATCCTTACTAACACATTATCTCATTGTATATCTATCATACTCCTCCACCTACCCATAACCCCCAACCATATAAAACCCACCCTCTCTATTTATCTCTCTCTATATATTCCTACACTTAATCCCCCTCTCAATCCCTAACCCCCCATTCTCTCTTAGTCCTATCACTTACCACCACCCTCTCTCTCTCTCTCCACCTAATCCTTACCCCCTCTCTCTAATTCTCTTATAATCCCCCTCCCCCTACAACTAAAAATCCTCTTATCTTTGAGTCACTATCTCTTCTCCTATACCATCCCTTCTCTCTCATTTCCCTCCTCCCCAAACCTATAATCCCCTTGGTCTCTATCTCTCTCTCCCCTAAACCCCCTCATCTCCACTACCCCTTATCCCCCATCTCTCTACCATCCTCGCCAAACTCCTAAACTCCTTGATCTATGTTGCCTTTAAATTACCTACTGCTAATATCTAACTCTATCTCTCTCCCATAAACCCCCTCCTCCCTTTAACCCTTAACCCCCCTCTCTCCCTCCTCTACTCCTATCACTAACTCCCTCCCTACCCCTCTCTCCCTCCCACCCTACCCCTCCTCTCTCCCTCCTCTACTCTTATCACTATCTCTCTCTCTCTCTCTCTCTCTCTCTCTCTCTCTCTCTTACACATAAACACTCTATCTCTCTCTTACCCTAAACCCACCGAGTCTTCAAGTATACCCCCACCCCCCTTCTCTCCCATCATCCTTAACACCCCCATTCTCTCTCTCACAATCATCTCCATAATCCCACCCTTACCATTAACCTTTATCCTCCCTTATTTCTCTCTCCCTTAACCTCTTAACATATTCCTTATCTCCCCCTCTCTCTCTCTCCCTGCAACCCCACCCTCTTTATATGTTTTTGTTGATCCCCCTTCCCCTACCACTA
>LPNX010025338.1:53800-84848 GCA_001517045.1 Pseudotsuga menziesii | reverse complement strand
AAGACCAACATTCATCTAATGCAATAATCAATTGGTATAATTACAATGCATAATTGTATTAGCCTCCATGACCATCATTGGCTAGTGGAGGCCAAGATCGAACATAATGTATGATTCTATGAGTTTATTAGTTTGTCAAGATTCAGGTCCCCACATGTCCGTTGGACCATTAAGGGACAAGATAACAAGTGGAGTCCCCACTTGCCCTGAATCTAGTCAGTGCAGTTGTGTTTCACTGACACCTTCCTGTTGTGACTTGTGAGTCTACATGTTCTGTTGTTGATGATGTGATTCATGTTATTTGACTAATGTTGTTATTCTTTTATTTTGACAATATTATATAAATTAGTGAAAGATTCACCAGTTTCTACAATATTTTATAATGAAGTTAAATATTCGCCAAGTTTTTACAACATTATATAATAAAATAAAAGATTCGCCAAATTTTTTATATATACATATTATATTATTGATAAAATCGCCTTCAAATTTTCCTATATATCAGAGAGATTCGCCCAATTTTTATACATATAATTCTAGGGGGGGTTCTTAAAATCATCCCTGTACCCATTGGAGAGGGACCCGGAGACGTAGCCTAATGGAGGGGGTGAACTCCGTTATCAAATTATGTTTGTGACCATTTGTTTTCTGTGTTTATTCTTTATTATCTGTCTATTCGTGTTGTTTTTCCTTCCTATTCTGAGCATTTAATTTCTGTTAATGCTATTCCATTAATTAACCTGTTGAATGCATTCTTTTACAACAAACTTTTAATGCACATAAGTTGAGGTCCGGCGGATCAGGTATTTGGCATAATACATGCTTGAGCCCAAAATATCTTTGTGCACTTTATGAGTGCACAATCAATATGGGTCATCTGATCATTGATATCACTTTTTTATTTTATTTTCATCCAAATTTAATAACCTTCCTTCTACTTACCAGTGTGTTCCTGATGTCAACCATAGATCAGGTTTCAGAGCTAATGGTAACATGTAAACCTTCTAAGCTCCTGATATTTGAAACCTATGGTTTCCTACCTTTTGCGCATGTGTCCAATTATTATCTATCATAACTCTTGTCTTAGATATAGAGGGATAAGCCTGCAACATGCTATCTTTCAAAGACATTCTAGCAGAAAATACCCAATTTAAATTTCTAAAATTTTGGTACTAACATGATCAATATCTGCTTTTAATTTTTACTTGTATTTTGGATCCAGTCTATAAGGTATCTGCTTAACTAGATTTACATTGGGTTTGAATGGAATCTTTTTTTCTCCTAACTCCCCAACAATTCCCTTCATTTCAGAAAATGTGGTAGGAAATAAATCTTGATACTCTTATATAATATAGTTGATTTTCTGGAATGTTTCTCCATCCCAATAATCTCTTGTACTTGCATATTTGGGTTTTTCTTTTGTCCCAACATTGAATTTTTGTGTTTCAAGGGCTAGGCATAATTAGGGACATCTAATGCTGGAACTTTTATGAAACATACTGATTATGCTTCTAGGACCTATATTTACTTTTGGATCTTCATCAACCAATGTCTCTCTTTCCATGTTATAACATTCTAACATTTTTTCCGTATTCACAATTGTAGGATGCATATTCTAGGAGAGTTTTGGCTCATTTGTAGTAAAAATATTCTACTTAATTACTTGCAATGCTACATCAACATTCAAGTTGTCATATTTAATGTTGAATGTGACCACAAAGTTTTATGACAACTCTGCCCAATTTGTTGTTCCTCTGCACACTTCCAATTCTATGTATCAATTCTTTGGGATAATGTCCAATGTGTGAATAGATATATGTACTCATTTTTGCTGAGGTACAACTCTCCATTTTTCAACACAACCAGTGATATAGTCTTTAGGATTACTTAACCCCTTATGCATTTGAATAGTCAAACATTACTCAGATTTAAATTTGATCTACATTAATATTTTACATTGTTGCTAGTCTTCAAATTTAGCTCTGTACGTGACCCACCATCTTGCAGGGGTCGCTCTAAGTGCAACATCTAGTGTTGATATTCCTTTTTTTTCTAGGATTTTTGATTCAAATTTCATTATAAATAAACTTACCCTTGTTAATCCATTAAAAATATGTGGTTCATATACCTCAGTATTAATCCAACGTAATGAATGTGTTAGACCAATGGATCTTTGAGCAGATAATTCATGTCTCCTTTGATTCAAATCCTATAAAGCTTCTTCTAAATCAGATGTACAGGAAGTGATACTACGCCAACTCAATACACCATTTCTTTTAGGATACACATATTCATCCATTTGCACAATCATGTTGTATAACTGATCAAGTTCTTAAACACCAAAACTACTTTCATAGGATCCACATAATGTCTGGATTCATTTGGATCAAGTGGATAAATTACTCTTGAATATCTAGACTCAAATACCATCTATCTTATCTTCAAATTGAGAATTTCTTGGTTATCAAAATCCCAATATAGCCCCAATAATGTTGGATATGACATGTTATTATCTTATATTTCAATGACCTCAAAATCTACTACACTATGCACACCATATATATCCACTTATTATTCCCTCAAGTCTTCCAATAGGATATATTCCGAGCTGATTGGACATACATAATTGCAAGGGATACCAAATCATATTAGGTTTACCCATATATTCCTAGGTTTTCTTTGGTAAGACATTCACATCCGATCCCAAATCTAAAATAACATAATCCATGTCATATTCTCCTATCTGTACACTTAATATGAATTCCTTACTGGTTTTTCTTTTGCACTGAATATTATTTATTGATTTATCTTTATTTTACACATTGATCTATTAAATTGCACGAAGTGTTCATAACTGATCCATCTTTAACTAGATTCAAACAACTTTTCAAGAAACGTTTCAAAGTACTTACCTTTTTAGTTGACTCTCTTGTAATGGTATGAGAATCTATAGGAGACATATCATAGACCATCTAACCATCCTGGACTTTTGGCATTGACATAGAGGACTCACCCTACTCCATTTGTCACAGTTCATCTTGCATAAAAACATATGTTTGCTTTTCCATATTAGGATCAAACTTCAGTCTAGATGTTGTTGCGTTTCTAACACAAGGTATGTTTTGATTCTTTTCATTTTTCACATCAGCTCCATTTTTGACTCCATGTTTAACTACTATTATCTTCTTTTGTTCCTCCTGAGGTTATGTAGCTATCATCTATACATTCTAGTTCTGGTTCTAATTTTGATTATGATTTGGAATCTAATTTCTCTTTTCCCGCCATTTATCTATCAATTATGGAAAATCCTTTATCAAATGATCTAGTGCATGGAAATATGAATAGATAGAACAAGGATTCAGACATTATTGCACATAATGATCCTCCTTGAAACAATTGTAACATGTTATAGGGACCCTTTCTCAACCAAAGCCTCCAACTGCTCCTCTCTCATTTCCTTCAAATCCTCCTCTTCCACCCAGAATATACCCTCCTCTTCTAGCTGGTGCATTATACTGGGTTTTTCCTTCTACTATTCAAGGATTCTCTTGAACTTTGTACAAGTATTAATTTTGTTCCCTCATCATATGCAGTGAACTAAAACCCTTTTCATCATATCCTATAGATTTACAAACGTTACAAAACAAATTATGAGGTGTAGTATGAGATGTCTACATCTTCAGAAAATTATTTCTTATATGGCCCCAAACTCCAGAGATATGAAACCAAGTTCCTCCTCATTGTTATACCCCAAAATGACACTTCTGTATCCGATTGATGATACTGAGCGTTTCGTTACATAGAATGGAAAGTTGGATTGAAGAGATTTATGGATATAAAA
Organism: Pseudotsuga menziesii; assembly: GCA_001517045.1. Lineage (NCBI taxonomy): Eukaryota > Viridiplantae > Streptophyta > Pinopsida > Pinales > Pinaceae > Pseudotsuga > Pseudotsuga menziesii. Next base: position 81,007 of record LPNX010025338.1, on the reverse strand, counting down.
GGATGTGGCATGGATCATTTGATGATTACTCTAGTATTGATATTTTTATGCTATGAGTTTAGGACATAAACATGACTTTTGAACTGACAACTTGCATGTTATACACGAGTTGTCCATAGTCAACTCATGTGTTTACCTTAAAATTTGAACACACGAGTTTCCTCAAGGAAACTTGCATGTTGCACATGATTTTCTCTTGTCATGCTTGCATGTTCCTTAAAAACTCATTATAAATAAAAAGCAGATTAATTACGAGGTGGTTGGGGTCAATATGGAAACTACCGCACCTTCCTTAACTACCTTATCCTTATAACGTCTCTTCTCAATTGACAATAAAAATATGAGAGGGGATACAGAAGAGGGGGACAATTTTAGAGATAGAGTTATCGTGGAGGATTTTCCTTAGAGAAGAGAAGCAAGAGGGACCAGAACCGGGTTTTAAGAAGATCAGATCAAGATGAGGTGAATGTATCTGTTCCAATATTGTATTAATAAAGAGATATATTTAATTCCAAATATTTGTTATGCATTATTTAGTTATCAATGAGTTATGATCATGATTGTGATTTTATATTAAGTCTCAATCTCATTATTTGTTCATGCGTCTAATTTGTAATATTTGAAAGTGCTTTGAGAAGGGTAGTTTTCCCCTTGCAGTTATTGGGCTAGTAGCTTGAAGCATTTCTTTGGAAGAAGTCAAAGTTAGGATTGAAATCCAAAATAAGGTATTCTTCTTCTATCCATTAAAATTTGTTGCACTCTTTAACAATATATATGTTTGATTTTTGTTCATATACACCTTGTTATAGTCTGTCTGCAAACCCGGTATGATGGTGACCTCATACCCTAGTCATAGGATTACTTATTCCCTAACAACAATCGTGGTATTGGAACCAATGGATTTGGGTGTCAAATAATCCATGATCATGGGGCATTCTCCTCTATCATGACCTTTTGTAGAACAAGTAGTACACCATTATCCTTTGCACTTCTCTTTCCATTTTGTAAGATATTGCAATTGTAATGTCAATACTTGTAATTTTGATTGAAATTGACCCATACTTGAACTATTGTCCACTATAGGAGAGGCCTCCAATTTCATTTCTAGTTCCAATGCATCCCTCTGTTTCACATTGGTTTGTTTCTTTAATGGTTATGTACAGTAAAAATACAACAATAAACCATTCTTTATGTTGCTTCAGATGCACCTCAAAAGGAATTTGATCTAACAATCGATATTTAATCTTTTATCGAAGCCCCATATGGTTTCATTTGGCATCTGTTTAATTTCCTATAGTTCTATAATGTAATACGACTCAGACATAGGTTTCCAAAATTCTATTTTAAATGCATCACATATCTGTGTGAGGGTTCTAACCTATCCTTATGGTATAGAAATTTGATACTTCATATACCAATGTAATGCATGGTATCATAATGTAGTACCCAACTATGCTATCTTTTTAGCTTCATCTTGAACTTGCTTTACTTCCTAGATATTATTACAAAGAAATAAATGTTCCTATGGATTTTCGTTTCCTTTTGCATAGAACATAGGAATCCTAAGTGTTGGATATACCATCTTTCTTGATGTTGTGCTCATCTACACATAACTTTTATGACCACTTCCAATACCTTGTCCCTTCTGATTTCTACTACCACTACTATTTGTACTAACTATCAATACTTTAGATATCGATTTAGGTCTTACCTCATATGATGGAAAGGAACCTGGGGTCATAGTTTCAGCACAGATTTGGCTCTAAATAGGTCTCCCTTCCTCCTTATGATCAAGATAATGATGTCTTTCTTCCAAGTACAATTTCCCTTCCATATAGTACTCTGTGCAATAATCACTTTATTCAAACTTGCTATACTCCTCATCTCTCTAAGTCACACTCCTCTTCCTATCACCCCAAAATATTTTTCCTTTACGCATAAATCCAACCTCTACATTTTTTGTACTCTCTCATTTTGGAATTCTCACTTCATTCATTCCATTTTCATATTTCCTTACATACTCTCAGACCCTTCTTTGGTCATTCACCAGTTCCATGTTGTGCAAAAAAAAAATTAGTACTTAAATTCCATCGTCATACAACCCGTGTAGCACAATAACATCTTATTCCATGTATCTATTTAGCTAATATGTTGTCCACATGCTCCTTTCAAAATTTTTCTCTCCGCATCATAATAGGATCTTTCTCAACTTATAACAAACTCGATAATGTACCCTTCCAATATACTATCCATCCAGAAATCAATTGCACATGAGATATGATTACTTATGGTTTTGAACCACTAGATCTCTTCAGGGGTCCATTTTATTGAAATCATAGGATGTATCTTGGATTTTATCAATTAATATGATAAACCAATCTTCTAGTACTAAGGGAAATCATGGAAAAATATAGAATGGAACTCTTAAAATACATACCTTTCTAACCATACCTCTTCACTTATTCTTGGATTAGGGTTCTGTTCTCATGCAAAATCACACTGTTTATCATCTATCCAACGATTTATCTCTTATCTAATTGGTATCCACATTCCCTTCAATATCAAATATGCATTTCGACAATGGAAGCATTTGTTGGCGTGAAAAGGGCAGACTTGATTTGTAGCAATAAACACCAACAAGATCCTTAGATATTGGAACTTATGGAATTATCTGTTAAAAATATGAAGTCTCACCCAAGGCATATGAGGGGGGCTGTAGGAACCAAATTTCTATAGAAAAGAAGGGTTAGGATTCAATTCTACCACTTACAATTCTCCACATAAAATCAAATCTATACTAGAACATCAATTATAACATAAACATATTCAGATCTTTTATTTAGGAATAAAATTCATAAAAACATCACATTTAGTATGCGCTAACAGGGGAAACAATTCAACAATACATAAAAAGGATCTCAAAAACATATTCATCACATTATCATTCATCCATAACCATATATCTCTTGCGCACTGCATGATATAAACCCCAAAACAATCAAAGAGTATTCATACTTAGCATTAAAACATTACAACATTCATTAGTTCCACCTTCAACCTCTCTCTATCTCTCTACCCACTGCTTATTTATATATATTTTTAGTGGGGGTCCAAATATTACAAACAAACCCAAAAATATGCCTAATGTACCACAACCCTAACTACTTTCCATATTTTGCACACTTGCATCCCTTTGCTGCATGTGCACAGTCCACATCGTTGCATGCACTTCGCAAAACTAGTCCCTTCTCAATCCTTCTCCAACAAATCCTCTTGATCTCAACTATCGAGGAGTAAGAAAAAAAATAAATGGAAATTCAAAAAATATTTAAAGCAGTAGGAGAATCCCAAATCCCAACATACCACCACTGAAACAAAACCAAAATGGAAGGAAAAGTTTCCTTGCCTCTTTTGTGGAGGTGACCAATATACAAAATAATGTCATCATCATGAGGAAGTCAATAAGTTTGTAAAGAGTACCTCCCAACCGATAGTATTAACCAACCCCTTCTCTCCATAACAACATCAAATGGTTGCAAAAAGCTCTACACCTTCATAGGGGGGAGACACAAATCCTCCTACTCGATGGGATCCTTCCTCAAATTCTCATGTATTTATGTGTAACGAGACCATTAGTTTATTGATCGGGTCTCAGAATTATGAACATATTCTAGAGAAAACAACCAATGGGGGTTTTATTGATAAAACATCCACCTCTACTCCTCCTCCATATTCTGGTGCTCTTCAAATAGAGAATCTTGTTTCCAACTTAGTGTCATTCCCACCAAAAAGCACAATTAGAAAGTTGACATTTTATCCAAGTGCTCGTGTTACTCAAAATTATAAAATTGTTGAGGATTTGGCTGAGGTACCTTTCACTATGTCCACTCTTGAAGTTATACAAAACTATCCCAGTTAGTGTAGAACCCTGTTGTCGGTTCTTGGAGATGTGGATCCTAACATGTATGATAACATCATGTTTAATGTGGAATACTTTGAAATGAGGTTTTCCCATCAACTTGAATCTAAAATCAATATCATGGTTGGTGGAAAAAATATCTATCGTATTGTCCTAAAAAGGTGCCTCCACATAGGTCATGTCTTTATCCTATTGGATGGTTATTATCTCCCTGTTTCTGCCGCAACCGTTCTCCCCAAATTTATTTTTATTTAAATTCTGGGCCCCTCCTCATCTTTTTTGCTTGGTTGGATCGTTAAATGCTTGAGCCTCTCGGGCATATATTCTTTTCGTTTTACTTTGAAGATTGGATGTCAGCAGGTTTATTCATGCCATGTTCAAATTCGGTTAAGTCATGGATTTCTGGCCGTGGAGAAGTAAATTTTTGTTCTTCAGGGAAGCCTTTGCGAAGATAACGACTTTGGTTGCTAATGCTGCTCAAATCCTTGAGTTTTCCCGTAACCGGGCCTCCTTTTGCTGTTGAATCGGAAGTTAAAAAGTCTCAGCCTCTCCGCCGTTGCGGCTCCAAGATATTTTCTTCGTCTGAAGTCTAAACCCATCCGACGCCCGATTCATTTTAGCCTTCGACCGCTCGCACGTAGCCCTAAATCGTCCGTCGTTGCTGCCGAAGAGATCTTTAAAACTTCCGATCGGGGTGTCTTCTGACACTTGACTAAGCCTTTCCCCACTTCCGTCACTTGTCTTCAGCCCTTGCCTTATCCGCCGTTGCGGATGGAATAACCATTCAGCCTCCGATGTCCTATCCTTTTCGACGTCCGATGTGAAGTTTTCTACCCTGCACCTTCGCACCACATTAGCTCCTTCTATTCCGCCGTTGCGACCAGGTTTCTCTTTCCTCGTCTAGTGCCCGAAGCTTGCCGATCACCAATTTATATTTTTGCCCGCCCAAAGCTTAATCGAGACCTTGTCCGGATGAACCTAGCTAGTTTCTTGTGGATTTAGCATTCTGGGCAGAAAATTTTAATGTTTAAGATCTCGTTTCAACGAATAATGCACCGAAATTGTCTACAGGAGGAATCCGTTAGACCGTGGAAACGACCTGGAGCTGAGAAAAGGACAAAACAAATGAATGACAGAGGCACCGACTAGGAAGATTTATCGGTTACTGATCAGGATATAAACGCTCACAGAAAATGATTGGTAAGACAAAACGGCCAGAAGAGGAAGCTAAAACGTTGAAGATGCTGAAACGTCACACGCCGGGAGGCAGCCCAAGGGGCAACAGTTGTAGTTTAAATATTTGGGAAGTAGGACTGAGAAGGGGTTTTTTCCCTGGAAATTTTTTGTAAATGTTTGCTTGTAAGAGGAACTACTTCGTTTTGCAAAGGAAACTACAATTTTTCCTGTTGGAGAGAGTCAAAAGTGGAATGTATCAATGCAAATCAATGAATAATGTTGAAGAGGAACTATTTCGTTTTCAGCTGTTTCATTTGCTGTAAGAATATTTAATGTTCTGAACCTATGTTCTTGTTAAATGTTCTTCGGTCGTTTCTGGGATATTTTTCACTGTGAGTAATTAATGTTGTTAAAAATGATTGGCTATCTGGTTATTTAAATATATGTAAGTGTTCATGTGTCTTGAAAGAAGTACCAGCTATCTGTGTTTTATTCATAATGCATGTGCCAAATGTATTGCTCACTCAAAATGATAACCTGGCTCCCTAGGGATAGATTAAATAGTTAGTTCATTTCTTGTTGTTTCTGATTTGGTTGCTTGCGAGCATAAGACGAAAGGTAAGAACCTGCGCATCACATTGTCATGACTGCTCCCTACATCTTGATCGCCCTACATTTAGTTAGGCACTTGTATCTCATTTCTTAAAGTCAAAATACAAAAACTCGGTGGGCCGGGCCGCAACCGGTAAAGCCTTTGTTTTGTTTCTTGACCTACAATAGCCGGACCGTAAACCGGACGGATTCCCTATTTCAAACGGTCAACGGGCTAGTTGGGAACGTTGATTGGGGAGAATCCCTTACTGTTGCTGCCTACGAATTTCCAGGCCTCAACAGTTTTAACGCTAGAAGGAGGGCCGCCAGTGCATGGCTGGCCGCAGAAACTTGTTTTCCCGATATTTTTCCACTGGTAACAGTTCTGAAAGTAGCGGACCACGCAACCCGATTCCTGAAGAAGAAGAAATAGAGTATCTATATCCCGTTCGCAATGAAATTGTTAATGACCTAAGAAGACATACCCGTGCTTATGTGAAGAATATTGGAGGATTGCCAATTATTCCCGAATTGCCTAGAAGAGAATACAAGAAGAAGGACCGTCCCGTAGTAGAAGACTTAGTGCTGGTTGGAGACTGGGAAGAACTTGTAGAAACAGCTCTACAGGAGGTTGAATTACCTTTGACCCAGGTAGGCCCAGATTCCCCTTATAGTTCTTCCGCTCACACCCCTATTGGTTCACCTCCACACTCTCCACCTTTACTCATGGCAGGCGTTAATGCCAACCTACCTCCTCCCAACCCACCAAATCCACCACCACCTGCATGGAAGGCCAGATCACCCCTGAACCTGACTCCTCCTTTGCATGACCTACCTCAGGCTTTTGAAAAGTTATTGCCTAAGTTTGATCCAAATGAGAAGATATTAGTAGATGATCATTTGCAGAGTTTTTACTTGGCAATAGAAGGGCTGAGAGCTGGGGAACATGAAGATGTAGTGTGCAGACTTTTTCCGCATACCCTCAAAGGAGCTGCTGCATCATGGTATTTTGGGTTGCCTGCTAACTCTATCCCAGATTGGGATACTTTTGAGAGAATTTTTAGAAGTAAGTATGCAGTCCAAAAGACTCACGTAGCCCTTATGAAAGGACTATGTGCATTGAAGAAAGAAAAGAAGGAAAAAGTGCACAGTTTCACGCAAAGGTTTGCAGCATATCTTAAGAACTTTTCTGAAACAGATAAGCCTTCAGTCAAAGTACTGATTGAGTACTATACTTTAGCTTTGGGTCCTGATTTGGCCATGTTTGCGAAAGGTAGGGCCAAGCCTACTCTGACAGAAACGTATGAAGAAGCAGAAGTAGTGGAGGCTGAAAGGGAGAGCATTGAAGATTACCCTGAACAATCAGGAGAGAGAAGGAAAATTTTTTTGTTCACCAAGCCTAAAGAGGAGAAAGCACTAGACCTAGAGAATATGTCCAAAATGATGCAAAAGTTATCTAATAAGATCATAGACTTGGAGAAGGAAAAGGAGGCCCAAACATTTTACAGGCCATATTATAAGAAAAGGGAGGACAGTAATCAGCCCCAACCTCCTCCTCAAAAAGCTGCATCCATGAACCTGACGGATATAGGAATGGAAAATTTCTGTACCTTTCATCAACAACCGCATTCCAAAAGGAACTTCCCACAATGGATAAATTCAATGACGTTAGTCATGAATCAGATGTTGGATTCGAGATTAACTAAAGAGGATGATGATGAAAGGAAAGAAAGTGCTGCTTCTACTTCTGCAAAAGAACAAGAAGAAGAGACTATGGCATTATGGAGTTCTGTTTCCTTACTCGATGCAGAAGAAGATATAACTAGAAAACACAAAGATATCAGGGAGGCTAACGTGACAACTAGAAGTCAAGGGACGGTTAGCAATGATAGTATTTTACTCCCAAAGATCAGAAGGTTGCAAAGAAATATCAGGAAGAAATTTCAAGATAAATCAGTGGCTGATCAGACTCCGGAATTCACTATTACCAGCCAAGACCTTAGGTAGAATAGAATGCTGCCTGAACTAAACAAAGAAAAAGTGAATGCTGATAAATCTCAGTCCATTAAACAACAAATTGAATATGACGTTGTTGAAGACTTGAAGAAGATAAAGGCAAGCGTCCCGCTGTTTGAGATGTGTAAAGTACCTCAACAAAAGGTAAAGTTGTTGAAAGCGCTGGAAACATCAGAAGAGGAGCGGACCACTGACAATCAACCTCTGGATGAAGAAGAAATTGGAGAAGCTAGCACTGGAGGTAAGTCTAAAGTTAAACAGCCACCCTTCCTCCTGACGTTTGAGATTTTTAATCATAACGTTCACAATTGTCTAGTGGACTTAGGGGCGTCAATTAATGTCATGCCTGTATCGGTATGTAAGAAGATCAATGGGAAGTTTAAACCAACCACGTGGAGGGTGGTGCAATTGGATAGGACAGACGTCAAGGTAGTTGGTGAGATGGAATATGTTCTAATCCACCTGGCATCCGATGACAGAGTATGCCAAGTTATCAACATCGTGGTGGCTGATATACCAGATGCTTACAGCCTGGTTCTGAGTAGAGATTGGTCAGCTAAGTTAAATGGATACTTCGCCTCAGATTGGTCACATCTTTGGTTGCCGTACAAAGGGAGTCCCAATCAGATTAAAGTTTTGAGAGAACCTCACATGAAGTACAATGTTACTCAATTGAATGAGAAGAATATACCAGTTGAATATGTATTGGGAAACTATTTTCTTGAACCGGAACCAGGGAATTATCAAACGGAAGAGGCCAGCGACACATCTGACACCCAGCCTGATCTCCTTCGTTTTTCTCAGGCTGATGAGATTGACTGTAAAATAGTAGATTTAGTAGTAGGAGTAGATTCATCTTCAGTAGATAACGTTTTTTGGACTTTATTTTTTGACGGCTCGAAAACATCAGAAGGTTTAGGGGCCGGCTGCGTCCTTATTGATCCACAAAAAAATAAACACTTCCTATCCTGTAGATTAGAGTTTGAGTGTACTAACAATACGGCTGAGTATGAAGCACTGCTGCAGGGAGTCAAGAAAGCAATTGAGCTGCAGGTTAGTAATTTAAAAGTTTTTGGGGACTTGGAAATAGTTGTAAAACAAATAAGAAATCAAATACATTGTGTTTCCCCTCACTTGAAATCTTACCAAAACGAGGTATGGGATTCGCTTAAATGTTTTCATGCATTCAACATTATTTCAATCCCAAGAATTAAAAACGCAGCAGCTGATTTATTGGCCACTTCGGCCGCTAGGCTTGTACCCTCAAATAATCGATGTACTGTTGAATTGATTTTTAGGCCTTCCGTACCAGATATGATCACCAATCTAAGGGTGTTCAATGATGATCAGCAAATCATAGAGTGTTTAAGAAATGAGGAGGTGTTCAAAGGAGCGATTATCGATGATGAAAAACACCAAGGCGAGATGAAATTTGACAATTTCGTCCCTAAAGGAGTCAGAACATTAGAGAAGATGTTTGACCTTAATGAAAAATTCAGAAGACCCACTAACGTAAAGACGCACAACTAAACTCCACAGTTTGAGCTGGTAAACTTGGGGATTGAAACGGATCCTAAGTTTGTGAACCTCGGCAAATGTTGTTCACCAACCGAGAGGGATAGGTTCAGCAGTTTGTTTAAACAGTACAAAGATGTCTTTGCCTGGACGTACCAAGATTTGAAAACCTATGACACTAGCATCATCAAGCATATCGTCCCTATTAATGCAGGCATCAAGCCATATCAACAACCGTTAAGGAAGATGCACCCGAAGTTGGAGCCACTAATCCAGCGCGAAGTAAAGAAATTGTTAGATGCTAGAATTATTTTTAAAGTCAGGCATTCCGAATGGGTATCCAATCTGGTACTGGTTAGGGAAAAGTCAGGAGAAATCAGACTATGTGTGGAATTCAGAAACTTAAACCGTGCCTCAAACAAAGACAACTATCCGGTGCCTCCCATGGAGCAATTGCTACAGATGGTGTCCGGTTCTGAATTGTTTTCATTGTTAGATGGTTTCTCTGGTTACAACCAAGTGTTAGTAGCCAAGGAAGATAGATTAAATACAACGTTCAGAACTAAATGGGGAACTTTTGCCTATAGAAGGATGCCCTTTGGACTGATTAATGCTGGAGCAACATTTAAGAGGGCTATGGACATAGCTTTCCGTGGGCTGATTGGATGAAGCGTTGTGGTATACCTTGATGACATCACAATATTTTCAAAGAAAAGATGGGAGCACGTGTTCCACCTGAAGCAAATTTTCGAACGCTGCCGAAAATATGGCATTTCCCTCAATCCTAAGAAGTGCGTTTTTGCAGTCACAGAAGGCAAGTTACTGGGGCATATAGTTTCAAAGAGAGGTATATCTATAGACCCAGAAAGAATTAAAGCCATTGAACAAATCCCTATGCCCCATAATAAAAATGGAATGCAATCCTTCATGGGAACAATAAACTTTGTAAGAAGATTTGTACCTGATTTTGCCCAGACTGTTAAGCCACTGCAGCAGATGGTCAAGCAGAATACTCAATTTAAGTGGACTAAAATTGAAAAGAATGCTTTCAGCAAAATCAAGACTGATGTTGCACATGATCCCTCCCTGAAAAGCCCAGACTTTGGTAAAGACTTTATTATGTACACCTTTGCATCTGATGATTCATTGGCAGCCGTGCTTACCCAAAAGGAGGATGGGGGTGATGAATTCCCAATATCTTTCATGAGCACTGGGCTTCAAGGGGCTGAATTAAACTACCCATCCATTGATAAGCAAGCATACGCAGTATTTAAGGCAGTGAAGCAATTCAGACCTTATATATTAAAAAATTGGACCAAGGTAATAGTTACTTACCCAGCTGTAAGGTCTCTTCTCATTCAGAAAGAGTTGGGAGAAAGAAGGGGCAACTGGGTGACAGCCCTTCAGGAATACGACCTTGAATTCAAGCTAGCCACTATAGTGAAAGGTCAATGGCTATGCAAATTGATGAATGGAAGTAGAAACAACGAAGAACAAGCATGGGAAGATGAAGCCAAATTGCATGTAATGGATGTATGTCCTTTGTTCACAGCTCCTGATTCCTGGTACAGAGACCTTGTGCATTACTTGCAGTCAAGGCTGTTACCAGAACATTGGAGTTCAAAACAAAGGATAGCTCTACGTTTGAAATCAGCTTCCTACCAAATCATAGAAGGCGTATTATTCAGGAAGAACTACAATGGAGTCCTCCTGAGATGCTTGGAGAAAGAGGATGCTAAGAAGGTAATGTCTGAATTACATGATGGTCCGGCTGGGGGACATTTTTCAGGCGACACTACAGCCCACAAAATCCTTAGAGCTGGTTACTATTGGCCTACGCTCTTTAAGGATGCACATGCACATGTCAGGAAATGCGATATTTGTCAAAGATGTAGTGGAAGACTGCCCAAAGCAGCAGCACCTCTAAAGCCTGTGATGGTCATGGAACCATTTGAACAATGGGGGATGGACATTATTGGAGAAATAAAACCGAATTCTTCCCTGCTGCACAAATACATTCTTACTGCTACTGATTATTTCACCCGCTGGGTCGAAGCTATCCCACTGCGCAAGATCAATGAAGACGAAGTCATCAACTTCCTGCAAGATCATATCATGACCAGGTTTGGCGTTCCAATTTCGTTAGTTTTTGATAATGCTAAATATTTTTCATCAATTAAATTGACTGCATTTTCTCATGATAAAGGGATAAAATTACATTATTCTGCTAACTACTATCCGCAAGGGAACGGCCTGGCTGAATCCTCTAATAAAAGCCTTATTAGAATTCTAAAGAAGTCTGTCATAGAAAACCAGAGAAGTTGGCACTTAGCTTTACCCAATGCCCTGTGGGCTGACAGAGTCACCCCCAAATCTGCAATAGGAGTGTCACCCTATACCCTTGTGTACGGTAAGGAGGCCATCCTGCCTCCCAATATCATGCTACCAGCTTCCATACTAGCCCAAGAGTCTAGGGGGTCTGATGATGAGGTTCTCCAAATAAGGATATATAATATTCTGAAAGTAGATGAGGCCAGATCCAAGGCTAGAGAACGTTTTAAACAACAGCAGGAGATAGTAAAAAGATGGTTTGACAAACATAAAGCTGGGAAAAGGGACTTGGAGGTGGGAGACCTTGTTCTCAAGTGGGATCATCCCCATGATGAGAAGGGAAAGCATACTAAGTTCCAACAATTGTGGGTAGGCCCATTTCAGATCAAAGCAAAACTTGGCCCTGCTACTTATAAGCTGCAGGATTTACAGGGATGGGAAGAGAACCTACCAGTCAATGGTTTGGTTCTCAAGCCTTATTTTTCTTGAAGTTGTCTTTGATTTTTCTGCTTTGTATATAAATAAGATGTTGGTTGTTTTGAGTCGTGTTTTCATTTTGTTTGGTTTTAAGTCTATTGGTTTCAATAAAGGGAGTTAACTTGTGGTTATTTGATAGAAACCAAAATTTCTGGGAATGGTGGACATGTTTGAGTAGTCAGATTGTGTGTTGCTAAAAGATTTCTTCCAGCCTAACAATTTTCTTGAATAAAATGTTGTGTGCATTGAAGTCCTGTTTAACCCCTGTGAATTAAACCGGATTCAAGGAGTCTGGAGTACTATGTCGAGGCTCCATCCACGTCACATTTAAAATGTTCTAAGGAGTGGTAGTAAAGGACCCATGGGGAGAAGCAAGGTGAACATTGTATTAAATATAAATGATCCCATGCCAAGAAATGAATTCCAAAAGGCAAATAAAGAAGCATCATAAATCAAAGCAGGTGCTGAATCATAAGTACTTAAGGCCAAAAGATCCTCTCTGTCCGTGAGCTGAAGCTTAAAATATATCACTCACCCAAAAGGACACTATGGGATAGAGGATCCTGAATTAAGATTCAGCAAGAAAGGCGCACAGAAAGACTCAAATGAAAGGGACAAAAGTCCAAAAGCACAAAAGTGTTAAAATGGCATGGGAATGAGGAACAAACAAATATTGTTGTTTACCATCTGCTGCAATCCTGTGGTGTCCACGCTGTTAGCTACCTGAAAATAGAGGTAATAATGAAACTCATACTCTGGCCTCAACATAGTTGTCTGGACTTGAAGGTCTCGGTTTTCCCTTTCCCCAAATGGACCATCATCAATGATTAAGGTACACACTTCTGTCGGTTGAGGAATCCATAGGGCTGGAAGAATTCATTAGAAGCATTCTGGTTAAACAGTCTGTTGCTCAAAGTATAATCACCCAGAGATCTAGGTTCACCAGGTAATCGCTAGTTGTTGCTGCCACAACCGTTCTCCCCAAATTTATTTTTATTTAAATTCTGGGCCCCTCCTCATCTTTTTTACTTGGTTGGATCATTAAATGCTTGAACCTCTCGGGCATATATTCTTTTCGTTTTACTTTGAAGATTGGATGTCAGCAGGTTTATTCATGCCATGTTCAAATTCGGTTAATTCATGGATTTCTGGCCATGGAGAAGTAAATTTTTGTTCTTCAGGGAAGCCTTTGCGAAGAGAACGACTTTGGTTGCTAACGCTGCTCAAATCCTTGAGTTTTCCTGTAATCGGGCCTCTTTTTGCTGTTGAATTGGAAGTTGCAAAGTCTCAGCCTCTCTGCCGTTGCGGCTCCAAGATCTTTTCTTCGTCCGAAGTCTGAACCCATCCGACGCCCGATTCATTTTAGCCTTCGACCGCTCGCACGTAGCCCTAAATCGTCCGCCGTTGCTGCCGGAGAGATCTTTTAAACTTCCGATCAGGGTGTCTTCCGACGCCTGACTAAGCCTTTCCTTGCTTCCGTCACTTGTCTTCAGCCCTTGCCTTATCCGCCTTTGCGGATGGAATAACCATTCAGCCTCCGATGTCCTATCCTTTTCGACGTCCGATGTGAAGTTTTCTAGCCCGCGCCTCCACACCACGTTAGCTCCTTCTGTTCCGCCATTGCGACCAGGTTTCTCTTTCCTCGTCCAGTGCCCAAAGCTTTCCGATCACCGATTTATATTTTTTCCCGCCCAAATCTTAATCGAGACCTTGTCCAGATGAACCTAGATAGTTTCTTGTGGATTTACCATTCTGGGTAGAAAAGTTTAATGTTTAAGATCTCGTTTCAATGAATAATGCACCGAAATTGTCTGCAGGAGGAATCCATTAGACCGTGGAAACGACCTGGAGCTGAGAAAAGGACAAAACAAACGAATGACATAGGCGCCGACTAGGAAGATTTATCGGTTACTGATCAGGATATAAACGCTCATAGAAAATGATTGGTAAGACAAAACGACCAGAAGAGGAAGTTGAAACATTGAAGATGCTGAAATGTCACACGCCGGGAGGCAGCAGTTGTAGTTTAAATATTTGGGAAGTAGGATTGAGAAGGGGCTTTTTCCCTGGAAATTTTTTGTAAATGTTTGCTTGTAAGAGGAACTACTTCATTTTGCAAAGGAAACTACAATTTTTCCTGTTGGAGAGAGTCAAAAGTGGAATGTATCAATGCAAATCAATGAATAATGTTGAAGAGGAACTATTTCGTTTTCAGCTGTTTCATTTGCTGTAAGAATATTTAATGTTCTGAACCTATGTTCTTGTTAAATGTTCTTCGGTCGTTTCTGGGATATTTTTCACTGTGAGTAATTAATGTTGTTAAAAATGATTGGCTATCTGGTTATTTAAATATCTGTAAGTGTTCATGTGTCTTGAAAGAAGTACCAGCTATCTGTGTTTTCTTCATAATGCATGTGCCAAATGTATTGCTCACTCAAAATGATAACCTGGCTCCCTAGGGATAGATTAGATAGTTAGTTCATTTCTTGTTGTTTCTGATTTGGTTGCTTGCAAGCATAAGATGAAAGGTAAGAACCTGCGCATCACATTGTGACCGCTCCCTGCATCTTGATCGCCCTGCATTTAGTTAGGCACTTGCATCTCATTTCTTAAAGTCAAAATACAAAAACTCAGTGGGCTGGGCCGCAACCGGTAAAGCCTTTGTTTTGTTTCTTGACCTACGGTAGCCGGACCGCAAACCGGATGGATTCCCTATTTCAAACAGTCAACGGGCTAGTTGGGAACATTGATTGGGGAGAATCCCTTACTGTTGCCGCCTGTGAATTTCCAGGCCTCAACACTCCCTTGATGTTAATCGGTCTCTTACTACCCTTAAGGACTTTGATGGTTATGGTTTTCAAGATTATGTACTTTTATCCTTTTTAACCTTGGAATTAGGGGGAAACACTGATTCCATTCATTTGGAATTCATCGATGCAACTTCAGATTACAACTTATTGCTTGGTTGAAATTGGTTTTATGCAATGACTACTGTCACATCCTCAATTTTTTGCTTAGTACAATTTACTCACCAAGGTATAACTGTTACCATTGACCAACTTGACTACTACACCCCTGATATTAACAACTTGGGAAACAATGTTATTCTCTTAGGATAGTAAAAAATCCATTACAAGAGTGTAGGATTTGGACTCCTTAAAGATTCTTCCCTTATGGAAGTCTTTCGTTTATCCATTCTTGATGCACCATGGAAGGTTTCCATAGTTAATATGATTTCCACTATGGTACGATAATATCCTGAATCATATGATCCTTGGGCAGTACATAGTTCATCTGATATTGAATACCTCATTGACATCCTATCACTAAATCCTTATGTGGCATTGTGTTCCATGCCTTCAACCACTAATGAGAATGACCCTATCATTGTATGTTTAAATTCTCTAGACATAGATATGGTAGTTGACATGGTGAAACCTTTAATGGGGGAATTGCAACCTAATGTCCACCCCATTTCCCCTATAGAGTCTCTTGACATTTATTATTTCTAGAGCATTGTCTTCAATTAGATGAATACCTTTTGGAATCCATGGCCAAGGACCACGAGCATAGTCATTATGGGAATTTTGAGGTAAAAAATGAGCCTCCAAACAAAAAAAGTACTATTAAAATTAACTTTTTAAGAACCAATCACAATCCAGAGAATGACATCATCTATAATAGTTGAGTTGGCATTACTTGAGTTAAGGTTGTTTACTTTTCATATTCTAAATGGTTGATGAAAATATTTGGTTAACCATGGTAATCTACACGTACTTTTACACCTAGAGTAAAGTACTAATGTCTTTTCACACCTTTTCAATAAAATATATTATTTTTCCTTCATATATTTTGAAAAATACAACATATGTATTTTCACTTAATATGCATGTCTTTACACATTTTTCAATAAATGTTATACTTATCCATTTTTTTAATGTTTAAAATATCTTTTATTTACACATTTTTATTTATGAATATATGATATATTCATCCATTTTTCTTAATCTCAAAAATATCATATAATTATAAATTCTTAGTTGAACTTTATTTATTTGATTATTTAAAAAAAGTATTATTAAGTTTTCTAATACTTTTAAAATATGTTATTATTAGATTTGTATAAAAAATATTACAAAATAATAAATTCATAACAACCCAATTTATAAATTAAATTTCAAAAAACTAATTTCTAAATAACAATACACAATATTAAAATGTAACACTTTATCAAATTATATTACAATTAATGAGAAACCACAAAACATTACTTTACACAATATTAAAATTAAAGTTTAAAAAATATTAAACATTAACTTATATAATTACATTAAAATGCAATATTTTACAAAATTATTTACAATTAATTAATTAAAATCTAAAAGACTCAAATTATAAATTATTAAAATCAATTTTTAAAGATTAAACTTAAGTATAGCATATATGTGCTAACCTATATTAAAATAAAAAATTATTAAAATCAAAATTTGGAATGTATAATAAATATATTAATAAAAATATTAAAAGAAAAAATTAAAAATTAAATTTACAGTATATAATGAATATGTTAAAATATTTCTATATATTTTGAAATGTAGAAAAAAATTAAAATAATAATAATAGGTGATTAATTTATTAATATAGAAAAAAACTTAATTAATTTAAACGCAATTTTATCAAATTTTATTGAAGGTATAAACTAACGGCTTTATACTGTCTCATGAGAATGGACTTACACGCCAGTCACCCAACACCACACACTCTAGCTCGTTAAAAGCAATTCACATTTTCTCAGTGATCACATCAGGGTTTGATCAGATAGGTACTTGGCTCTTTGATCAAGCAACTAGCAGGCTTACTGGAGAGGGAGAGTGCTTTGTAGCTTCTCTCCATGTGGAGTGTACACATCCAAGGTGGAGTTCATATTATCCAGGACTAAATGGTCTGAGGATATTGCTAGGTAAAATCTAGTTTATCTTTGGTTGGCCCCTACTAAGAAAACATCCGCTTGTGCTGGGCACCTGATACGTGGTTTTGTAGCTTGCCATGTCCTTTTGAAATGAGTCTTATCAGTGCGAGTCCTATTGATCCTATTGATCTTATTGACATTCATACTAAACACACCCTAACTCACCAACCCCGTTGCACCCTCTTTCACATCATCATCATTGATCCATGCAAAACTATTTATCCCATTGAATCCAAAGCTTGGATTGAATCTATAGAGAATTGTGGACACTATGTTCCATAAAACATTTCATGTAGAGGGGTTAGAACATACTTGAAAATACATGAGAACATTGTCTTCCCCAACCTTTTTAAATACATGTGCACTAGATTAACACATGTAGGTTCCCAATTTGGTTTGAATCTCAAGAATTATTTTTAGGGACAGACATAGAGCATGAGATATAACACCATATTAAAAGAACTTGTGTCACCCTTTGCTGGTGTTTTGGACTACTTTATACTTTTTATGGACAGTTGTTATAAATCAGGTCCACCCCATTTAAAATGATGTTGTGCTCAAGGACCTCCTACATAATGGATATCCAACTCACTCATATGTACCATGTGTCTGACATTCCATGTACGCATTTCATGAATATTTCTAAATCCTTAAATCCTTCATGCAAGATTTTTTCCAAGTAAACATTTATTATGGCCTTGTTGAACAATTTAAACAATAGCTATCATTTTCACACAATGCCATGCACATAAGAGACTTCACAAATTCCTTTAATGAGCTCCACTCAATCAAACCATAGGAATTGGAAACTAAAATATTTTCTATATACTTGTAGTGTTAAGGTGCCCAATAATGTCATTGGTTTTAGATTTAAAGTCATTAATTTTAGATTTAAAGATAGAAAATAAGGTATCCACTTTCTATATTATGCTCCATCAATATAAAAGAAAAACTCTTCCCTAGTTGTCACATTTGAAGATGTCAAAAATGACAGATAAAAAAATACTTCTAACTATTTATCTTGGACTACTCAAATAACTCCTCAGATAGATCTACTCTTTAATGTATATCAATTAAATGCAATTTTCTCAAATTTTATTTAGATTATAGTTCATGTTATATTTCATTTAATTTGTAAGATATATATATATATAATGTTTTAAAGGGGGGATTTGTTTTAAACAAAATGGTGCATGCCTCTTATTTCATTGTCATCAATTGCCTCCCAGGTTCACAGGATATGAATCATCTTTTTCCCAGGTTCACAAGATGCAAATCTAGCCCACCTAGTTGGGAGGCAAGGAGTCCTAAATAAAGATGCAATAGAATAGAATATGCTTCCAGTGAGTATGCTGCTGCAACCTCTCCTGCTACCTCAACTAATGGAAGGGGATCATATACTGGGTCAACTTTAACATCTCTTTTCAGGTATACATGATGAATCCTTTCAATGTCATCTAGGTTTAAGCATATACACTTCATTTCATTGCTGTGGAAAATTAATCATCGGTGGGTGTTCTACTCCATTCATTGGTGTTTGTTTTGGTTTCAAGAATACCTTAAAGAGTTTCCAAGTTACTAAGTAAATCCCTTGCTAAGAATATACAACATATTTAGTAAAAGCGCTAGTAAAAACATAAATTTATTCGGTTGAACCAGTCAATGAAGTAGTAGATCCTTAAGAACCGTTTTTACATGATATTATATTAGAACCCAACTTAACTTCCAAAGTTTCTTTTTCTTTTTGAAGAATTGCATTTACTTAGTTTAACACAACTAGGGGGATGTAAAAGCTAGGAGAGAAGAGAATTTGATTGTTACTGCTATGGGTATGGGTGGCAGTAGTTCAACTGAAATTACTAAATCTCCAATTGGATATGGATCTCCGACAAACACTTAATCTGCTCAAGATGGATCTGTATCTAGAACTCAATATGCTACGAGGGCTAAAACAAGCTATTAAACTGACTTAGATGCTTTGATTCTTGCTACCTATGTCTCTGTTACTGATGCTGTTGTGTAAATCCTAGTTATCAAAGGCAATAGAGAAAACAACAACCATTTCACCCACACCAATAAATGTAATAGAATAAGTAAGAGCACCACCAAGAGAAAGGGAATTATTCGAGGGGAAGAGAGATGCCCACACTATTTCCTAGGGATTGAACATGTACCTCATCTTTATGCTATCTACCATATCCCTTGCAAAGTTTTGCTTCTTTTATAATGTATTTACATATCTTGTTTCGGTAACTAGGGATAACTTGACTTTTGCTAAAGGGATATCCTTCCCCTCTCTATTCTCAATGGATAAACCTTCACTCCGAGGTATCTCGTTGGCTCGATTGATTATGTGTCTACCCTATAGATGATGATTCTACACTTGTGAGAGAAGGATTAGGATTAGGGACCCATATTGAATTGATAAAATTAAAATCATGGGTCAATGAATCATTAGCAATGGAAGCATGAATAAAGTGTGAAATTCCTTTCTTAGAAGGATCATAGAAAAATGTTATCTTTCCTTATATTTTGTAAGGTTGGCAACAATTACTCCCCCCCACGAGATTCTTCCTGATGGAATATCGAGATTGATTGGAGTTCATGAAATAAATTGAATAATAGTAGAAGTAATATTAGCGTTGTAGGTTTCAATATTATTTACATATTCGAGTACTATCTAGAAGAACTGAATAACAATTTTAAGTGTCTAAGTGCAGGCTACAATCTTGATGAAGCTACCAACGCTGCATTGAAGTAGTTGATTTTTAAGCAGCTTACCTTGCCAAGCATAAGAAGAATGGTTTAGGGACCATAACTACTAATAAAAAAGGTACCATATACAAAGGCGTGGGAAGGGGCAAAGCCCACATCCTTTTTAGTAGTTCCATTTACGTTTGTTAAACCCTTTGATCCAGTTTAAAAACCAGCTTCCCCTTACTAGGATCTATATCAAGATTATAATTATCCAGATTGATATCTAGATTTTGTTTTTCGTGTTTGTGATTGATATTATGAAGTTCGTGAAGCAATTACTGATAATCCAAAGTTAAATATTTCTCACAAGCTGAAATTTGTTAATATGTAGGTGTTGGCCGCTCAACTGCGGGTACAATCAAGAAATCGATCATCACTAACATCTCCTTTAGTGTGTGTGGTAGCACCAAATCGTTGTTCACAAACTCCTTAGGGCCGATCTTTTAGGAGCTTAAACCACAGGATAGATCAACTCCAGGGGGGAAAATAAGAGAAACAATTCCCGTACTGATTCGAGTGTGAGATATTGAACTACATGTAACAAATATTTTTTCCTATCTTGATCTTGACTCTATTGTTCCTTTTTATTTTGTCAAAATCATAAGAAAATCAAGCTTCAATTATTTACATTATTTTGGTGGTGGTGAAGGAAATGTTGGATATATTTTTTTATTTATATATATACCTACCTATATCAGGAGCATAAAAAGCAATGTTGAACCTCTTTTGATATTCACTCTTCTTAAAAAATTCCAGTAAAACCTAATGATTGGAATCACCAGCTAATGCCTTACATTTCATAAATTTTGTGACTTTTTGCATAATATCAATACCTCTTGAAGCATTTTTTTGTGGCGTGCAATGGACAAAGGTGCTCCATGCTAGAGCCTTCAAACAACTATTTTAGTATTTTATTTCTCTAAATGGCATTTTGTGAGAAACACAAACTTGGGTTCCACACCTTTATTTCTCTACTTATTTCTATTTTTTTTCAAGAAAGACGAAGAGATATGTATAATAGTTCACAAATGAATCCAAAGCTCCTGAATAAATACCTCTCATACTTTGCAATGGAATTCAATGATCTATTGTAGTTTTATGCCTAGGAGAGAAACTTTCCAGGAAATGGAAATAAGGACGAAGTAGCCACAAAATTTGTGTATCTTGGTCATTTAGTATATTTAACATATCCTCAAAACTAAAACACATGTTTGAGTTCACGGAGACCACACATAGAGCACAAAAACATATGGGCTGAGAAGAACCAAGGTGCACCAACCTGTGGTCGAGAGTTAATCCTGTAAGGATAGGGGACCAAACAATAAATCCTTATCACAATCAACTTGTGATTTCCTTACATTATGTGAATCAAAGAGAGACATCATATTCAACTAGTTGTATAGCACAAATTTATGGTAAATCCTTCTAAACTCATTCATAAGATTATAGTTCTTAATATCATAGAACTTGTTCCTATTCCAATATTTTCAGATTTGAACAAGATATTGCAAGATGAATTTCATGTCAAAATAATTATGGAAAACTACCTTATCTATTCAATCACAACCCTATTTGGCTGGTCAATTTTTATTTATTGCTCAATACTAGCCATGGGACCCGATTTCCGTTCTAAGCGTTGAAAAATTCCTTGCTCATGATAATGTCTCTCTTCAAAAATATTAGGTGGAAGAGCCATGCTATTTTAACCTACACTTAATTGACTTCAATAACATACATGACCACCATACAGAAATGCCAATAAAGGAAAAACCAATTCCAAAACCTTTCCCTTTCCAATTGAGATAATGTTGTAGAGTATTTAATGCTTTATATATTGTGAGCAACATGTTTTCCTTTCACCATAACATTGATCATGATAACAATGAGAGTTTTAAATATCAAGTCTACCTATGATTTCTTGTCCCAAGGAGATTTTTGGTGAATGCAAATCTAAAGAAGCACATTTTAGGGTTTATTCCTTTATAATTCTCAAATCATCCATTTAAAACATAAGGCCTAGGCTTGGGTGTGGTATTTTAAATTCGCATAAATCCCAATCCTTGGGAGTGAAACATATGCTCTAGTTGACACAATGGAAACCTTTCTGTCACCCTCCATGTTCATCCAATGGATACTACAAAGGGACTTATTGAGACATTAACCTTACAGAAGGAAGCCAACATAAGGGATGGTCAACATGGGTCCCTACCAAGATCTTGGTGAAATTCTGAAACTTGGTTTTGAGAGCCATGGGCATGGTTTGTCACTTCTCACTTTACTCTTCCACATGTCGAAGGGTCATGTTCCAAAACAATTTAGGGGATATTGGAAGGAGAAGGGAATTCCAAGAAACTTGAAAGTCTAATATGGTTGGATTCAATAGCATTCCTTTGCTACTATATAATGTTGAAAACAATGGTTAACACTCTTCCCTTCAGTTATAAGTTGATCAAAATATTTTGTAGGATTGTTTCAATGGATGCAGCTCCTCCAAAAGGCACCACTATACATGTATAAGAACATACCTAGGAATATAACTTTGGATGCATAGGGAGTGTCCAAAATTAAATATGACAAAGTTTACTTGTTGTGTCATGCCCATATGAATATAGAAGTGCATACACCTATCCAAAAAATTCCCACTAAACATGCCCATAAGATTCAAACCGTTGGCCCAAATGCACTTGACTGTCCAAATTGAGGTTGTTTCTATATTTTATGGTCTACAATAACCCAGAAGTGGAATCCAGTGTTGACTGCTACCTCTTGAGGTCTGAATTTCACCCAAAATGATGGTTTACTACCTGAAGTGTTGTACATCATTGTTTGAGTGTTGGTGAAAAGCCCTAAATTACTCCAACATGACCATAATTACTTTAAACAGGATCAGACTTACTAAACCAATTTGTTTCTTGCTAACATATGTCCACAACCAACCCATAATACATAAATTTAGCCCATAATTTCCTCATATTGTGTCCAAATATAGATCTAGGGCCATTTGTAGACTCCGACACTCCTAACATTACTTAAAATCCTTTAGGGAACTGTCATCATGAACAATGTCACCCCCACTAAACAATGTGATCAAACTCACACGTGGGATAATTTTCAAGCGTTGTAATGGTTAAGCTATTTAGGTGTTATGTAAATTAAATTTACATCGATTATAATGGTTAGGGGTAAAAAGAGTTAGGATTTATCGATGTTATATGTAGGAGAGGTTATACATGTTAAAATTTAATGGTCAAGAGAATACAAATTTACAAGGTTTTAGGACTTATAAATGTTAAAATTCATAGGATTTATAAGTGTTAAGTTCTAAAATTTATTGGTTACAACTTATATGGGTTCGATGATATAGTGGATAAAGTAGTTATTGTTGAGAGGATTTGGGTGTGAAAGGGGTTAAAGTGGATAAGAGTTATAAAGTATAAGTGTTATAATAAGTGTTGGAATACATTAAACCTACTCATAACTTAGGATAAAATATTTAATCATTATTTGATTAAATTCCCACCCACTAGAAAATTAGTTGGCATCCACTTGCACCTTAAAGTCAACATATGCCATCTATACCCCAGGAATGATTTATTTCTGATTTTGGGTTTATCTTTACCAATTTATGGACACCCATAATTAGTAACTATGCTTTACTGCAGATTCTTCTTTATTCTACTTTATCCATATTTTCTGTGGATAAGGTAAAGCTAGTTAACTAGGAATCTGGTATCTTTTGTTGCCAACCCATCCTTCATGACTTTCTCTCCATATTCTAGGATTAGCATGTTTTTCCATCACTCTAGACAACTCACCCATTCTTTTTTTAATTCGTGAGGTCCTTGACTGATTTGGGTAGTGCTTTAGCCACCTAAGGGGGTTTATCATATTTGGTAAGTCAACCTTTTTGATCTTTATGAGTTGTCTCCATGCAACTTGATTTTCCTATAAGGGGTGTACTATTTATGTACACTATTATTCATCATTAATCAATGGAAGGATACAATCCAATATTCATCTCTTTATTCATGTGATTCAGTCTCTTTTATTCTCTCTATTTTTCCTATGTATGGTTGTGAGAATTATCTTAGTATAAAGATCTATTTCCTGTGCTTCTTATTAGCATCATTTCTCATAGAACTCATATATTATTTATAAATGGTATCAGAGCTATATGGATCACAACCTTGCAATCTTCTACATGGTATAAGATATATAGGGATCACAACCTTGCAATATTCTACATGGTATCATAGCGCAAGGTTGATCAAGTTATATAGAGTTGAGGAGCCATCTATTCTCTCTAGCAGAGCACATCCAGTCTCCTATCCCTCTATTAAGAAGAGCTTGTCTAGATTACAAGATTTTATCCTATTTTGTTTTGTAGGTTATAGAGAGTTTCTTCTTGAGTGAATCAACTCAACAATATGGATTCTTCCTCAGATATAATTCTTAATCCATTAAAATACCACGAATGGAAATCCAAAATTGGCATTCTATTGCACAATAAAGGATTATACAAAGTTACTCTAGCTTTGGAGAATGAGCTCAGTGCTGTGATTGAGAAAGCTAAGTAGCATAATAGGTTGCATGAATCCTATGGATTGATTTGTATCTCTATTTATCCCTATCTACTCTTTCATCTATATGGTCTGACCACTCCAAACCAAGTGTGGAATCAAATGTAGTCTATCTTTAGAGCTCAAGATGATTTAGGAGCGCATCAATTGGAGATTGAGTTATTCTCACCGAGTCCAAGCAGTTTCAATTCTCTTGAGGGTTTCTTCACCAAGTTAAATTAACTTGTTCTAATGCTCAAGCTATGTGGTATTGAGAAGGAATATGATCAATTAATCCTTTCCATTCTTTCTAAATTGGGTCTTGATTACTCAGTTTTTGTGTCTACTTGTCATGCTACTAGGATTGTTGTTCCTAAGTGGAAAATGGCTTCTTTAAATACTTTTCTTGATTCACTAACAAAGGAGAAATATAAATTGATCCATATGGGTGTCCTTAATTTATAAAAGAAAAAGCATCATTCGCTGGTTCAAGTAATCAAGAATATCAAATCAAAAGAGAAGAAAATTGTGAAGAAATTGAAGATGAAAGTTCGAAGCCTACTGATGAAGATTCAATAAAGAAGGGTAAGAAGAAAGGGAGCACATCCAAGTGTTCCTATTGAATAAAGGGTTTTAAATCAGAGAATAAGTGTTTCAATAAGAATATGGAAATCATGTATCATCTTCTTGAGAAGCACAAGATCGAAGTTCTAGATGAGCTAGAGAAGGTTGCTGATTCCTCAGAACAATGTCATAGTGCGTAGTTCCAAGGTGATATAACTTATTATTTGAGTGCCAGAGTTAAATACATTTATAATATATATGATATAGATTCAGTATATGATATATCAGAATCATAAATATCAGATCCCTTATTTGATAATCCTCCTATCAGTGTCCTAGATTCATCTCCCAAAAATAGTAATTTTTCACTAGATACTGACTTGTCTTTGAGAAACTCTTCCTCATTTAATTCACAAGATTATATATATGGTTTATAATATTGTTTGAAGTATTATATTAATGTCATGACATAAATCATACCACCATCCATACCATCTACCATACCTCTGAATAATCCTAATACTATACAAATCCCAAGTTCACTAGTTGATTCCTCATTGGTCTCTTATGCAATGTTACTCATCTTACATGGTTTGAAATCTTTCATATCTTTAAGTGGTTGGTTATCCATGAAATTGGTAATATTTAGAATTATATTAAAAATGTTTGGATCTGTTCTAAACACTTATTGTTCATATCTCATGTCCATCCATCATTCATACTTTTATACCTATCAGTTTTTCCCAGTTGCTCATAGTTTTCCTAGTCTAGCCCTATATGCTCATGGAGTCACGAAGCCTTTGTATTTTCTGTCACATATGCTAATGTTTCTGATATATCATAGTTTTATCAGCCTCATATCAGATCTGGTAAATTTATACATCATATTGGAATATTGACATGTGATTCACATCACAATTTTGCAGCTATTCAAGGAATTGAGTGTGTAATAAATTGTCTTAATTTTCGTACTCTTTGGGAAGGAGTATGCACATATCTATTTTCCATTTCATATTATGTTTTCAGATCATATTTTTACAATAGCAATAAGCATTCATATAATGCTCCTACTTCATTAGATGATGAGATACCAGGAGTCTCTCCTCTTTCTTCTTGCAGATTCAACACTCTAGCGCATGGCCATGGATATCATGATTTCTTCATCAAGTTATTTTACCGGAAGCAGTTCATTCAGCTCATTCAAGTGAATTTAAATATATGTTGAAAACATATTATCTCAAATTTTGTGCCTTTTCCTTTTTTGAGGGAGGATTTTCCCCATGTGGTTTTTCCTCTTTCCTCATCTTTTTGGACATAATAATTGTTAAAGGGTGAGCATAGCCTTGTTGTTGGGCCCTATATGGACCTATATTTTTGACATAAAATAATAAAGTTAGAATTAAATGGGGGTGTTGGAGTATATTAAACCCACTCATAACTTAGGATAAAATATTTAATCATTATTTGATTAAATTCATACCCACTAGCTAATTAGTTGGCATCCATTTGCACCTTAAAGTCAACACATGCCATATATACCCCAGTAATGATTTATTTTTTATTTTGGGTTGATCTTGACCACTTTATGGACATCTGGAATTAGTAACTGTGCTCTACTGTAGATTCTGCTTTATTTTTCTTTATCCATCTTTTCTGTGGATAAGGTAAAGCTAATTAACTAGGAAACTAGTATCTTTTGTTGCCAACTCATCCTTCATGGATTTCTCTTTATATTCAAGGATTAGCATGTTTTTCCATCACTCTTCACAACTCACTCATTCTTTTTCTAATTCGTGAGGTATTTGACTGATTTGGGAAGTGCTTTAGCCACCTATGGGGGTTTATCATATTTGGTAAGTTAGCCTTTTTGAACTTTATGAGTTGTCTCCATACAAATAAATTTTTATATGAGGGATGTAATATTTATGTACACTATTATTCATAATTAATCAATGGAAGTATACACTCCAATATTCATCTCTTCATTCATGTGATTGAGGCTCGTTTCTTCTCTCTATTTTTCACATGTATGCTTGTGAGAATTGTCTTAGTAGAAAGATATATTTCCTATGATTTTTCTTAGCATAATTGCTCATAGCATTGATATATTCTTTCTACAATAAGGTATATGCATATGTTATACTTACCAAGGAAAGGGATCCTAACTTCTGGGTTGCATGAATAAAGTTTCAACAAAGGGGAGTCCCTCATTAGACCACTTTAAAAACCTTGTGTATACATGGTTGACCAACCAACTTGAGGTGTTCTAGGAGGGATTCTCTTGGAGTTACCTCCCTCCACCTATTACTAGCGCAACGACGTCCCAGTTCCCA
>LPNX010025338.1:8692-53592 GCA_001517045.1 Pseudotsuga menziesii | reverse complement strand
AAACACATATGTTATTTAAACTCTATTTATTTTTTTTCAAAAGAAAAATAACAGTTCCTTGATATTCATATGAATCAAAGGTAACAATTACATAATGGTGATACCGAGTATCAATACTACAAACAACCCCCCATAGTTTGGGAGACCTGTACAAATAATCCTATACTCTTCTCAAGGGAACTTTCATCACTGTCCAAGGGAGCACAAAACGAGCCATGAAGGCTTATCCAAGGAAACCATTAGGGGGAGAATATATCCCCCGAGCTAAGAAAAAAAATGTCATTTAAAATCCATATCATAACAAATAACAAGGCTCATCAAATACTGAACTCATTAACGAGTGGAGACTTATAGCCAAGTAAAAAAGAAGAAGATACTCATCCCTTAGACTCTCCAGTGATGATACTACTTCCAATAGAATCTCCATCCATAAATTCAATATATGAGAGTTGTCCCATCTCTAGTATAGGAGCTTCCTTGGATAAGGCATCACCACTCATATTGTGCTCCCTGTAGATGTGATTAAGGTTTAAGGAGAGAAAGGAATATTTTACCTCCAATATAAGGCCGCACCAGTGATTTAGATCTACAACTTCAAGGAATTCCATAGAGTTTTCCCAATTTATGTTAACTTGGGAGTCTCCATAGACAAGGAGTGAAGGGATGCCTAAAGAAACCGCAAAAACCAATAGTTCCCAAAGGGCCAGCAGCTCTGCCCTTGTATTTGTGCTAACAACACAATCCATCTTGGCATGAAAGAAATGATATGAGATGATATGTAGAGTCAATCCATCACCACCGGTATTTGAAATTGTCGCACCATCAGAAAAACCAGAGGGATAGGTGCTCTCAGGCATAGAGCCAATATTTTGAGATTTTTTTTTTAAAGACCGGAAATGAATTTACCAGCTCCAAAATCCTGTGGCATACCATTTCCGCCCTCAGAATCAGATCATAAAAAATGCAGTGTTTACGAGTATTCCAAATACTCCAGATATAAAATAAGGGAAAATGCAACAGAGTATGATTGATGGCTGAAGTAGTCCAACAGTTTAAAATTTCCAGCAGTGATGTATCATTGCATCTAAAGACTAACCTGTGTTTGATGGCTAGAGAAGTCCTTACTTCCCGAGAAAAGATACAAGAGACAAACAAATTATTCACTAATTCACTTGCTACATTGCAAAGGAAAAAATGATTTGTTCAAATCCATCCATGTGTTAAAATATTATCCCAAGTACTGATATAGTTTTCAACATGAATCTAGCTAAAGAATTTAAGTTTGAGTGGGATATGCCATATCCAGAGCTACTTGTACTGTTAATTTGATAAATTCCCATAGACACTATTAGCTATAAGTGTTAAATTTTCATATGCTAAGCTAGAACATCAGTATTTCATTTCATTTTTATAACAAAAGCATATAAACAGGATCACTGAAAGAAACAGTATCACAAGAACAACATAGATTTATCCTGGGAAAACCCTAAAGGGAAAACCCAGCAAAAGCTTCCTCAATATAGCTGCCCCCAAAAGGTAAAAGATAAAACCAACAAGGAGATCAAAGCCTGATCCTCCTCCTTCTCCTGCTACTCTTCTCTTCTCCACTAATGCGCTACACAAGTGAGAGTGTGTGCTTCAAATGAGGAGCACTACACCTCTATTTATATTCATCCGTTCACTTCAATTAACTCATTCGACATGTAGGCTCGAGTTAATCATGTAGGCTCGAGTTACACATGTAGGCTCAAGTAACCACACTAGGGTGCTAATGACCCACCTTTACAATTAGAGGGGACAACCTCATGACTCTTATTAGTTCTTCTGATTAAAAGCATCAAGGTACAAGATAATACAAGTGGTTCTCCTAGTAGGACCATCGGGGACCACAAAAAGATACATATAGAATATTCTTCGAAGTTACAATATTTCAACACTCCCCCTTAACGAGAAGGGTATTCTACAACAACATCAACAACAACAATAGTAGGAGAGAGATAGAGGGCATCATCAACATCATCAGAGTAACACATCTATAAATCATTGGAAGCTTTTCAACATCATATAGTCTTCGTCTTCAATCTTCAATGACAACAAATCTTTGATCAACATCAGCATCTTTTGACCTTTTGATCAACAACATCTTCATCAACATCTTCAACACTTTGACCTTTCGATCAGCAACATCTTCAGCAACATCTTCAGCACTTTGACCTTTTGATCAACAACATCTTTAGCACTTAGAACTTTCAATCAGCAGCAACATCTTCAGCACTTTGACCTTTCGATCAGCAACATCTTCAGCACTTTGACCTTTCGATCAGCAACAATATCTTCAGCATTTTGATCAGTAACATCTTTAGCACTTTGATCTTTCGATCAGCAAAAACATCTTCAGCATTTTGATCAGCAACATCTTCAGTACTTTGATTAGCAACAACTTCTTCAACATTTTTTTCTTTCAATCAGCAACATCATCATATTCTGATAAGTAACATCATGATCAGCACCATCATCATACTTCAACTCTCAAACAGAATCATCATCATCATATTTTGATCTTTTTATCAGTACATCATCATCATCACATATTGATCATTTGATCAGTACGTTATCATCATCATACTCTGATCTTTCGATCAGTACATCATCATCGTCATACTCTGATCTTTCGATCAGTACATCATCATAATCATACTTTGATCTTTTGATTAGTACATCATCATCATACTCTGATCTTTTGATCAATACATCATCATCATCAAGCTCTGATCTTTCGATCAGTACATCGTAATCATCATCATACTCTGATCTTTCAATCAATACATCATCATCATCATACACTGATCTTTCGATTAGTACGTCATCATCATGATACTCTGATCCTTCGATCAATACATCATCATCATCATCATCATACTCTTGATATTTCGATCAGCACATCTTCATCATCACACTTTGAACTTTCGATCAGTATGTCATCATCATCACACTTTGATATTTCGATCAGTATAACATCATCATCATATTCTGATCTTTCGATCAGTACGTCATCATCATTAGCAGCAACTTGTAATCCACATCTCAAAGACAAAAAAATATTTGGTTCACTTTTGTACTTAAAGTCCAGGGATGATGCAATCCCACTGCATTCTTGACAACCGAAGTTACCGGATTGATTACAGGATAATCAGTCCCTATCAATTTAGGACTAATTCCAAGGATGATGCAATCCTACCACATTCATGGGGACCGAAATCTCTGGATACATTTTGAACTGAGGTTCAAGGATCATGCAATCCCACCACTTTCACGGGGGCTAAGACCTCCAGATACATTTTGAACCGAGGTTCAGGGATGATGCAATCCACCACTTTCACGAGGGCCAAGACCTCCAGATACATTTTGAATTGAGGTTCAGGGATGATGTAATCCACCACTTTCATGGGGGCCGAGACCTCCGGATACATCTTGAACCGAGGTTCAGGGATGATGCAATCCACCACTTTCACGGGGGTTGAGACCTCTAGATACATTTTGAACCGAAGTTTAGGGATGATGCAATCCGCCACTTTCACAAGGGCCGAGACCTCCAGATACATTTTGAACCGAAGTTCAGGGATGATGCAATCCTACCACATTCACGGGGGTTGAGACCTCCGAATACATTTTGAAATGAAGTTCAGGGATGATGCAATCCCACCACATTCACGGGGGCTGAGATCTCCGGATACATTTTGAACCAAAGTTCAGGGATGATGCAATCCCACCACATTCATAGGGGTGGAGACCTCTGGATACATTTTGAACCGAAGTTCAGGGATGATGCAATCCCACCACATTCACAAAGACCGAAGTCACCGGATCTGTTTTGGACAGATGTCCCAGGATGATGCAATCCCTCTTCATTCTCGAGGACTGAGGTCACCGGATCACTTCTGGATAGATGTCCTAGGATGATACAATCCCTCTTCATTCTGGAGGATCGAGGCCACTGGATCACTTTAGGGCAGATTCCTAGGGATGATACAATCCCACTACAACATCAATACTCCCCCTTTCAAGGAAGGTTCTTCCGAACCACACCAAGCTTGTCTCAAAAGTGTTCAAACTTTACTCAAGACAGAGGCTTCATTAACACATCAACAACCTCTTCATCAGTACTCACATATTGGAGTTTTATGGCTCCCTTCTACATCATATCTTAAATGTAGAAATACCTGATTTCTATGTCTTTCGATCTATCATGGAATACTGGGTTCTCTGTCATATTTATACAACTTTGATTGTCACATAGAATCACAGTAGTATCCAAATCTAGATTGAATAATCCTGACATCAGCTTTTGAAGCCATATGGCTTCACAACTAGTAGAGCAGGCTGCTATATATTCTGCTTCGGCTGTGCTTAGAGCAACACTAGACTGCTTTCTGCTAAACGATGAAATCATAGAAGATCCCAGACTATAACATCCACATGATGTGCTTTTTCTATCTGAGATACTTCTAGCCCAATATGCATTTGTATAGCCATACAATCTGTACTCATGGCTATTATCATAGAATAGACCAAAGTCTAAATTCCCTTTTAGGTACCTCATCACATGTTTTGCAGCTACCAGGTGAACCCGTCTTGGTTGAACAAGATGTTGACTCAAGGTGTTCACTGCAAAACAAATGTCTAGTTTGGTATTTGTTAAGTACATCAATGACCCAATGATCTGTCTGTATTGAGTCATGTCCACTAACTCTGATGAGTCATCAACCAACAACTTTAGGTTTGAGTCCATGGGAGTGGTCATGGCTTTGCATTCTAACATATTGAATCTTTTCAATATCTCTACTGCATACTTTCCCTGGTTGAGAAAGATTCCTTCTGAACTTTGCCACACTTCTAGACCTAGGAAGTAATGCATTAACCCAAAGTCCTTCATCTCAAATTCTTCTGCTAGTTTCTTCTTGCTTTCCACATTCTGTTTCTTATTCCCTATCAAGAATAGGTCATCGACATATAGTAAAATAATGACAGGTTCATCTTCTACAATCTTGAGATAAAGGTTAGGATCAGCTTTACTCTTGGTAAAGCCCATGCTTGACAGGAAACCATCTATCCTTTCATACCAAGCTTGAGGAGCTTGTTTAAGGCCATATAAGGCCTTATTCAACTTGCATATGTGAGTATGTCTATCTTCAACTTCAAATCCTTGAGGTTGTTCCATATATACTTCTTCTTCGATCACACCATTCAAAAAAGTTGTTTTCACATCCATCTGGTGAAGGTCCCACTTCATCATGGATGCAAGTGCCATGATCATTCTAATCGAAGTATACCATGCTACTGGGGAAAATGTCTCTTCATAATCGATTCCCTCTTTCTGAGAGAAACCTCTGGCCACAAATCTTGCTTTATACTTCTCGATACTTCCGTCAGTTGCATGCTTTATTTTGTATATCCATTTGGAGGATACTATACTCTTTCCTTATGGTTTGGGAACTATATCCCATACATAATTCTTCATTATTGACTGATATTCTTCAGTCATTTCCTCTTCCCATTCTTTCTTCTGTACTGCTTCTTCGTAGTTTTTTGGTTATTGATCTACAAGATCACACATCAAGGCTACATAGTTGGAAAATATATTAGGTTTCTTTCTTTCCCTTGTGGAGCCTTCAGGTGCTCCATATCTTTCTACCTCTCGTATAATTTCTCTTGTCCAAGCAGGATTTCATTTTCATGAAATCTCCATCATAGGGGGTTCTTGAGGTTCTGCCATGTCATGTTCTTCAGGAGCTTCATCTTCAGGGAGACATGTAGTTTCTTTGTTTATGGGAGGTCTTCTTCATGGTGGCATTTCCTGGATCTCTTGAGGGATGCATCTTCATCGAATGTCACATATCGACTGATTTCCATGTGATGGAATCCAAGAATGTAAATTCTAAATGCTTTGGATACTTCACAATATCCAACAAATATCCCCTTCTTTCCGGAAGGATCTAACTTGGTTCTCTTCTCTTTTGGTACATGAATATTTACTGGACAACCAAATATTTTGAGGTGACTCACTTCAATATTCTTTCTTTTGAATATCTCTTCTGGAGTTTTGAACCCAAGAGCACTGTGAGATATTCTATTCTGTACATACACAACAGTTCTTGCTGCTTCTGCGCATAGATGCATTGGAATATCTTGATCATATATCATAGTCTTCACTGCCTCCATGATGGCTCTGTCACTTTCTTTTCGCAACCCCATTCTGTTGAGGATTGTAGGGAGTATTTAGTTCCCTCTTGATTCCATCATCTTTGGAAAAAGCTTCAAATTCTTTTGAGGTATACTCTCCACCATTGTCTGATCAGAGTGTCTTTATTTTCTTTTCTGAAAGATTCTCTATCGAATCTTTGAACTCCTTGAATTTATCAAACACTTCACTCTTTGCTTTCAAGAAGTATATCCAGGTCTTTCTTGAAAAGTCATCAATAAACATGATATAATATTCAAATCCACTTAAGGATATGGTAGACATTGGACCACATACATCTGAATGAATCAATTCCAACGTACCTTTAGTTTTTGTTTCGCTCTTTGGAAATGGATTCTTGATGTTCTTTCCCTTCGCACATCCTTTGCAAATGCCTTCATGCTTGATCTTCATGTCTGGTAATCCTGTCACTACCTTGTTCACATGAGGTAAATATTTGTAGTTAATGTGGGCAAGCCTCCTATGCCACAGTTCACTAGGGTCAGTAAACTCATGCACAAAGGCTGTTTCTGAATGCCCCTTGAGTTTATACAAGCCTCCTTCTTCTTCACCAATGATGATTACATATTCAATTTTCTTTCCTTTGGGCCACATGAGTACTTGGCCATCTATGAAAGCAAATCTAAAGCCTTTCTTATCTAAGGCTGAGACAGAAAGTAAATTCTTCTTTAGACCAGGTACATATAAAACATCTTTCATCTTTAGAGGATTACCCGAATCGAGTTTGTAGCTTGCTTCACCAACTCCTTTGATCAGATATTGATAGTCATCTCCTAGGGATACTTTCTGAGGAGAGTTCCTTTCTTCGAGTTTGGATAGAGTTTTCTTTTGTCCCGTCATGTGCTTTGAAGCACCACTATCAATCATCCAAGTGTCTTCTCCAGGTGTTATAGATCCAGAGAGTGCATAGAATAGTACATACTCTTCTGCATCCTCTTCTCTTGCTTGCTTTCTTTGAGGTCTTTCTTCTTCATCTTCTTCTTCTTGTTCTTCTTCATCCTCATCTTCAACTAGGTGAGCATGATATATTTTGTTGTTGTTGATCCTCTTCTTATATTCTTTCTTCTTCATAGGACAGTTCCTAGCAATGTATCCTATCTTGTCACAATGGAAACATTGAAAACCAGTGTAGTCCTTACTTGTAGACTGTCTCTTGATCTTTGGAATCTTCTGGGAGGTTGATTCTCCTTGTGGTTTCCCTTCTTGAAGATGGGCTGATCCCTTCTTCTTCTCTTGGTATGAGTGGCTAGAGCTTGATCATCCTCTTTAAGTATAGCTTCCCTATTTGCCACTCTAGTCTCTTATTGAATGTAGTCTTCCCATACCACATCAAACTCCATGCTTTCTTTCCTGGCACACATCATTTGAATGAATGATTCCCATGATCTAGTGAGACCATTGAGAGCAGTCATGACTAGTTCATCTTCATCAAGTTTGTCTCCAATAGCTTCTAGTTGTTCTTTGATCTAAGAAACCATTAAGAAGTAATCTTGAATGGATTCTCCATGGCTCATCTTGATACTCTTCAGTTGAGCTCTTAGATTCATCTTTTTGTTAATGTTTCTTCCTTCAAACATTTTGGGTAAGGCATCAAACATTTCCTTTGGAGTCTTCTTAGATGACACTTGAGGGATCAAGTGATCCTTGATGGAATCAACAATAATCCTTTGTGCCCTAATCATGTCTTTCCTGTGCTTCTCCTTGGCTTCAACTTCTTCTGGTTCTGGAACTTCTTCTTTGACATATGTGTCAAGATCATTCTCTTGGAGAATGAGACTAATCCTGTATTTCCATGATAAAAAATTCTCTATGCCTTCTAGCTTGTCCTCAAGCTTAGTGCTTGGGGTCATTTTGACAGAAAATCACAAAAAAATTGAAATTTTGTGGAATGAGAAATTGACCTTACCAGAAGATGCGCTTGAGAGAGGTGAGTTGATTGGTGTACTTGGATTCTAGAGAATTCAACTCTTCACCTTTCAAATCAGACTTGCAAGATTCAGCTTCTGCAGCTTTCTGGTGTAGCTGTCAAACTAGGGTTTGACTTTTCTGGAGACTCACACATCCAAAACCTTGATTCTAGGCTCACAAGATGTGCTTTGGGAGGTTGCAACTTTCCATGCAAACAGTTTTCCAAAACTTGAAAATTTTCCTGAAACCCTAATTTCTTCCGGGGAGAGAGAGAGGGCTATTTCGCATTGTGAAGACTGTTCTATTCAGGTTAGCTCTGATTCCATGTTAAATTTTCATATACTAAGCTAGAACATTAGTATTTCATTTCATTTTCATAACAAAAGCATATAAACAATATCACTGAAAGAAACAGTATCACAAGAACAACACAAATTTATCCTGGGAAAACCTTAAAGGGAAAAACCCAGCAAAAGCTTCCTCAATATAGATGCCCAAAAAAGGTAAAAGATAAAACCAACAAGGATATCAAAGCCTGATCCTCCTCCTTCTCTTGCTACTCTTCTCTTCTCCACTAACGTGCTACACAAGTGAGAGTGTGTGCTTCAAATGAGGAGCGGTACATCTCTATTTATATTCATTTGTTCACTTCAATTAACTCTTTCGACATGTAGGCTTGAGTTACACATGTAGGCTCAAGTAACCACACTGGGGTGCTAATGACCCACCTTTACAATTAGAGGGGACAACCTCATGACTCTTATTAGTTATTTCGATTAGAAGCATTGAGGTACAAGATAATACAAGTGGTTCTATCGGTAGGACCATCGGGGACCACAAAACGATACATACAGAATATTCTTCAAAGTTACAATATTTCAACAATAAGATCATATGCCAATTGAGTTGTAGCTTCACCATCATTTTTTTTATGCATCCAAAGAATACGGTCCTTTAGAGTGTTCATTCTGAATCCTCCATGATAGAGTCCCATGGTGTAATTTGTCCACTCCTCCTTCCATGCCCCTCTGAGTTCGAGGTCCTCAGCTAACAACCAGTAGGAAGAGGACATGGTATGATCACCATTATTATGGGTCTGACTAAGATTGTTTATCCCATAATCATATAGATAAGCACTGAGATCATCAGAGAGAAGAAAATTTTATTTCATTCGATTAATAGGGTCTACACCAATTTTGATGGAAGCACCATTACCCACACTCCATCCCACCATGCTGCTGATCCAAGGAAGAAAAAAAATAAATCCATTCCATACATGTAAAGTGTTATGGAGAGTGAAACTATTATGATGGATCCAACATTCCCAAGGTTTTCCTTTGAGATATTTAATTTGAATCAACTGATACCACAAACTTGTGCTTATCCAAACAGTCCACATACTGTTGATCCTGAGAGAAAGGTTGAACCAATCCAGATTTTTGATGTTCCAACCACCAAGAGAGAAGTTTCCAATCCACTAGATGCATCTTGTGTTTATTTGCAGTGCCATCCCAGAGGAAAGTAAAAATACATTGTCTCAGCCTATTCAAAATTGACCTTGGAATTCTGGCCAGTGAAAACCAATAAACTAGATCCTAGATAAGACAAATATGATCATAATTAGTCTTCCACCTAAAGAAAGGAATTTTGAATTCCAATGACAAATGTTGTTCCCAAAATATTTGATGATCCATCTCTAGTCCTTAGAGCAATAACCCAAGGGTTTGAGCCAAAAGCCGAAATATTTAAACCATGAGTCAATCAGATCCATTTTTAAAGGTAAAATGGCACTGATACGATTACTTGCATCATCCGACAGGTTATTTCTGAGAAAGGAATATTTTTCCATGCCAATACTCATCCCCAATGCCGAGAAGAAAAGGTCCAAAATAAATTTATATGCTTTCCATTCTTCAAAAGTTCCCTTACTAAAAAGAGTTACATCATCCACAAAGAGTAAGTGGGTAATATCTAGGGTGGGATAAAGTTTTATACCACAGATATTCCCCGAATATTTTTCTTCCCCAATGAGTTGGTTGAGTCCTTCAAAAACCAGAAGAAAAAGGAGTGGTGATAGGGGACAACCCTGTCTGATACCTCTAGAAGCGTTAAAAAATCTGAAGGTGAGCCATTAATCAATACATATAAATTTGTTGAATATACACAACCCATGATCCAGTTTACCGCCTCCAAGGGAATTCCAATATGGAGGAGGATAAAGCGCAAGAAAGTCCAATTAACATGATCAAAATATTTAATGAGTTCAATATTTATGACCAATGAATCAATTTTTTTATTTTTATCACGTGTAGGACTTTCTGGGTCATCCCAATGGGTTATTGGATCTTCCTATTCTTTAATAAACTGAACTACTCAATGGAGATAACCCTGGAGAGAATAGGCTTAAGTCTGTTTGAGATCACTTTTGTGATGAGTTTATAGATAAGGTTGCTGAGGGAAATGGGACGAAAGTTCACAAAGGTTTTGGGAATGTCACATTTAGGAATGAGTTTTAGAAAAGTAGAGTTCATGGCTCTACTAACATTCCCTTCCCCCCAGGATTGCTCGACAACCTTCAACAAATCATGATTTATGAAATTAAAGAAAAATATGAATAATTCCGAGATAGTATTATAGTTTCTCATGGTAGAGGAAAAACTATGGAAATATTTTGTATTAGCATCCCCCTATTCTATCCATAGGTCCTTTCTCTTGAGTGTCCATGTGAGTACCTCATGTGCCAATAATTTTTCCTTTTTACATTTAATGGATGCCAATTTATGAGCCTCAGAATCAGAGAGGATTCTCGAAGGAGACAAAGAGAAGAGTTGTTGTAACTCCATATGTAGGTCCTCAGATTCCTTTCGTTGTTTTACAAGTTGTAACTTTTCCCATGATTTGAATTCACCCTTAAGTATTTTCAGTTTCATAACCAGACCGGTCATGTCATCACACTCTGGCATAGATATCATCGAGGACCAAGAAGAAACAACTAGTTGTGAAAAATATTCCACGTAAATCCAGGCCCTATTGAACTTGAAGGGATAGTTTCTCAAGTGGTCTGACGCATCCCATTCCAAACATATGGGAAAATGATCGGAGATAACTGAATGGTGAAACCAGGAGCGACACCGAGAGAAAAGAGTCACCCAAGAGTGAATTTCCTAACATACATATACATTATATTGATTACTTCATAGGATTTGAAGTGGTTAGCATATATCTAAATAAGTTCAGAGCCAATCATACTACCTCCTTAGGTCTCTCGAGTCAGAAAAAATGTTGGGATTCTTAGTATTTTTTTTAGAATTACAAATGATGCAATCTTGGTGTTAATATTGCCCCTTCCCCCAATTCTTAAAGGGATCTAGATAAATGGAAGAGTTTCTTATTTACAAGTAGGAGGTCGAAGGTTCGATTCCTTCGTGCCCTAATGTTATTGAAATATTGATATTTTTAATAAAATATATTTTATTATGATTTATTATGGATATAGGGG
This sequence comes from Pseudotsuga menziesii, assembly GCA_001517045.1. Taxonomy (NCBI): domain Eukaryota; kingdom Viridiplantae; phylum Streptophyta; class Pinopsida; order Pinales; family Pinaceae; genus Pseudotsuga; species Pseudotsuga menziesii. The sequence continues at coordinate 41,926 of LPNX010025338.1, read as the reverse complement.
GGGTTTCAAACTGTTTTTGTATGTTGCTACTAGGGGTTTCTAAACTGAATTCATATGTCACTACGAGGGGGGTTCAAAACTTCCCTGTATGTTACAACAAGGAAGGTTCAACCCCCCCTGTAATATTATATGAGGGGGTTTCATAACTGCCTCAAAGGTTTGTAAAGAGTTTTATGGGTGGTTTTGAACTGGCTCAATAAGTACCTACGAGGGGGGTTTATAACTGCCCTCTAATTTTTGTAAAATAGAATTTTAGGGGGAGGGGGTTTGAAATTCCCCCAAAAGTCATTTTTAGCATCGGTGCTAGGTTACTAAGATGGAGTTTTAGGGGGGGGGGTTAGAACCTCCCTTGTGGGAACCTATGTGGGGGGGGTTGAAAATGCACCCATAGGTACCTACGAGGGGGGATTTTAACTTCCCACATATGTTTGTAATAAGGAATTTTTGAGGGGGTTTGGAGCCGCTCCCATAGATGTCTCTGAGGGGGGTTTAGAACCACCCTTAAAAGTCAATTTTGGGGGGGGGGTTCAACCGCCCAAAAAGTCACGTATAGGGGTGGTTTTGATCTCTTCCAAAACCACCCCTAAAATTCCAAAATTCTAGCATCAGTGCTATTAGGGGCGGTTTTGTAAAGACCGCCTCCAAAGCCAAAACTGCCCCAAAAAGTGACTTTTGGAGGCGGAAGACAAACCCCCCTAAAAGTAAAATTTGTTGTAGTGTCCATTTGGGATCCCTCAGATTAATTAGGGGACAATTCTAAGTGATAACACTAACACTACCTTAAAAACATAGCTACCAAACCCATCATCATAGGAATTCAATGCAATTCATATTCATGAACCTTTTATTGTCGTTATTAAGAGAAAAAATAGACATAATATCTTTTATCCACGATAGTATAGTTGGGTCGGTGAAAGTCAGATACCTCTCTAGCCCCCACCAGGGTTTGATTGCTCAAAGAACTAATCAACACACTCCCATGAGGTGGGAATTTATTAGAAGATATCATCATCGCTATCTAGTCAGGTTTGGTGGCACACACCCCAATGAAGTGTATTGAAGTGCTAGATTTTGAAAATTCAATTAGTGCCAAACACTTCATCATAGGAAGATTTCTTGAGCTTTCATAATATCTTTTAATGTAGTTGACATTCATCAAACCTGGTTATTTGAACTAAGTACATTCCAATTTATAATTTGATAGGGTCTTGACCACATCATGTTTAGTTTCCTAGATGAGTCCAAAATTAGTTATCATGTTGTAAATTATTGGTCTTGTACCGAGAGTAGCGAGGTTCTATACAACATATTATGGGGGAGATGTTACACTACCATTAGTGAGAGACAGGGTGAGATACCTACTCAATCCAATTTTTACCCTTTCCCTCAAGCCATTAAGATATTCACCTAATCTAGGGTAATTTGGACAAGGTCTCATTTTTTGGGGAGATGTTACAAAATTTTCATATTTTTAATACTTTTTGGTTTGCTATAAAATACTGGATATCTAAGATTATTTATTGTTGATCTAAACCATTGTATCATTTGGGCCCTACATCCACAATTATTGAGCTCATAAGAACAATATGGGTTTTCTATTCTGGAAGTGTAGCAAGAAGATTCAGATAGTTGAAAAAAACATCAAAGATCCCTTTTCACCTTCAACTGCTTCACCGACACCATCCACTTAACAGTACAGAATCATACAATGGAGATTCTTTGGAGGTCCCAAGGGAAACAAAAACATCTATCTTTCAATTTGGGTTAGCTTCTAAGTCAGAGGATGGAATCACACTGGCAGAGTATTGTCCATTTTCCAATGATATAGAGCTCCGTTGATGGGAAATCCTCCCAATAAGAGATCATGAAGCTCCCCAGTTTCAAGTGTTTTTATAATATAGAGTGGCTCTCCTTTGGTCTCTTGCTTGTTGGGAAATTGTATTTATCTGGGATATACCAGCTAAGTTATGTTAATCATACAAGTGTAGGTTATTAGTTATTATTAATTCCAATATTGTGTCTATAAATGGAGTTGCGTAATGAACTATATAAATTGATGCGGTGTTGTGAATGTAGACGTGGAAGTGTAATCTATCCCAATGCCAAATTAGAATTTCACTATTACATGTGAGTAGGTTTTTCCCCCTCCTTAAGGGTATGAAGCAATGGACTAATGGTCCGTTCTATTTTTTTTTCTGTTTGAGGAATAAAATTGTCTTCATATTAGAGTCGAAAGATTACGTGATATAACAAAAAATATTTTATTCATCAATTTTTCTTGGGTGGATTTTGATTGAACAAAATGGGGAGAAAGGTTATAGAATTAAGTTTTTATGGGTGAAGAATGAACTGCTTGAATGAACTAGTCAAATATGTAAGAAATAGGTCATAACTGATGTGTTTATTTTGTCATGAATCTGGTGGCTCAACATTTATATTTGGTTGTAAGGGTGTAGATTACAATTGTGGATTTTTATTTTTTTTAAACTCGGTATCTACTATGATATGAATTTTAGGACAAGATCACATCAACAACCATTGTTTGATTGTGCAATTTATATGAATGGATATAAATTAAGATATCCACCACCCGAAGAACAATGAAAGTGGTGAATGACCCTGTAGACTGTATCTTGTAGGGTGGATTGTAATTTTAATAGGTTATGAATTTATTGGTTTGCAATTTCAAAGAACTAATTTATTTTTTGAAACATTGTTGATCTGTAAAAATGTAACAAAAACTGCTATATTCTTCAATTTTTTTTTTCTCCTTCAAAACCTTGAAACCATACTCTACATTCTAGGAAAAACTTCTTCTAAGAACATTTTGTCATGACTGAATTCCTAGAAACCTAATTATCAGTTGTATTTATGTCTGTATGCCATATGCATTTCCTTTTATTTGAATAAAATGATGGTGATGGTTCATATCCATTGTATTTGAATGATATAATTCTTGCACAGTATAACTATATTGTGTTTGCGTATTGTTCATGTATTTTATTCAAATAGTTTTGTTTACTATTAGAAAAATATTTATGTTTACTAATGTTCTCTATCCTAGACACTTATATTTTCCATTTCCCTATTCTTCTACCTCTGATTATACCAATTCAATGCTCTGATAGCATGCTTCTTTTCCTTTGATCCATAAGATACGTTGGATAAGCCTAAAATGCATCTCTAATTTCAAGTATTTCCACTAACAAAATATTGCTATGGTCATGAAATTGGGACATTGGAAAAATTGGGAGAAAATAGGACAGCTTAAAAAATAAAAAAAATATATTCATTTTTAAAAATAAGCAAAAAGTCAACACGAAAAACTATAATTTTTTTAGCGTGATTTTTCATTTTGGAATAAACATTGATCATTCTCAATGTTGCTGATAAATTGGCTATTTTTCCAAAACCGTTTTTTAGATTGTTGGTGTAATATTGATGTTTGATACATCATCTCTAACAAAGTAATGACAAGCAAGAGAGATGGAATTTAATTGGCCTATTTTGTAGTTGCAATTATTTGACTCCAAGTTTGGTATTTAGAGAAAATCATATAAACCTTTCAGCTGTAGGCACTGAAGAAGCTAGAGTGATTCTAGAGTCACTTTGTTCTACTGGAATACTCAAAGAAGAGAATTTTGGTCATATCCATTTGGAACTATTTTATGCACATTTTGAGGAAGTCGTTTTGTCATGGAAGAGGTCTTAGGGGTCAAACGCTAGACCTATGTTTGAACCTTACTTGTTTTTCCCAACCCTTTAATACATTGAGCCCTTTGTTGGTTTCTTATACCATGCTTTGAGGATACTTTGGAGATGTTTGGTGTGCATCTTGAGTGATGCCATCACTTTTGGATGCCACACAAGTGAATTTTGGCTTGATGTTTGAGGAGTTGCACCTTGAATATGACCGAGCTCATTATTAGAGGGAACTTGTTGTGCACTTTATGGGACAACCCCTTGTTGTAGTTCCCTCATTGTGGATCCTTTCTATAAGAGGATCCCTTTTTCTTGGAGTTTGTATTCTTCTTTGGTGAAGCCTTTGGAGGCCATGGATGAAGATTGATTTGGAAGATATCCATTCGGAGCTAGCTTGTGCATAATTTGATGGGATCTAGGGTCAACTCGTTAGGTATAGCTTCTTTCATTTTCCTTGTGATCTATTTCATTGGAGCATTGCAACTTGAAGTTGAGGGTTGTTTCCATGTGGACTCATCCTTGTTGGAGAAGTATCCTTGAAGAGCCTTTGGAGGCTAGTGTTGTACCATTGCTTACCTTGTTACTAAATTGGTGGAGGAATTCACCAAGTCTCTTCCAACAATATTTTATGGACATTCCAATTGAAAAGCAAATAAATTGGTCATTGTTTGCTAAAAACAAGGTAGATAACCTAGACATATAGTAGCAGATGTAATAGCTCCAAGTTCAATTGCACAAGAAGCTAGTGGAATGTAATGGTTTATGTTGTGACAATCATACTCGTTTAGATGAGATCAAAGAGGTAAGCCATCATTTTACATTGATGTGGTTAATGTCCTAAAAGAAAGAAAAAATGATAAATTATATGCCCAATTATGATTAACACTCTACCTTTGTAAGGAAGTTCCATACTTCTCTATTGCAATTTAGGGAACACAAGAATTTGCAGTAACAACTTAACTTGGAATGCCACTATGGCCATCTTAAAAAAAGGGCATTGATAGAACATGTCGATCACTTGGTCTTTTGGCTTGAGCACTACAAATTGGAACTATGAGTTCCAAGAGACCATACTAAGATATTTAGATAATGTAAAGACTAGGGAACAACCTACATATGGCTTGCAGGTTTCAGGTGTAACAATTACAACAACAAAAATAAATTGTCATTATCCCAAACCAATGGATTGAAATCCATGCCAAAATTCAGAAGGTATATTAATGGTTGGATACTTTGTTACAAGACCCTCGTGAGGGGAACGTACAAATTTGGCAGTTCATTTAATTTTGACAAAGTGGTATCAAGCATTGCTAAAACTCAATGATGACATTGACCTAGATTGGACCATAGTACACCATACAAAAGAAACGTGCAAGTATTTGTATCTCAAGAACATCCCCTATTATCCAAGATTTAGGGAATTCATAATCACAAACAACATGTATTAGCAATCCTATCAATTTAAATTTCTCAAAAAATGATTTCTACTTTGGTTACTATAAATTTAAATCTCTCTAAATTGTTGGTTCATCAAATTCAAACCTTAGATAGCCTAATTCTCAACTCATCCAGTTCAAATTCTATGGTTGCACAATATATTTGGAAATCTAATAGTTGATTCCTGATTAAGAGGTCATGCCAAATTGAGATAGTTGATGCCCTTGCTCATGAATGCATAGCTTGGGTATTCTTTTTGGCATTGCACTTTTATGAAAGAAAGGAAATGTTGATTAAGGTTCTAGATAACATGTAATCAATCATGGCATTCAAGATCCTTTGATTTCCAAAATTAAAAGTAATACATTTATAAGATCATAAGTAATACATTAATTGATTACTTATCGGACCTAGAATTAGAGTTGGATAGAGACACTTAAATTTTGATGGCGATCTCTATTTTTTCCTTAAGACTATGTATTGTTAGTGATAGAAACTCCCTTGACAGCTAACCTCTTTCTTTTTTTAAATACTACTATTAAAATTGCCTCATATAAAAAATTACAGGCCTAGGATGGGAAAAATCTATAAGTCAATCTGTTTGATGAAGAATTAGAGGCATGGGAAAAAAAACTCTAACACATGCCAAAGTTTCCAAAATAAAGTTCCTACGGCGGTCAATTGAGGGCTCGACTACATTGGATTCAAGTGATATGCCAACCAAATACTTCTTCTAGTATTTGGCTTTGAAAAATCCAACAAAAAGAGCCGAAGACACTTGAGGGGAGAAAAGAACTGAAGATCTAAATACACTTAAATTTTGATGGCGATATCTATTTTTTACTTAAGACTATGTTTTGCTAGTGATAGGAACTCCCTTGACAACCATGCATTTGTTTTTTGTATGAGACAATTTTAATAGTAGTATTTTAAAAAATCCATAGGTTAGCTGTCAAACAAGAACTGGAATGGGATGGGAAGAAGCTGGAATTCAACTTGTTGATGAAGAATTATATTCCTGGCAGCTAAAAATTAACACATGCCAAACTTTCCAAAATTAAGTCCCTACCAGGGTTAACTGAGGGCTTGATTGCATTGGCTTCAGGGGATATGCCAATCAAAGACTTATTCTAGTCCTTGGCATCCACAAATACAACAAAAATATTTGAAGACACTGCGATGGTGCCATAGAGGGGAAAATGCATGTTTACTTTGTGAATTGCGATGGTTGTTTAAAATGAATTTTCCAATAAGTAAGGACCTAGAATCCAGGGGGTGCCTATGTCTCAGGATGTCACAAATGTTGATGCTTATGTATGCTTTCCAAAAAGAGAAGTAAGCATGCAGTAGGTTCAAAAGGTTGAGTCCGTGAATTTTCATGGAAACTGTTGCATTGTAAGCCTGGAGTTTACTTGTATTTAGTTGGTGTACAAAAAAGATGTGTGGGAGAAAATAATTGACGATGATAAAGTCAAAAAAGAAATGAGAAGTTATGAATTCTAATTGATATATTGAAATCTTGTTTTACACTGCATCAAATTGATTAAAGCATAAATAGGTGAACTTAAGAACCCTGCTCCTCTTTTTTTGATTATGGATTGCACAACAATTTGCGATTCTTTGAAATAAACCCTCATCAATTAAATTCTTGTCCAAGTTATCAACATCATTTTTTTCTCTTTTTCTCACCATCTCCTTTCCAATCCTTTTAGTCATTAAAGTCCAATTTGAAAATTTGATTCCCCCTGAAAATAATTCCCTCTTTTTTATTGCTCAAACAACACATGCTCTCTCTACATTCAATCGAAGGATTGACAATATGGAATGATTGTAGTGGAAGTAGAATCATACAATTAATTCAATCCATTCTGGACATAAATGAAAGAATCTGGGCAGATGGAATTAATGCCAATGCTCAAAATTAAGAAAAAATTCGCAGGAGTCTAAAACCTAAGAGAGAACACATCAAAGGAAGTGAATCTCTGCTATTGCATGCTACAACTCCCAAATATATGATGTTCCTATATACATGGTTGCGCTGCGGCTCTCCCCATCCAACTGTTGTAGCTAATCCCCTCCAAAACAATTATCCACGGCCCTTCCCCTCTTCTCGGGCTCTGCTATTTCTTAACCCGCTATGTTATTTCAGTGGGAAAATTCCTATTTTAGAGTATTAAAGACGATAGTGGGAGAATATAGAAAATGGATCTACCTCTCTAATAAAATTTCAATATATGGAATTTCGTTGGGCCCACACGGTTATTAGCTCGTATTGATTATGGGGATAGAATGGTATTGATTCTAGTATTGATTTTCGAATTGATATCCTTGCTGTTGGTTAATGGGACATATGGTAGGGTTATTTCATTGATGCCGGTTTATGTTTTTAATTAAAAAAAATAAAAAAGGTGTTTTATTTTAAATTGTGATAAACTAAATTTATAAAACATACCATTTCTAAAAATAAATTTCTTTTTTATAAAGATTATATACATTATGTTAAAAATAAATTTTATATAAAAATTAAATCTCATATAAAAGACACAATTATTTAATATTAATAACTATTATTATCAAATGATAACAAAAAACACTATCATATTTTTATAAAAATGCAACCTATATATATATACACTATAAATAAAATATTAATAACATTAAACATTATACCTTTATTATAAATAAAAAGTAGTTACATCCACTCATACATAATATAATAATAATAATATTATATTTATAAGATAGAAAAAATACTAAAATTAAAAACAAATGTAATTAGTAAAGTTTATTTTAGAACATTTTTTTATACAAATCATAAACAACCAATTTTCTTAGAATTTAACTAAATTCATTCTATTATAAAAAAAACATTAATTGGTTTAATATAAAAATAAATAACTTAAATTAAAAAATACACACACACACATATATATATATATATATATATATATATATTATTTTAAATTTTTTAATTTTCGAATAATAGGTCAATCATATCATTAACATATATAAATTTTGTTAAATTTTGTTAAGAACCTAAAAAAGATAAGTTATAATAAAAAATTAAAAAGAGACATGTTATTTTAAATTTTAATTTTGAAACCCTAAATTATTTATATCGTAAAAATACATAAATTACATAAATAAACAAAACAACATAAGTTATAATAAAAACTTAAGAATTAAAAAAAAAAAAAATTTTAAATTTCAATTTTCAATGTGTGGTTGGAGAAAATTTGAAAATTTTGATTGTTTTTTCATTTTGTTACTAAATGTTATTTGAACATCTTTTCATTGTGTCTATATTTTATTATTAAAACATATTTGATTCTTTTTTCATTGTGTTCATATTTTATTATTAAAGTGATCTCCAAGTTCAAGGACATGAATGCATTCAAGTACTACACATTTTTTGCAAATTAAAATTAGCTTTTAGTCTCTTCAATATAGTATTTTATTATTATTTTTGTTTCTAGTATGTAACTCAACCATGGTTATCTAAATTGTACATTTAATGTAGTGGAAAGGTGAGTTGTCAAGTATACCTTCCCCATAAAATGCCTAGTTTATAATATTTTAATATATCCCTTATGAGGCCCATTTTTTACCTCAAAATTCTCCTAATGTCTCGTTCTGTGTCAAGATTGTTAAATAATGAAACTAATAAACACAATCATAGTTCATTATCTATGTCAATCTCATTAAAAAATAAAATAGACCCCCATTAATTGAGTCAAGTCTTCCACAAGATCTCATACCTGAAGCTTCATTTCCTCTACTTGTGTCACTTGATCCTCTTTCTTCATCCCTTTCTAGTGAACCTATTCCTATTGTTAGACAAGATTCTAATCAGGTGCAAAAGAAGAGTTTCTAGAAGAAATAAAGCTTATGGGGCATGTTCCAACCTCTAGATATCAAGTTGGGAATTAACCTACCAATGGTTATCATTCTAAGCACAATTTATTTTTGGTTCCAAGCTCATTAAAAAATGAAACTTGAGCATAGTTTATTCTTTATTTCAAGCTCAGTAAAACATGAAGCAGACACCTCAAACATTCTTTCCACCTATCTTCAAGCTCATTAAAATAGTAAGAGGTCTTGCACTTATTTTTTACTTTTTTGTGCTCTGGTTGAAACATGAAAAAGATTCCAAGCACTTTTGATACCATAGTCATGCTCATTCAGATCAAGTGAAAAAGGTGTCAAGTTTAGTCTAATTTTCTCATACTCATAAAATAATGAGTATAGGTTTATCTCTTTATCCATCCTCGATAGAATATTTATGGAAAAGGATCCGTGTCGAGTTTACTCCTTAATGATATGATTCCTCTCTTTTGATAGTGGGTTTACATTAATAACCTTTTATGAAATGATTCCATGAGTGTTTGAATTCATCTCAATTATTCACATTCATTGGAATGTACTAGGATACCTTGGGATTCACTGTCATCATTGGTGATTTCATTTTCACTTGTTAACAATATACACTAATTAATGGTAACCAAGTGGTTTCTACCATGTTCGACTTCGACACATATATTTGCATGGTTAAAATCGTATCACTTTAGGAATGGGTTAAATACCCCAGGGATTCCCTTGAGTATCTTTTTGTTACACCTAGGTTGCAATGGATATTTTTTGAGTAGGTTCCAATATGGAAATCATGTTGATGATGTCACTGATATATATCGTCACATACATCCACATTGTATTTTTTTGCGGCTATGTTTTGGTTGTGTAGTATATCCATTGTGTATTCTTTCATGGCTATGACTTGATCTTGTCATGGAAGTATGAAACCACATTATATCTTTTGTGGCCATACTCTTATTTTGGTACTTTCATGGATCCATAGTGTATTACTCAACGGCCATGTATTGAGTCAATTTTTTCAGAGCATGGGTATGCCTGCCTTGGAGGTGATGTATATGTATTGTCCTATATTTGTTTGTAGTTTCCATCTAGCTCGCTTTCAACACCCTTGCAGACATGTTTTGGTAAAGTGTTTTGGGCATCAAATTCCTTTTGATATCACACTTTAGGGGGAAACTATTATACTTCAAATTTCCACACTTAAATCCATCCTTGAGTTTCATACTTTATTACCATGTAAAGTATTGTTTTCCTCCCTATGCATAATTAGAAGAATGACTTGATATTTGGTTCACTCCCTAACCTTGTTTGGAAACCAAATGTTTGAGTTGAAGGTCAAAATCTTAAGCCTAAAACTTGATTTTTGCACTTTTGGGTGGACCAACACCCCCTTGCATTATGTATGGAGCGTTGAATGCAAGTTCCTAGTGTAAGGGGAGCATTGATCTACCCTATCAATGTTGCATGGCCAATTCTATCAGAGCATTGATCTTATTTTAATGAGTCAAGTATGGATGTAGGATATGGATTTGGGTTAGATCTTGGTTAGTTGGCTCTCCCCTTTGAATCATATCTCCTTTACATTCAAAGTGACCTAATCCTCTATGATCCACCATATCCTCCCTTGATCCATTCTCTTCTCTATGGTGGTTGTACCCTCAAATTGTATAAATTGAATCCATTCCATGTGAGGGGAAGTAGTAGTAAGCTTGAATGCATCAAACCTATAGTTGTGTGGTTCTCAAAGAGCTGGAGAGAAATATTGGAAGGAGTTATAATCAGATTAGAGTGATGGATGTAAGTGGTTTCTTGTTTTCCAATTAATAAATAACTTGGAATATTTATCCCATACTTGTTTTTATTAATGACATGTATGTTTACATTGTTTCATTCAGTGTAGATAGATCTTTTCTTATGCGTAACAACACATTGTAGTAGGAAGGAATATATTTGTCTCTGTTATTGTATGTCTTCTTTGGAATTTGGATCTTATAAATATAGATCAAGAGATGGGAGTGGCTAGGACAACCATATGAAGAGAGGTAAGTTATTAATCCCTTTATACTCTTGCCTATTCTTGCTTGTTTATATGCATGTAAGCTAGATCTAGGAGAGAGTTAGTAACCATTTATTTTGTTTCGTTCTTAAGCCATAGAAATTTTGGTTTAGGAGAAGTTTCACCTATCCATAGGGGGGATTTTATAACATAATAAGCAAAGTTCCAATCCTATCATCACAACATCATATTGCTAAAAATAAGAAATTGAAAGAGACAAGGACATTATAAGTCCATTTAAAGTTGTATATCATTTACCAACTCAAAATAAGATTTAATTTTATAAACTTAAAGATATATTATACATCTAATATTTCTATTAACTTGACCAAAAATACATACCACGGGGTTAGAGAAATTGGTAACGTGGAATTGAGATGAGAAGTTGTAAATTGAAGTCCATGAGTTCAAATCCCACGTGGGTACTTACAAAAAAAAACTTTACCAAAAATACCCATGAGTGCACAACATATAGTCATAGAATTTGTTAGGGTTTCATTATAGCCATCGTCTCCATATGATAATCATCTCCAACACCCAAGTTTACCCCTTAGTGCAAAAAATTGCAATGTATCTTACTAAGGGAAAACCTAGTTTCCAAAACTGTAAAACAAGATGAGCTTCAAGCCATGTACCCAGAAGAGAGGGGAACCCATAGAATTATTATGATTTAATGATTCCAATGGAGTTGTGTATTCATCGATCCAATCCATGGTCATCATTTTATAGCAAGTTGCATCTTGCCTCATAGAGGCTTTCACGGAAAAATTGTGAATCCATGTCGTGGGCATATGATTCGAACTGAATAGTGAAATTGAGTTCCAGGAGATATTGCAAGTGTGTTTGGGTAGATTCGACATGGGAACAATAGCCATAATTTCATGGTCAAGGAATTTCCCAAGTTAACCCCTTAGTGAAAAAATTGTAATGTCTCTTCCTGAGGGAAACCCTAGTTTATAAAATTGTCAAAGAGGATGAGATTATGATCATGGACCCAAAGGAGAGAGGAACCCCTAGAATTATTGCTATTTCAAAATTTCCATGAAGTCAATATTTCATTGATATAATCCAATATCATTATTTTATGGCTAGATAGAGCTCACATGATTTTAGGAGCACATGGTGAATCCATATCGAATGTTATAATAATCAACCCATAGTTACCTACATTTGACATTAATTAATCATTTTTGTCTTATTATTCCTAGATTCCATTCTATGCTAGTTGCCTTCCACATGTCCTAGAAGTCAACACAGGATAAAAATGAGTCATGGAGCGCTTGGGAAACATCTTGGAAACCAATTTTAGCAATCATACTTTATTCTTGATTCCTTAAAGAGCATAGATACTTTTTCTGAAAGTTGCCTTGGTTTATAGTTGTTTTAAGGAAAAAGGAAAAGCGAGTATAGGTGTAACTACCCATCCTCCCTCTTTTTCTCCAATTAAAAGCATATATGAGTTGCATTTCCATCCCTATTTATCTTTCCCACTTGACTTAGCAAATTCATGAGCATCTTCATAGATTTGGAAACTGCTTTATGCACCTATGGGGGATTTGACTAGTTTTGGTAAGCCTGTTTTTTGACTATTTCAAATAGCATCCTTATGCACTAGAACCTCTCATGTAATTATATATTTGAGAATCCTATTACTTCACAAGTTTGTTTATTGTACAGTTACTCAATACAGATTAGTGTTATGCTCCAATTTCAGTCTCCTTTGGTGTGAATTTTGCATGTTTGATTAGCAATTTTATGAGTGTTATTGTTATATCTCTCGGGTTCAATTTCCAAATGGTATAATATCCTTTTTATATTGATTTCTCTCCTTCCATATTTCTATTGCAGGTTTGACATCTTGAATGGGAGCGCATTTTGTTGGCTGGAGGGCACAGTTATTGAGCTATGGACCAATCTCAAAAGATCATATTAACTCCATTCAATTTATTTGAGTGGAAAGCTGAGATGGAGATATTTTCGAGAGATAAAGGTCTCTACAGGGTGACCATGGAAACTGAGGCAGAGCCCAATGTAGTTGTAGAGAAAATTAAATGGCACAACAGGAGGGATGATGCCTATGGTCTTTTGTGTCTAAGCATTTCAAGAGACCTCCTCTTCCATCTTGATGGATTGAAATCACCTAATGAAGTGTGGGAGATGATTGAAAAGATTTTTGGAAAGACAGATGAGATGATAGTACATCAAATCGAGAATGAACTGATCTCCTTGAGTCCCAGTAGCTTCGAATCATTGCAACTCTACTTTTCCAAGTTTAAGGCCCTTGATTTGTAGTTAAAACAATGTGGGATCAAAAATAAGAAAGAGAAACTAGTCTTGGTAATACTCTCTAAGCTTGGTCCTGACTATTCAGTGTTTTTTTCGACCTTACATGCCACCAAGTTGACATCACGAGCCTGGAATATACCTAAGCTTGTAGAGTTCATGGAATCCCTCACACAGGAAAAAGATAAGTTGGTGATAATGGGCACCATCAAACATTCCAAATAACAAGATTTGGTTTTTAGAGATTCAAGGGTGGATTCGAAAAGAAATAAAAAAGATAAAATCCACCTGAGAAAAAAAGAGACAAGTCAAAGTCTGAAGAGGATCCCTAAGGCTCCAAGAAGAACTCCCAGAAGAAGAAGAATAAAGGAGAAATGAGCAAGTGCGCATACTGTAGTAAGGGATATCATCATGGGAGCTCTTGTATGAAGAAGAAAATTGACATGTTGACCCAACCCCTGGAGAAGAATAACATCTCCCTTCCTGATTGCTCAAAGAAGAAGGAAAGAGGATCAAATTTAGAAGACAAAGAGAGAGTACATGCCTTGGTTGCTAGCACATCAAGTTCACCTAGCTTCATCATATATTCTGGAGCTTCTAGACATATGGTTTCGACAAAGGAGTCATTCTCCTCTCTTGACATGTCTAAAGTTCCACCAATCATTTTTGGAGATGAATCCCTCATTGATAGTTTGGGGAAGGGTAGGATTGATCTTGACCATGGTAATTTCAATAATGTGTTGTATGTTCCAGGTCTTTCCTCTAATCTATTTTCAGTGTATTAGGTGAATCATACTGGGTCTCCAAAGAAGTTCATATTCTCCCCTGATTATATTGAAATAATTGAGATTTTGAATGGTAAATTCATAGAAAAAGGTGTTGTTGATCACACTTCGAAGGTATACAAGTTTTCCTATTTTCTATGCTACTCAAACCCCTTCTGCTCTTCAGATTCATGATAATGAAGCAAGCAAGATTTGGCATGAAATATTTGGCCATCTTAAATACAAGTATCTTTCTGATTTGAGTGAAAAAGATATGGTCATAGGGTTACCAAAGATCAAGTTTTCTAAGGGATTCTGTCAAGGTTGTATCCTAACAAAACACCCAGAGCACAAGTATGAGAGAGCTAGTCATGAGAGAACCTATGCACCTCTTGAGTTGATCCACAATGAAATTTCTGGTCCATTTCCTCATATGTCCATGAGTCAAGACAAATATGCACTCACCTTCATAGATTAATTTTCCAGGTATTGTTGGGTTCACTTCCTAAAGCATAAGTCTGAAGTTTTTGACCTCTTCAAAGTCTTTAGAGCCTTGGTTGAAAACCAGTCTGGCAGGAAACTCAAGATCCTCAGATCTAACAATGGTGGTGAGTATGTCAAGTCTAAGTTCATTCAGTATTGCAAATATGCAGGTATGTAGATGCAACATTCAATCCCTTACACACCACATCAAATTAATGATGTTGCTGAGAGAAAAAACAGATCACTGAAAGAGATGGCAACCTGCATGATGGAGGCTAAGACCTTGCCACCAAAGTTTTTGGGACGAGGCTATAAAATGTGCATCCTACATCAAGAATAGGGTGCCTCATAATAATATTGATGGTATTACTCCTTTCGAATATTGGAGTGGGCACAAGCCAGACGTGACCCATTTCAAGATTTTTGGCTCAAAGGCTTGGGCTAGAATTCCAACTAAAAATAGGAAGGATTTGCAACCCCAAAGCCAAGAGTGACTATTTTTTGGGTATTCTAAATATTCAAAAGAGTACAATTTTATCAACTTGAGCACTAACAAATCTTTCATTGAAAGAAGTGTTCAATTCGAAGAAGAGCCTTTAGAAGCAATTGAAGTTGGAGAGTCCTCTTCATCACTAGAACCATTGATTGTAAGTGAAGAGACTAATGATTTTGATGATTCTGATATGTATGATAATTATGATTTGATTTCATATCCTAACAGTCCTACAAGACCAAAATTGGCAGCAAATACCATTCAAGCAGTTGGGGAACTAGCTGGAAATCCTAATGACACTAGGAGGACTAGATCTCAATTTGAGAGTGCCCTTTGTGTGAAAGATACTCTATTTGATGAGAAGTGATATCTGATGGTTGAATCATATACATAGACATATGAATATTCATCACATGATCCAATATGGAAAACAATCATGAAAGAAGAATTCAGCTTGCTCCAGAAGAACAACACTTGGGAACTGGTTGATCTTCCCCCAGGGAAGAAGCTAGTTCAATGTAAGTGGGTCTTCAAGACTAAGTTTTATTCTGATGGTTCACCTTTGAAATATAAGGAAATATTGGTAGCCAATGGATATTCAAAATTACATGGTATTGAATACAATGAAACCTTTGCACCAGTGGAAAATATGGACTCCATAAGGCTAGCTCTAGCCATTGCAGCTTCGAAGCAATGGGAAGTACATCACATGGATGTGAAGTGTGCTTTAATAAATGGATATATCACTGAATATATTTACATGTAGAAACCTGAAGGTTTTGTTTCTAATCCATCTTTAGTGTGCAGGTTAAAGAAATCATTGTATGGGCTCAAGCAAGCCCCTAGGGCTTGGTATGCCAAGATTGATGGATTTTTGATGTCACTGAGTTTTGTTCGATGCAAGTCTAATAATAATGTCTATTTGAAGCTGATTCATGGTTCTTTGATGATTATTGTTTTGTATGTGGATGACCTACTGATTACAGGAAGTTCAAATAAAGAGATTGCCTCCTTGAAGGATGCAATGACCCATGCATTTTCTATGACAGATTTGGGATTGTTGAGCTAATTCTTGGGTCTTGGAATTGGTCAATTCCAACACGGAATCAAATTACATCAGTCCAAGTATGAATCATATTTTCTCATCAAGTTCAACATGAAATATTGCAAGCCAAGCAAGACTCCATTCCTTTTAGGAGTTAAGCTTGAAGAAGCAGGTTCTTCTACTATGGTAAATAATACACTGCATAGGCAGTTGATTGGGTGTTTTATTTATCTTACACACAATCAACCTGATTTATATTTTGAAGTTAGTGTGGCTTTTAGATACATGGATCAGCCTCATGAGATCCATTGGAGAGCAGCCAAGAGGATCCTAAACTTCGTTCAAGGAACAAGAACTCATGGGATCTTCTACAAAGAAAAATCTGATCTTGATTTGATTGGATTTATTGACAGTTATTGGGAAGGTGACAACATAGATAGAAATTCTACATCAGGATATGTGTTCATGCTTTCAAAAGGGCCAATAATATTTTTAAGCAAGAAGTAGAGTGCCATAGCACTCTCATCTACAGAAGCAGAGTATAGAGGAGTTGTAAATGTAACAACTTAATGTTTGTGGTTGCAGGGGATACTTGGAGAATGTTGCTTCGAATCATAGTTTTCAACTATTATCTACTGTGATAATTAGAGCACCATTTGAATCTGCAATGATCCAGTTCAGATACAGTGAACCAAGCACATTGAGATCCATATTCACTACATCAAACAACTTGTGCATGATGGTACCATTGTTCTACTCTTCTGTGCATCTTCAGAACAAGAAATCTTCACCAATTTTTTTTTTGAGAAGACCTTCAGCAATATAAAATCACTGCTGGGGATTTTTGATCATGCTGTGAAGCATGATTGATGACAAGATTTCCAAATTTTGTTTCATGTCCATGTTTAAGGGAGGATTTTTCCCAGTGGGTTTCTGCCTCTTTCCTTGGTTGTATGGACAAGCAGTATGTAGAGGGTGACTAAGCATTGTTGATAAGCCCTATAGTTTTATGATATTTATCATAAAGTCAGGATTAAGGGGGGGTGTTAGAATAATCAACCCATAGTTACCTACGTTTGACATTAATTAATCATTTTTGTCTTATTACTTAGATTCCTAGATTCCATTCTATGCTAGTTGCATTCAACATGTCCTAGAAATAAACACATGATAATATTGAGTCATGGAGCACTTGGGAAAAATCCTGGAAATCAATTTTAGAAAGTCTGATTTATTCCTGATTCCTTAAAGCGTATATCTACGTTTTCTGAAAGTTGCCTTGCTTTATAGCTGTTTTAAGGCAAAAGGATAAGCTAGTCTAGGTGTAACTACCTTGTTTTTTGCCCACATCATACTCCCTCTTTTTATCCAATTAAAAGCATATATGAGTTTTCTTTCCATCCCTCTTTAGCTTTCCCAGTTGACTTAGAAAATTCGTGAGCATCTTCATAGATTTGGAAACTGCTTTATGCACCTATCGAGGATTTGACTAGTTTTGGTAAGCCTGCTTTTTGACTATTTCAAATAGCATCCTTATGCATTCGAGCCTCTCATTTAATTATATATTTGAGCAGCCTATCACTTCACAAGGTTGGATATTTTACACTTACTCAATATAGATTAGTGTTATTCTCCAATTTCAATCTCCTTTGGTGTGAATTTTGCATGTTTGATTAGCAATTTTGTGAGTGTTATTGTTCTATCTCTTGGGTTCAATTTCCACGTCAAAGGCATAGAATTTGAACTAGGTGGAAGAAATAAGTTACATGAAATATTGAAAGTGTGTTTGGGAAGATTCAATTTCAAGACTCTAGCCATAAGTTTGTAGGTGAGGAATTTCCAAAGTTCACCCCTTTGTGCAAAAATTGCATTGTCTCTTACTAAGCAAAACCCTAGTTTCTGAAATCATCAAAAAGGATGAGTTATGGGACATGGACCTAGAGGATATAGGAACCCCTAGAATTATTTCAATGTCTTAATTCCAATATATTCAGTGGTTCATAGTTTCAATCCATGATCATCATTTTTATTGCCAATTACAACTCGCCTCCATGATGCTTTTAGGGACACATTATGAATCCCTGTCGGGGACATATAATTAGAAATAGGAATTATAATTAAATTCCATGATATATTTGAAGTGTTTCTAGGAAGGTTCTATGTTGGAACACTAGACACAATTTCACGGTTAATGAATTTCCAAATTTGATCCCCTTGTGCAAAAATTCCCAATGTCTCTTACTAAGTGAAACCCTAGTTTATGAAATTGTTGAAAAGGGTAAGATCTGGGATATGAGCCCAGAGGAGAGAAGAACCCCTAGAATTATTTAAATGTCGCGATTCCAATAGATTCAATGGTTCACTGATCCACGCCATGGTAATCATTTTATGACTAGTTTCAATTCTCCTCGTAGAGGCCTTCAAGGACACATGGTAAATACATAATTTATGGTTCATGAACAAAAGTATTCATATGATGTCCACATTTTTTTTTCGTAAGTATGTGATTATGATGGAACATTTTTTACTCCCAAATATTATTCTCTGTTTAGGGTTGAATTATTGAGTACATCATAATGAATTTAGATTAAAATCACTAATTGTGTCAAAATAGAACATTATGCATGATATCAAAGAGTGCATCTAAATTTTAACGATTAAGGATATGTGTTTCTAGTTTGATATGTATAAATTAATTTTTTTTAGTGAATAAAAGAAACATATACATCAAACATGCTTAATAAAATCTAGTCAGCCCATGCAACACATGTTGGCCAAATATTTTCATTCTAGGGCCCGTACGGTTGTTGTGGACGATTTGCATGGTTCATGAACCATAAACGCATATTTTGGTCCTTAAAATGTTGGTGTTTCTCCTTAAATAATATTTAGTACCCCATTAGCCATACCTTATGCAGATAACATTGAAATAGCATTGATAAGACATATTTTATCCAAAAATCCATTTCATAGGGGCGTTGTGGTGGTTCAGGAGTATTTCTATGGTATATGAGCACTAAATCATATTTTAAACCCTACAATGTCGGTGTTCCTCCTTAATTATGTATAAGTCCATTCGAACCATCATTGGTGATAAACACCTCATATTGGTACCCAAACAACACATGTAGTCCAAATATTCTATGTAGAGAGCTTGTCTAGTAGTTTTGGACTAAATGCATGTTCCATAAGCCATAAAATATTATTTTACAGTCTAAGGTAGTAGAGTTCCTCCTTGGATGATGTTCAAGACCTTAAGAACCATACTTGTTGCATGAAATATTTTATAATAAAAATTCTCTTTATAGGTTTTTGTGGTGGGTTTCCATGTACATGACCTATGGTCCATAGAAACCTCTTTTAGGCTTTTAAAAGAAGTGTTCATCCCTGAAATATTCCTTGATCCTAAGAACCATTATTTGTGTAGAAAGCCTCATAATATCACCCATATGATGCATGTAGGAACATTATTATATTTACAAGGGCTGTGTGGGGTTTTTAGATCACATGCATTGTCCATGACCACTAAAATCCTACATTAATCACTAATACATTGATTCTCCTTAGATGCGCATGTCTAGGATCACATGATCCATCCTCAATGCAAAAAACCTCACAATGGAATCCATAAAAAGAATGTATAAGGATATAGATTCATGGTTATAGGTGTCATTCATGGGTATAAAGCCTAAAATATTTGTTTAGGGTCCAAAGCATGTATTTTATTACCTAATCATGTCCAAGTCCTTTAGACTCATAATTTTTTCTCAAAACCTCTTAATGGAACCCTTATTCCCACATAGATCCTAAATAGGAAATCTTTGTAGTGTGAGCAATATGTAATGTCCATTTTGATTTTTTCACACTAGGGTGGTTCTCATAATTGAGGCCATAGTATGGGGTTGGTAGGGTTCATACAACTACCAACATAGTTATACTCCACTCCAAATGAATCTCTTGAGGATTTCTTAGTAGATGAAGGACTGACAAAAATCTCCTTGACATTACAGTTAATCATGGATTCTCTTATGCTAATTGGACCACAAAAAAGACACTAAAATAGTCCCATAAGAATCTAATACAATTTCTCATCACTTGAATTCCCCTAGTCAATTATTTATCCATGTTGATTTTTATAAATAATCCTACTATAAATAAAATGATATTTTTCCATGGGTCTAAAATATATCTCAGGAAACATACCTAGATATGAGATATCAATCAAGAATAGTAAAATAAAATGTAATGGATAATGCTCTCATAATTGTTTCTTATAAGCCTACATCTAATTTTTTTTTCTAAATACATTTATACCTATTGTCTAATTGTTGTGTTCCTCTATGTGTTTCATAGAACACAACTATTTTTTATTGAGCATGTTTGTTTCATATGTGTTCCTTTTGTTCACTACAAATAATTAATGTATACATATGAAACCTTTATCACAATACTAAATATGTGCTCCTGCCTCTTAAAAATTTGAACTTAATTGATAAATGTACCCTTTTAGCACAATCAAATCATTAGAAACATAAGCACATAAACATTCATAGTATATAAGATGAAATCCACATCACAAAGGAAAAAATAAATAAATAAAATTCATGAACACAAGTACAAAGTCATGTATTTATATTAAAAAATGGTCCAAGTATAAATTATTATACAAAATGGAATCTCATGCCCAACACACATAATGGAAACTCAAGCCCAAACATGAAATAATGGACTCTTGTATGCAAAATGCCACAACTTACACAAAATACCACCCATGGCTGATGTCCAAATATACATCCAATAGAATTTCATTTATCCACTTCCATGAGCTTGATAAAGCTTCCCAAATACATAGTCAAGGATTGCTCCTCATATCTAGACTTTGCACATGAAACACTAATTATAAGTTATTTATCATTTGTAAATTTTAAAACAAATTCATGTTCAATTATTTCAATTGTAATTGAATACAACAAAAAAATATTGAGCATGCATAGGTGGCCACCATGATTGGTGTGATTAGAAGATGTGGATGAATCACTTGACCCTCATGTTGTGATGCCAAAGTACTCATATCTCCAATATTTTGTGGAAGGACCTGCTCAATAATGGGATGCAAGCACATTACAATCATATATATGAGACTAAGATATATACATATTTGATATTTTTTGTAGAGACCTACAATAATCTTTTGTCTAAGAGAGTGAGGTACATGTACCTAAGAGTTTGTTGGATATCGAATGGCTATGTCTTCACTCACTTACTCTAAGAAAATATTTGTATTAAAACATATGAATAATAATGAAGTTTGTCATATTCATAAACAAAATCTAAATGCAACCTTCCATTATTAAGCAATATAGCATGTGAAACAATATTTTATACAAGTCTCGTCAAATCTCATAACCATATTTTATAATACCTCATCGTGTTAGGATACCAATTATTATACAACCAATCCCTATGGACCATCTATGTTATTGATGGTATACATTAGTCTCTCGTGATTTGCATCTGGTAGGAAGTATCATACCTCAGAGGAATGTTTGTTGGGAATTATTTGTAATTAGAGGTTTGTACCAATGATTAGGTTGGTAAAGTGATGAAAACTTGCACCTAGTTTGTAATCCGTGAAAACATATCCACCCTTATTTCTTGCATTGTTCTCCCATGTCAAGTATTCACCTTTAACAACCATCAACCCAATTGGGAAGTGGTTGTTTAGATCATCAGTTATGGATATATTGAGGGTTTTATTTCCCTCTATACAATGTGATAACCAATATTACTCACCCAATTTTCTATATTTTGGGGAAACCACTACATATACACACCCTACAAAATATAATATTAGGTATGGAATTAACATTTAAGATGAGAAAAGGCCATTAATTTCCAACTAAATACCATGTAAATAAGTCAATTAAAATGAAAATCATACCAAGTTATACAATATCTAATACATGGCCAAAATATAGAGAAATAAATGATTGGTATACCTCCAATGAAGTTAACTCAACAATTGCATGTTGATCAAGTAGAAGTGATATGTGATCCATTGAATCAACCCAATCCATTTATTCAAATTGATCTAAATTTTAAGGGGCATATGATCTAAATTCAGATGTATAAGTCATAAAATAATTAAATGGAGAGGCCACCCTCTCCCATCCATATTATTTGGTAGCCCATGGTTTTTTTCCATGGTATGGATTCAAATCACATTGTCCATGGTATTTGACAAACCATGGTTTTGTTCCATGGTATGGATTCAAGGAACATTGTACCTCTCCCATCCATGGTATTTGAAATCCCATCATATGGCCCTAAGGAACAATGTAATAATGTTATAAAAAGGTTTTATTCCTTTTAAATAAAGCATTCAAGGATTTTTGGAATCCTACTTTTCACTTATTATATTGAGTTATTAGGTTATTGATTCTGAGTTCCTTTCTTATTATAGTTGGAGAGGTGAGGCTCAAAGAACCCTCTTTGAGCCTCACCCCTCCATGTGGTATATATACTCTATGTTTCTCTGTCTAGGATATTTTCATCCTAGATATCACTAATGTGTATTTCTCATAGTTGGTCCATTATTCTATCTCTTCTCCTCCTCTCTCAACATCCAAGCATGTGGGTATCAGACCCTTGTCTAGGATATTTGCATCTTAGATCTCATTGATGTGGCTTTCTCACTATTGTCCCATTATGATATCTGTTCTCCTACTCTCTCAACATCCAAATCTCTAGGTCTCATCCCTCAAGATCTAGATAAGTGGTATCAGATCCCAACCATAATTGTACGACCATATTATAAACACCAAGATAGATGAAATGGATGTTAACAAATATGTGCAAACTTCAAACAAAAGATGAAACATTTATAGAGAGTTTCAAAGGAACTTCCATAGCTCATTGGAAATATATTTTCATCATCTAAAATGGGTATTTTTTGTTTTTTCATTTACCTTCCTCGTTTGTGAGATATTTTTGTTTGAAGAAACATATGTCTAATACCCGAAGGCTTGGATGCTGAGCGAGGAGGATAAGATATAACATAATGGAACAACTATGAGAAATCCACATTAGTGAGATCTAGGATGCAAATATCCTAGACAGAGAAACATGAGTATATAGGCTACATGGAGGGGTGATGCTCAAAGAGGGTTCTTTGAGCCTCACCTCTTAAACTATACTAAGAAAGGAACTCAGAACCAATAACCTAATAACTCAATAGAATAAGTCAAATGTAGGATGCCAAAAATCCTTGAACACTTTATTTAGAAGGCATATAACAATTTTATAACATTATTACAATGTGCTTGGGGCTATACCATGGGTGTAACACCCTGGTTTTGACCTTGTTTTCATTAAACTATATATGATGTATATATTGTAATTAATCGTGGTGTGGAGCTAAAGGAAAAAATGCCCACCATCGATTTAATTGTTTTATGTTCTGACGATTGAAATCGTTGCCGATGATATATCATGCTATCTGACGCATATTAATTTTGGCATCATGTAAACATGCATTTTAATAAAAAATACCCACAACCAGCTATGTCAATGCAACCATAATGAAAGGGGCATGATTTTCCTGAGGATAAGGAGGGGGAATTATTTAACCTTTGGGGCCAATAGGGAAAATCCAGATGTCAATAGGAGAACCCATCAATAAATAAAATACCAAATTAAATACTATGGATTTGGTTGGGGACAGTTATTAAATGGGCAGTGGTGTGTGGCAAGACTCTCAGTCCTTGCCCACATGCACACTCCACCAAGGATCTCATTCACCCTCACATGGGAAGGAAAAGGGGACGACCCCCATTTTTCTTCATTTTGGGCACTCATGTAGAGAAAAGGAAGGGCAACCTTACCTTCACGATTTTCTTGTTTTGGAGTTTTTCCTCATGCATGTCCTCATTTGGTTTTCCTCACCTTAGGTGGGTAGTTGTGTTCTTTCTTTCCCTGATTTTTACTGTGGGTAATTTCCCTTCACATCGGGAGTCTGTTTGTGTTTGCATCCCTTCCTGATTGGGCCGTGGCTCTCCTCTACATAGGCGTAGGATTAGTGGCTACCTTTTCCCCATGATTTGGGTTGCTCTGGGTTCTCGTTGAGTCGTTTTGGCCATGATAGGGCCAAGAATGACTCTGAAATCAAATTACTTAGTTTGAGCCGTGTATTACCCAAGTTTCCATTTTGGTTTTGTTCTGTGATGTTTTCCTTTAAACCCCAGAGCTGTGAATTGTTATGCTGGATGTTTTGTTGTGTGTGCACAAGATATTGGTATTTGGAGTGTGTAGGAGTGGAAAGGAGTCTGCTTGACAAACCTAGTGTTTTACAGGAGCCTCATAGATAGAGCTAGAGGGTTGGCTCTATTCTCTACACCCCTTGAATAGCACTGGAAGGGAATTCATGTCCTGAGGGACTGTGCAGCAAAGAAGGGAATGATTCCTTATGTTGGATATGTGTGTATGTCTTAGGAGTCAAGCTAGTTCTGGTGAAGGCATCCTTAGCTCTTCAGTGAGTCCACTAGCTTAGTGAATAGTGTTTACATCTCCTGATAACCTAATAAACCCAACTTGTTGGCTTGGTTATGTGTTGTTGTGTACTCTTGGTTTGATAAGCCCAACTGTGTTGGCTTAACTGAGTCTTGACATATATTTGGCTATGTGTGAGCCTGCTTAGTTTCCTTATTCCTTGGGGAATCATGCCCAGCTCGGGGGTGGCAGTGTTGCTGAGAGATTAAGGAGCACAATGACCTATGGTTGGGTGGAACGTTGCAGTTACAAAGCTGGTTACAGGACGAGCCTCCTCATAAGATAAATATTCTTGTCTATTTCATATCTGCAATTGTATTTGTTGTTTAATGAAAATGATGAACATGCTAAATGATTGAATGGAATGTAGTTGCTTCCACTGTATGATGAATAATTATGCATATATGCATGTTTTAATTCAATGCATTTCAATTTTTATCATTGTATGTTCATGGGGCTAGTTGCCCGGGTAGATAGCATAAATCGGTAGCGTCCTCTTTGTCGGTCGAAGGGTCGGGGATGTTACAGTATGGTATCAGAGCACATGTTGCAGCATGGGCCTCAATGGGCCATGAAGAAGCAGTGACAGAGGCAGGTTACCCTCTGCCCAACTGAGGAAAAATGTGAAAGATGGGAAAATTTCAATTTTTTTTTCTAAGTATGGAAAATATCGGATGACTTAGACTGAAGTCCATCTGATACGTCAGATGAATTAGGTGGAAGTCCATCTGATACATTGGATGACGTAGGCAGAAGTCCATCCAATACGTCAGATTACTTAGGTGGAAGTCCATCTGATACGTTGGATGACTTGAGCTGAGTCCATCCAATAAGGAAACCAAGCAGAGAGAAAATTTACAAAAAATGTCTAAGTTTGATATTTTTCCGAAGTTCTCGGTTGGGAGGAGCCAAAGGATCCAAATTTCTTAGCTGGGAGGAGTTGAAGTTGTCAGCTGAGAGGAGCCGAAGGAGCCAAATTTCTCAGCTGGGAGGAGCCGAAGGTCTCGGTTGAGCGGAGCCAAAGGTCTCGCTTGGGCGGAGCCAAAGGTATCGGCTGGGTGGAGCCGAAAGTCTTGGCTGGGTTGAGCTGATACATCAGCTAATAACCCAAGACCCAGCCGATAAGGCAATCAGAGAGAAAAATTTCAAAAAATTTTCTAAGTGTCAAAATCGTCAGAAGACGGTAGCTAAAGCCAACCGATACATCAGCTCAATTAGCCAAAGGGCTGCCGATGAAGTTGGATGAGAAAATATGAAGGGAGTCGATACGGCGATAGAAAGAAGAAGAAGAGGAGAAGAAAAATTAAATTTTTTTTCTAAGTATAAGAAGTCTTGGAAAAAGTTTTTTGATGGCTCTCGGGAGAAACTCTCTGAGGCATCTCGGATAACTTTTCGATGTCTCTCGGGAGAAGCTCTTCGAGGAATCTTGGAATATGTTTGTTGAAGCTGAGCCAATGTGTCATAAAGGCTTTCCTGAAGGGAGCTGACATGTCAGAAGAGAAAACAAGATCAACCTGAGGTGTCGAAAGAGAAAAGAAGATCAACCTGAGGTGTCAGAAGGGAAATGAAGATCGACTCGATATGGCGTTGGATGACAGAGGAAGATCGACCCGATATGTTGTCAGATGATAGAGGAAGATCAAGCCAAAGCATCAGAACACAAATAAAAATTGATCCAATAAGGCATTGGAAGAGAAATAAAGACTCACCTGATAAGGCATCGGAAGAGTTGTCAACAAGTGACCTGATACATTGGATGTCTTGTTGGGAAGGGATCTGATTGGATGGAAAAATATGATTTTTTTTATTATTTTTCAATGGGAAAAGGAGATTTACAACATATTTTGAGCATTTTTCAGTGGATTTACAAGGCTGAAAAGGTGAAAAATGGCAGCGATCTTATGATTTCCCCCCCCTTGACCCCTGATGTCCCCCTGAGACAGTCATTCTGTGAGGAAGAAAATTATGTGTTTTGGGAAAAGTTGTCATTGCATGATTTTTCTGATTTGTATAAATGATATGCAGCTAACAGTCATGTTACTAACACATTTTGCAGAATCATAGTCGCCTTCTAGGGAAGTATTCCAGGTAGTGGGGTTCGGTAAGGTAGGTTGTGGTTCAGCCATGAGAACCCATGACATATATGATGCTCAGGGCTACTATGAGCATGTGCGAGATGCCGTGGGGGAAAATGTCCGAGTTGGAAATGATGACATAGAGTCTAATGGAAGGAGATTCCAAGAGACACTGCCAGATATTGCAGCCACCATGAGAAGCTTGATTAAATCCTGCGAAGAGAAACATCAGTTGAATGCTGCTATGTTGCAGAGTTTGATAGACTTGCAAAGAAAGATAAACTCTAGACAAGGTACAATAAAACCAAAAGGTAGTAAGAGCAGTACCAGGAGAAGAAGAAGGACTTCTAGTAGAGCATCTAACTCAGAAGAATCTAGTGGGGACTCAAACTCTTCTAAACCTAAACCTCGGGATCACTCTTGGGATGAATTTAAGAAGGCTAAACCTCCTACATTCGACGGTGAGGTAAAGATTGGACAAGAGGCTAAAGCTTGGCTTCTTGGGATAAAAAAGTACTTCCAAGTTTAGGATTATTCGGGAAACATGAAGGCAAGGGTTGCCATATTCAATCTGAATGGAAGAGAATCCATTTGGTGGGAGCACTTCAAGCAAGTAAAGAGGATCAGTGAAATGAGACTTAAGTGGAAATAGTTCAAGAAGTATTTCAAGTAGAAATACCTCTATGACAGGTATTATGATGACTAAATTAAAAAGTTCCATGAGATGAGATTGGGACAATAGACCATGGAAGAGTATGCAAATAAGTTCTTGGAATTTTTAAGGTATGTTAGGTACATCAAAGATGAAAAAGTGAAGATCCAGTGTTTCCTGAGTGGATTTCCTCAGTCTTACAAAGACAGAATTGAGTTTTATGAACCTAGAACTCTTGAAGAAGCAATAAGGAAGGCTAAGTATTGCTATGAGCAAAGAAAAGGTAAACCTACATAGAAGGACAAAAATAATGAGAAGTATGACCAAAGGAAGAAAGGATTCAAAACTTCTAACTTTAGGAATCAACAGAAGCAACCATCATAAGCTGAGAAGCATCCAACCAAAGTGATGGGAGAAAGGCCTAAAGAGACACAATAGAACAGGGGACCACTCCAATGTTGGAAATGTGGAGGACCCCACATGCACAGGAATTGTCCACTCAAGAATGAGAGTTCAAGGCCGACTTATAACATTCAAGAAGAAGAAACAATGGGTCAAGTAGTAAGGGCTGTACCTAGGATTTATGCAGCACTGGAGGACCTCTAGGAAGATCACCAGTCAACTGTGGTTGAAGTTGCAGGTAATATTGTTGAGAAATCTGTTTCCGTTTTGATTGACCATGGTTCTACTCATAGTTACATTACTCCTAGAGTAGTGGAGATTTGTGATTTTAAGAAACTAAAGCATAGAAAATATTGGTTAGTTCAGCTAGCCACTGGAACTAAGAGAAAGGTTAGTGAAGTGGTATAGAAATGTCCATTGGTCATGAATGTATTGGTCACTTGTGTAGATCTGAATGTTCTACCACTTGGTTCCTATGATGTTCTCATTGGAATGGATTGGTTAGAAGCTCACAAGGTAAATCTTGACCCTTACAATAAGACTTTCGAATGAATGGATGCAGAAGGGAACCCAATAGTGGTAATAGGTATTACAAAGGTGATTTCTATGAGGTATATTTCATCCATGCAGTTGAAGAAGTTCTGTGGGAAACGTTGATAGTTGTATGCATCTCATATTTTGGAGGCAACAAAGATTGAAACTCCTAGGATGGAGGACTTTCATTTGTTGTAGGAATTCAAGGATGTGTTTCCTGATGAGATTCTAGGGCTTCCTCCAAAGAGGGACATTGATTTCACAATTGAACTTGTTCCAAGAGCAACACCAATGTCCAAGACATCCTACAAAGAGTACACCTGAGATGCTAGAGTTGAAGATGCAATTGTAGGAGTTGTTGGAGAAGAATTATATCAAGTCGAGTGTGTCTCCTTGGGGAGCACCAGTTATGTTTGTAAAGAAGAAATATGGTACACTTAGGTTGTGTATTGATTACAGATAGCTGAACAAAGTCACTGTGAAGAATAAATACCCGTTGCCTAGAATTGATGACCTCTTTGATCAAATGAGAGAAGCAAAGGTATTTTACAAGATTGACTTGAGGTCTGGTTACCATCAGGTGAGAATCAAGGATGAAGACATTTATAAGACAACCTTTTAAACAAGGTATGGACATTACGAGTTTGTAGTGGTACCTTTTGGTCTCACAAATGTACTAGCTACATTTATGTGCCTTATGAACAGTGTCTTCTGTAGGTATTTGGACAAGTTTGTTCTTGTTTTTCTTGATGACATTCTTATTTATTCTAAGAATTAGGAAGAGCATGAAGAGCATTTGAGATTGACATTGCAATTTCTCAGGGAGCATCAGCTGTATGCAAATATGATCAAGTGTGACTTCTATAGAGATAGAATTCAATATTTGGGTCACATTATCTCAGAAGAGGGTATATCTGTGGACCCTGAAAATATTGAAGCCATTATGAATTGGCATACTCCAAGAAATGTGATAGATGTAAGATGTTTTATGGGACTTGTAGGATACTACAGGAGATTCATTGAAGGATTCTCCAAAGTTGCACATGCCATCACTTCTTTGCAAAATAAGGGGATAAAGTTTGAATGGACATCAAGGTGTGAAGAAAGCTTCCAGCAGTTGAAGAATCTTCTCACCAGTGCACCAGTATTGAAATTTGCAGACCCAGAGAAATATTTTGTGGTATGTACCGATGCATGCAGACAAGGGCTCGGAGGAGTCCTTATGCAAGACAACCATGTGATATGTTATGAGTCAAGAAAGCTGAAGGAGAATGAGAAGAACTATGCAACTCATGATCTAGAACTTGCAGCCATAGTACATGCTCTCAAGATGTGCAGGCATTACTTGATGGGTAGAAGATTTGAGCTAAGGACAAACCATTGTGGTTTGAAGTATTTGTTTGATCATTCTACTTTGAATGCTAGGAAAGTGAGATGGTTGGAGTTTTTATGTGAGTTTGATTTTGAAATCAAGCACATAAATGGAAAAGAGAATAAAGTAGCTGATGCACTCAGCAGGAAGGTGCAAGAAATGCAAATGGCATCTCTTAGTATTTTCCAATCAAATTTGAGACAACAAATTATTAGTCGTACTGCTGAAGATGAAATGCATGTGCAGGTAAAAGACAAATTGCAGAAGCAAAGTCTTGAGAAGAGGTATGAGGAATATAAATTTGAAGAAGATGGACTTCTTACTTATAAAGGCAGAATTTATATTCCAAATGTAGTATATTTGAGGAGAGTTGTTATGGATGAAATCCATCAAGCTCCATATTCTGGTCACCCAGAATATCAGAAGACAATTGCTACAGCCATAAAGAAGTACTTTTGGCCAGAAATGAAAAAGGACATGGCTGAATATATTTTAAGGTGCATGAAATGTCAGCATCTGAAGGTTGAGAATCAACACCCAGTAGGTTTGTTGCAGCCTATCCCAGTTCCATAATGGAAATGGGAAGTTATTTCCATTTATTTTATTACAGGATTTCCAATGACTTGGGGACAACATAATTCCATCATGGTTGTGGTGGACAAGTTGACAAAATTAGCATATTTTATACTGGTTAAGTCTATGCATAAGACTGATGACATTGCAAAGATATTCATGAAGGATATTTTCAAATTGCATGGATTTCCTAAGGCAATAGTCTCTGATAGGGATGTCAAGTTCACTTCTAATTTTTGGAAGGGGTTGTTTGCATATTTGGGTACAAAGCTAAAATTCAGCACCGCATACCATCCTCAGACTGATGGGAAGGAAGGGAGAGTTAATCAGGTGCTTGAAGACATGCTTTGCATGTATGTGATGGACAAACCAACCAAGTGGGAAGACTACTTACACTTGGTAGAGTTTGCTTATAACAATGGATATCAAGCATCCTTGGGGATGAGTCCATATGAATATTTGTATGGTATAAGGTGTAGGACACCAATGACTTGGGATAATCCAGTGAACAGGTTTGTGCTTGGTCCAGAATTGCTCAAGGAGATGGAGCAAGGGGTTGTAAAGATTAGGTAGAATCTGAAAGCATCCCAGGATAGACAGAAAATCTATGCAGATAAGAATAGTGTGAATAGAGAGTTCAGTGTAGGGGATCATGTCTACCTCAGAGTGAGGGAAAATAAGAGTTCCTTGAAGCTTGGAAGTTGTGCCAAGTTGTCACCTGGATATTGTCGACCGTTTGAAGTGCTTGAAAGAATAGGGCCAGTTGCATATAGAATTGCATTTCCTGCTAGCACTACAGCTCATAATGTTTTTCATGTTTCTTTGCTTAAGAAATATGTACATGATCCTAACCATGTGATAAATTGGGATGTGATTCAGGTGGAACCCGAGGGAGAGTTCCATATCGAGCCAATGCGCATCCTTGACAGGAAGGTCACAATGCTCTGAAACCAAGCCATAGGGAAGGTAAAGGTGCAATAGGAGCACTACGGTATTGAAGAGGCTACATGGGAGCTAGAGGATTCCATGCGATTGGCACATCCATTTTTGTTCAATTTTGTAGAGTACTAAGGTGGTACCTGTGTAGCATTTTGTTCAATTTTGAAAAGCACTAAGGACAGTGCTGTTGAAGGGGGAGGGGAATGTAACACCCCGGTTTTGACCCCATTTGCATTAAAATGTATATGGTGTATATATTGTAATTAATAGTGGTGTGGAGCTAAAGGAAAAATCTCCACCATTGATTTAATTGTTTATGTTTGGTGATTAAAATCGTTTCCAGTGGTATATCGTGCTATTGGGCACATATTAATTTTGGCATCATGTAAACATGCATTTTAATCAAAAATACCCATAACCAGCTATGTCAATGTAACCATAATGAAAGGGGCATAATTTTACTAAGGATAAGGAGGGGGAATTATTTAACCTTTGGGGCCAATAGGGAAAAGCCAGATGTCAGTAGGAGAACCCATCAATCAGTCAACTACCAAATTAAATACTATGGAGTTGGTTGGGGACAGTTATTGCATGGGCAGTGGTGTGTGGAAGGACTGTTAGTCCTTTCCTACACGCACACTCCACCAATGAGCTAATTCACCCTCACATGGGAAGGAAGAGGGGATGAACCCCATTTTTCTTCATTTTGGGCACTCACGCAGAGAACAGGAAGGGCGTCCTTACCTTCACGATTTTATTGTTTTGGAGTTTTTCCTCATGTAGGCGCTCATTTGGTTTTCCTCACCTCAGGCAGGAAGTCGTGTTATTTCCTTCCATGATTTTTACTGTGGGTAATTTCCCTTCACACCGAGAGTCTGTTCGTGTCTGCATCCCTTCCCAATTGGGTCGTGTCTCTCCTCTACACAGGTGTAGGATTAGTGGCTGCCTTTCCCCCACGATTTGGGATGCTGTGGGTTTTCGTTGAGTCTTTTTGGCCATGATAGGGCCAAGAATGACTCTAAAATTGAATTGATCAGTTTGAGCTGTGTATTACCCAAGTTTCCATTTCAGTTTTGTTCTGTGATGTTTTCCTTTAAACCCTAGTGCTGTGAATTGTTGTGCTGGATGTTTTGTTGTGTGTGCATAGGATATTGGTCTTTGGACTGTGTAGGAGTGAAAAGGAGTCTGCTTGACAAACCTAGTGTTTTGCAGGAGCCTCATAGATAGAGCTAGAGGGTTGTCTCTTTTCTGTACACCCCCTGAATAGCACTGGAAGGGAAGTCATGTCATGAGGGACTGCGCAGCAGAGAAGGGAATGAATCCTTGTGTTGTGTGTGTGTGGATGTCTTAGGAGTCAAGATAGTTCTGGTGAAGGAATCATTAGCTTTTCCGTGAGTCCACTATATTAGCGGATAGTGTTTCCATCTCCTAATAACCTGATAAACCCAACTTGTTGGCTTGGTTATGTGTTGTTGTGTACTCTTGGTTTGATAAACCCAACTGTGTTGGATTGAATGATTCTTGATATATATTTGGCTATGTGTGAACCTACTTAGTTCCTTTATTCCTTGGGGAATCATGCCCAGCTTAGGGGTGGCAGTGTTGCTGAGAGATTAAGCAGCACACTGGCCTATGGTTGGGTGGAATGTTGCAACGGCATAGCTAGTTGCAGGATGAGCCTCCTCATAAGATAAGTATTCTTGTCTATTTCATATCTGCAATTATATTTGTTGTTTAATGAAAATGATGAACATGCTAAATGATTGAATGGAATGTAGTTGCTTCCGATGTATGATGAATAATTATGTATCTATGCATGTTTTACTTCAATGCATTTCAATTTTTATCATTGTATGTTCATGGGGCTAGTTGCCTGGGTTGATAGCATAAATTGGTAGCATCCTCTTCATCGGTCGGAGGGTCGGGGACGTTACAATGGGCCAAAACCATGTGTTGTCAAATACCATGCATGGGATACATACAATGTGCCTTGAAGCCATACCA
>LPNX010025334.1:0-19433 GCA_001517045.1 Pseudotsuga menziesii | reverse complement strand
CAGATGTATCTGCATTGTTAATTATTCCAAGATGAATGAGCTTGTCTTGCTCTCTAATTAAGGAATCACAAAATGATTCAAGACTAGGCTCTACATAGCCGGCTGCAGTCAAGGATTCTTTCATGGAGTAGAATGTAGATACAAAAACAAAATATGCAGGTCCAAGTTTGGAAAGAATATGATAAATGCATTGTTTTTCTTCTTTCTTAATCTTGCATTCTGCACATAATAGTCTAAGAGTTTTATACTTAGATAAATAGTCTTGAATGCAAGAAAAATCATTTGGATTCAAGGTAAGCAACTCATTCTCAAGTTGATGACCCCGAATTTCATTGTGTTTACCAAACACAGATTCCAACTTTTCCCAAGCTTTATCAGGTTCATCAAGGTCGGATATGTGGAATCCCAAATCAGTAGAGATTGACATCCCAATCAATCCACGAGCTTCATCACATCTATTTGCCCATTTAATTTTCTTATCATCATCAGTGGGTTCTGTTTCTTTCCCTGAGGTTATCCTGAAAAGTCCCCTACTTCGCAGAACATCCTCCATACGAGATTTCCATGAGAAATAGTTAGAACTTGTAAGTATGATATCACGAGGGGCGGCCATACTGTAAAATAATGGCTGAAAGAACAGAAACTAACTGATGATGATAAGAAAATTAAATGGGCAAATAGATGTGATGAAGCTCGTGGATTGATTGGGATGTCAATCTCTACTGATTTTCGATTCCACATATCCGACCTTGATGAAGTGCATGTAAGGTTTGCCGTTACACCAAAACCTGCAGATTTGCCGAAATGGGTGTTTCTGGAGCAAACGGAAACGGTTTTCGGTGAAACGAAAACTGTTTCCAAATGGAAACAGCGCTCCGGACGCAATGGAACAGCTCTGATACCATGTTAGGGTACACAGGGTACTCCCAAAGGACCGAACACCAAGAATATCCGCTTCACACAAACAAATCACAGATCAATACACCAATGTTTGTCACGTGGTTAAAACCCTCGAGAGGGAAACAGTCCACGGCCCCGGCCAAATAGCTACTTCGGAGCAATTCATATAAATAATAAACATATATCATATTTATTTATCCTATATATAAACAACATACCTTTAAAACATCCCTTACCAATGTCTCCTTCCAACCGCCAATTCGAAACGGAGAGTAAATCAATACGAAAAGGAGAGTAATATCAGATGGGATCACATGGTAATCATTCAAACCTGATAAGACTTAAAAAAAAGCAAGGTTGTCAATCCAACAAAGTAAAGGTTATTAAAAAAAGAAAATCTATATAAAAGATAAAAGGCTTAATAATAAGAAAATCTACATAAAAGATACCAAACTTTAGTATATAATGATTTGTACATTCTTATAATACAATTTTTTTTTTAAATTAATAATAAATTATCTAGCATAAAAATCTAACAACTATAAAAAAAAAATTTGAACCCATAGATAATAAACACATCATCCAGCATCAACCATTGCAAAAGGATTCAAATCTCCAGTATCAAAAATAAAAAAATTATTCATTTTTTCTCTCTAGTGGAAAACCACAAATAAAATAAAATCAATCATCGATAAAAAAAAATAGTGAACACAATCCATAAAATCTGGATTCAATATGTTTACACATCATTAATCTTATTCCTTGAGATAATATCTATGAATCATATTACTTTTTCACCATATAATCTAGTGCATGCATGTATCTCCCGGTTTGACTAATGCCACAATTCAGAATTAACTTCAGTTTTGGTGATTTTTCTTTTTTAACTTCAGTTGACAACGAGTTGATTCAATAGGAACCAGGATATATTCAGCTATCAGATAGAATCAGTGTAGCAAAGGAGGGAAATAAAATTCCATTTGATAAAAAGGGGCACTTAGAAGGTGGAAGTTTTTTTTAGTTTTTAAAATGATTGGTTTGTCATTAAATGTTAGGGGATTACAGGGTGGTCCAAGTTTAGAGATTTCAAAAGATTTATAGAATGCAAAAGACCTAACTTTTATCTCTTTCATGAATCAATGAATTGGGTTCTACAACATGTGAAGTTATCCTTGGAATCTTAAAAGACTAGAAAGTCTGTGCAATACATGCAGATGGTTTGTCTCGTAGTTTGGAATCTTAGAATTTGTAATTTCAAGCTTTTCAAGACTTGTGTTGGAATTTTCTTGGAAGGTAAAGTGCAAGGTTTTGAGAAGAATTTAAACTTTCTAAATATATATGCTTCGTATAAGGACCATATATGTTTTTGGGACAAGATTATTAATATGTCACAGTAATCTAGGGACTAAAACATAGTCTCATCAAAGATTAATAACAATAAGGCATGAAAATGGTGTAATAGTGCTACAAAATGAGTAGCCGCTCTGTATATTTACACAAAGAATCAGTAATACAATACAATGATCATGCTGCAAGCATGAATGACAAAGCAATTTTAATTCCCAAGGAGGTCATTCGAATTGAATGAGTGAGTCTAGCTTAACTGAATGTAAGCCACAGTCAACACGCAAGTTAACCACTGATCAAAACCCTAATTGACTTAACTAAGCCCTAACTGAAGTCGAAGTGCAATAAATGACTGAGTCTAATTGAAAGTTGCTCAGACATGTGTCAATACAAGAAAACCAACAAGTGGTAGTGCATCGATGACTCCAATGAACCCCGATGAGGTTAACTGAAGTGTAACTGGCCATCAGAAGTGGTTGGAGGCGCCCCTATTGACTCCAGATCATTAAATAATCAATTTAATGAAGGAAGGCACCTTCACTGCTCTGTTTAACTGATTGTAACCATCAGTTAGAAATATGGGGCATTAATGACACTCAGATCACCCCCAGAGTGCTCCAATTAGCCTCCCCAAATGTAGGAGAAGGCTAAGTTAGCTTCCTTGACTGAAGGTAGGCGTGGGTGCGATCTAGCTGATGTCATCTAGTGCTCCTCTGATGTCAATTAAGTCAATAATACTTAGGATAGTGGTTTAACTAGGCCAAATTGACCAAAACGAGTGTGTATGGTGGTAAATGTCTCCAACACCCCCCCTTAAGCTATACTCAGGAGGAGTAGAAAACATAAAATGCATAAAAATGTTAGGGCCCCAGCAACTAAGACCATAGGTCACCCTATACAATGCTGAAATTGAAACAATGCTCAAAAACAAACTAAGTGAGGAAAAGAGGGAAAACCCAATGGGAAAACCCCCCCCTCAAGCTGAACACTGAAAGTAGTCTGATCACCTTGATGGAATCACCCCCAACAGTGAACAGAGGTAAGTGAACTTCTTTTCTGAAAATATCTTGGTGAAGATGTCTGCAATATGCTCATCAATCAGGCAGTATTGCAAAATGATGGTCCTGTCATGCACTAGCTCCATGATATAGTACATGTGGATCTCTACATGCTTGGTCCTCTGCCTGGTAACTGGATTTGTGGATATCTCAATAGCGCTTTGATTGTCACCAAAGAGGACAGTGGACAAAGTACTACCAATATCAAACTCTAAAAGAATTCCTTGCAACCAAACTTCTTGGATGCAAACATTCACCGCTCCTCAAACTCGACCTCTGCTGAAGATAATGCTATGGCAGTATGCTTTTTATTAGACCATTAAATGGGGCCACCACCAAACATGAATACATATCTGGAAGTAGAATTTCGATCAATAGAATCACCCGCCCAATCGGAATCTATGTATCCAACCAGCTCTAGCTCAAAGTCTATAGCATAGTCAATGCAGTAGATCCTGGTTCCTTGAATATAATGGAGGATCCTCTTGGCTTCCTTCCAATGAAGATCATTAGGTTGTTGCATGTATCTTGATACAGCATTACAGCATAACAGATATCAAGTCGAGAATGTGTCAAGTACAACAAGCTATCAATCGGTTGTCAATAGATAGTGTAGTCCATGGGAGGTGTGATTTTTCCTTCTTCAATGCTGATCCCTGAAAGGAAAGGAAATGGTGCAGGCCTACATTCAGCCATGTTAAACTTGACTAATAGGTCTAATATGTATTTGTCATGAGTGACCATTATCCCATCAGAATTTTGCTCAATTTCGAGCCCCAAAAATTGTTTTAGGAGCCCCAAATCGCTCATTTCAAAGGCATTGTGGAGAGCAGTTTTGATGGATAAAATGGAAGCAACTGTGCTACCTGTGACCATTAATTCATCAACATATAAAACAATAAGAATCAAATGACCATTAGACTATTGTATATACACATTTGGATCTTATCTACACGGATGAGTGTGGCACTCTATTCTCAATGTATGCTAGAGCATGCATGGATTCAGCCAACTTATTTGATTCCAACATACAGGTGGTCATCTCCTTGAGAGACCAATTCTTCCTTTCCACTACACCGTTCTGTTGGGGAGTGTAGGGAATTGAATGTTGGACCTAAATACCACTTTGGGAGCATATGTACAGCAACTCATTACTGAAATACTCCCCGCCATTATTAGATATCAAGATCTTGATCTTAATCCCAGAGGCATTCTCAATCAAGGCCTTCAGTTCAAAGAATTTTTCACATACTTCAGACTTCTTTTTGAGAAAGAAGACCCATGTGTACCTTGAAAAATCATTAATAAAAGTCAAAAGATACCTTGATCCATTCATGGATGTGACAGGCATCGGACCGCTGATATTAGAATGTATCAGCCCCAAGATGCATGTAGCTCGGTTTTCCTTCCCATGATCGAACTTGTGCTCAAGGTGTTTTCTAACCACACAGCCCTTGAAAATTCCAGTGGTTGCCTTGATGACCAATAGGCCTTCAACCATGGATTTTTTCTGTAATTGCTGCAAATATTTGAAATTTAGATGGTCAAACCTTTCATGCCACATCCTACTAACTTCATTTCCATGAGTTAGCAGTGCAGTGGGCTTTGCATCCACCACAAAGTGGGAGAATTCATAGGCTTTTGCATGATGGTTTACAAGGCCTTTAGCAATGAGTTTCCCAGATGCAAGTTTCGTTATCTTAACATCATTCAGGCTGAAAGATACTCTCTTAGGCACTCATGTACGTGTCATCTAGTAGACACTAAGGAGATTTGATGCCAGAGACGGTACATACAAAACATTTGAAAAATAGCCATTCTCAAGATCAACCGTACCTTGTCCTTCTAAAATGATGGTGGAGTCATCTCCCATGTGGATGGGGATGGATTTTCCGGTCTCCAAGGATGAAAAGGAGTCTCTTTCATCCATCATGTGGTTCAAAGCTCCAGAATCAGTCAAGAGTGCTTTGGACTTCGAAGTGATTGCCATAAGGGCATGACCTTTTTCATGCTGTGGTTCCTGATCTTGTTGATCTCTCCTCCGAAACATTTCCGGAATATTGATGTGATTTCTCTCAAGGATAGAGGTAGCTTCATCAAGATTCTTCTTCATGTAGGCATGTTCAGGGTGGAAGCCCTTCCCACAGTATGAACATTTGACTTTTTCCTTTCCATGATGCCCTTTTCCTTTGTTCTTCTTTGAGCCAGAAGACTCATCATGCTGCTGGTTTTCAACTTTAGGCTTAGGACCTTCGAATTTAGTTTTTGGTTTCTTCTACTGCTTTCCTTTACCCTTCAGATATTTGGGCCCCAAGACATGGAGGACTTGATCACGGGAGGATCCGATGATCCCCATCTAGACAAGCTTATCATGTTCACTTGTTAGGGACTCAATGAAGGCATTGAGTGTAGGCATCTTCCATCCAGGGGTTGTGAGCTTCCCCGCACAGAATGTAGAGACAAAAACTGAATAAGCAGCTCAAGGTTTGGAGAGTATGGCAAGGATGAGCTGATCATCCTCCTTCTCAACTCTGCATTGCTTCAACAGTAAGAGAATGTGCTTGAACTTTGTGAAAAATTCATTCAAGGTCTCAAAATTGGAAGGCTGGAGAGACATCAATTCATTTTCGAGCTGGTAAACTCTCAGATCATCCTGCTTTCCATACAGGGTTTCCAATTTGTCCCAAATTTATTTTGGAGTCTTCAATCCTGAAAGATGGAAAAGAAGATCTTGGGAAATAGAGAGTCACAAGAATCCAAATGCTTCATCCTTCTTGTTCAAGAATCTAGATTTGTCTATTGCAGAACCAGGCTCTTCTTCACTGTCCATGGTGACCCTATAGAGTCTTCTGGGATATAGTTGGATCTCCATGTTTCCTTTCCATGAGTGGAAATTGAAGGGAGTCAAAAGATCTATGGAAGAAGCCATCTGAATCTACTGGAGCGAATGCTTTCACCTGTCAAAAACCTGAAAATCACAACAAAAAGGGAAATGTAAGGTCGGACATCCTGCACATTTTAGGCTTTCATCACACCCAGCATAGTCAATCAAGAAAGCTTGATCAACAATTTCTTTACTTGGGGTTTTAAGTGGTAAGCCTTGGCTTCTGGTGCAGTGCTGTATTTTTGAGCTATTGCTCAATTTTCATGCAAGATCTATCAAAAACCTTGTTTTTGAGAGATCTGAACTTCGTCTCGCTGTGAGCTCTGATACCATATTAATCTGTCACAGCAATCTAGGGACTAAAACACAGTCTCATCAAAGATTAATAACAATAAGGCATGAAAATGGTGTAATAGTGCTACAAAATGAGTAGTTGCTCTGTATATTCACACAAACAATGAGTAATACAATGATCATGCTGCAAGCATGAATGACAAAGCAATTTGAATTCCCAAGGAGGTCATTCGAATTAAATGAGTGAGTCTAGCTTAACTGAATGTAAGCCACGGTCAACACTCAAGTTAACCACTGATCAAAACCCTAATTGACTCAACTGATCCCTAACTGAAGTCGGAGTGTAATAAATGACTGAGTCTAACTGAAAGTAGGTCAGACATGTGTCACTGCAAGCCAACCAACAAGTGGTAGCGCATCGATGACTCCAATGAACCCCGATGAGGTTAACTGAAGTGTAACTGACCATCAGAAGTGGTTGGAGGCACCCCTGTTGACTCCAGTTCATTAAATAATCAATTTAATGAAGGAAGGCGCCTTCACTACTCTGTTTAACTGATTGTAGCCATCAGTTATCAATATGGGGCATTAATGACACTCAGATCACCCCCGGAGTGCTCCAGTTAGCCTCCCCGAATGTAGGAGAAGGATAAGTTAGCCTCCTTGATTGAAGGTAGGTGTGGGTGTGATCTAGCTGATGTCATCTAGTGCTCCTTTGATGTCAATTAAGTCAATAATACTTAGGATAGTGGTTTAACTAGGCCAAATTGACCAAAAAGAGTGTGTATGGTGGTAAATGTCTAAAAAGGGGCACTTAGAAGGTATAAGTTTTTTTTTTAGTTTTTAAAATTATTGGTTTGTCATTAAATTTTAGGGGATTACAAGGTGGTCCAAGTTTAGAGATTTCAAAAGATTTATAGAATGCAACAGACTTGACTTTTATCTCTTTCATGAATCAATGAAGTGGGTTCTATGACATGTGAAGTTATCCTTGGAATCTTAAAAGACTAGAAAGTCTATGCAATACATGTAGATGGTTTGTGTCATATTTTGGAATATTAGAATTTGTAATTTCAAGATTTTCAAGACTTGTGTTGGAATTTTATTGGAAGGTAAAGTGCAAGGTTTTGAGAAGAATTTAAACTTTCTAAATATATATGCTTCATATAAGGACCATATACATTTTTGGGACAAGATTGATGATAGTGGTTTATTAAGTCTAGAAAATTTGGTAATTGATGGAGACTAAAATTTTACTCTACATTCACATGAGAATTGAGGAACAACTTCTCCTCTAAATACTTTGGCTAGTTATTTTCTAGATCTTTTTAGGACACATCGGTTAGTAGATATCTTGCCTACTAAATTATCTCCTGCTTGGAAAAACAAAAAGGAGTGGGTAAAAGATTGGATTTTTTTTCCTGAATGAATCCATTGTAGATCACTATTCGAGATATACATCTTTGGTCATTCATGCTAATATATCAGATCATTTTCCAACAACTCTTCAATTTGAGGAAGAACTTTTAGACTTAAATCTACCTTTTAACTTTAATCATTCCTTGTTAAAAAATGAGGAGTTCTATCATGATCAGAGATTTCTGGTTTATGGTCTCTTGTCTTGGT
Source organism: Pseudotsuga menziesii (assembly GCA_001517045.1). Lineage (NCBI taxonomy): Eukaryota > Viridiplantae > Streptophyta > Pinopsida > Pinales > Pinaceae > Pseudotsuga > Pseudotsuga menziesii. Next base: position 11,324 of record LPNX010025334.1, on the reverse strand, counting down.
AACCTAAACGTGATGGATCTTCTGGTCTATAAGCTGAAGCTACTTAAAAAAAGGGTGACAATGTGGTTGAAAAAAAAGTCCTTAGAAGGAAATTTATTTTTGCAACAAATTGAAAGTGAATATACAGAAATTTTGGAAAACTTGACTGGCTCCTTCTCCGTGGAAGATAAATTTAAGATTACAGATCTTGAAAGCAAAATAGATGCAGTTCTAAAGAAAGAAGAAGATATTATGAGACTAAAAAGCAGAGCTTTATGGATTAAAGCTGATAATAATAGACACTTTTTTCACAAATTTTCCTCCCATCGTAGGAATCAAAACACAATTTGGGAAATTAAAAAATATTGATGGGCTCAAAGTTACTTCTCAGGGAAATATCAAAAAAGTTGCAGAAACACATTTCAAATCTCTCTTTAAAGATCATGGAAGGGCTATCATTGGCAATCAGATGAAGGTTCTTGAACAAATTCCTTATTTTTTTTCCAGGGAAGGACTTTAGATTGAAAAGCTATTTCATTGGAAGAATTAAAACATGTTTTAACTGGCTTCGCTAAAGACAAAATCCCTAATCCAGATGGTTGGATTGTTGAGTTGTTTCTGCCTTCTTTGACATTATGGAAAAGGAATTGTTGGAGGTTGTAGAATTCTCTAGAAAAAAATGTTTTATGCCAGGGTCCCTAAACTCTACCTTTATTACTCTTATTCTGAAAAGGATAATCCTAATTCATTTTCTTACTTCAAGCCTATTGCTCTATGCAACCTAGTTTATAAGATGGTGACAAAAATGATTGTAGAAAGACTAAAACCAAATTTATCCTAGGTAGTCTCTAAAAAACAATTCGGTTTTTTAATCTAAAATGCAGATTGTAGATGCTATTGGGGTTACACTGGAATGTTTACATACTGCCAAATAAAAAAAATCCCAGTTATGTTGTAATGAAGATTAACCTAGCAAAGACATATGATAAGGTTAATTGAGATTTTTTACGATTGGTTCTGATTCAAATTGGTTTGTCTGTGCAAGTGGTAAAGTGGATAATGGCCTGTGTCTCATCAGCAAATTTTGTGGTTTTGATAAATGGATCCCCTACTAACTTCTTTAGAAGCTCTAGAGATTTAAGGCATGGATACCCAATGCCACCCTTGTTGTTCCTCCTGATGATTGAAGGGCTAGGCAGAATGGTTTCAAAAGAATGTAAAGAATATCATTTTTCAGGTATAAAGTTCTCTGCTAATATTAAAATTACTCATTTACTTTTTGGGTTGGAAAATATTGAATATTGGAAGGTTTTGCATGCTATATCGGATATCTTTTGTAAAGCCATAGGGATGGAAGTTAATGCAGAAAAATGCTACTTCTATATATATATATATAGTCCAAACACATACTTTGTCTAAACTTAAGAAGCTATTTCATTTTAAGACTGGCCAGATGGAAGACGGTTTCAGGTATTTGGGATTTATTGTAAAAGCAAATAATTATCATGTGATGGACTGGTTATGGTTGATCAAGAAGATTGAGAGAAGAATTTCAAATTGGTCGTATAGGTTCCTCTCTCTAGGTGGAAGGCTCACTTTAGTCAAGGCAGTTCTGTTAAGTATCCTGGTTTTTTGGTGTTCACTAATTATACTTCCAAAGTACATTTTAAACATTATAAGAGAAAAGAAATTCATTTCTTGTGGGCAGGGACGAGGAATGAAAGAAAGTTTCATTTGGTCTCTTGGGAACAACTTGCTTTACCCAAATCCCTGGGTAGCTGGGGCATAAAAAACTTGACATGATTTAATACTGCTTTATGTTTAAAAAGTATGTGTAGATGTATTTTTAATAAAGGATTATGGAGTATGACGATGAGAACTAAATACTTGAAGAAGTTGTATGTCATTAGGTGGTTTATATTGACTGAGATAGACCAAAATGGAGTTTCAATTACATGGAAGAGCTTCCTTAAGGTTTTTCATTGGTTACCTGGATGCAGGTGCTAGCCTGCCTGGCTGACAGTGCATCACACCTCAGTTTAGGAGTCATCAATGTGGCACCACGCATGCCAGTTGCATTAATACCCTTCCACAACCCTTCATTTTTGATGTACGGATGGGTGAAGTTGTCTTGTCACAGGCTGGCGACCTTCAAGTTTGTTCCATCGGCATTCAACCTGGTTTTAATGGCATTTAGGATAAAGATGTGGGTCTTCTTCAGGTACAGAAGGAACGAGATAAGAAGGTGGCCATGGGAGTTGGATGAACTATCTACTTGCACCCTGTTGTGTATGTTTTCTTCTAGTTCTGCGTCCACATTATTGCCTCAACTATGTGTGGTCAATTCGTTTTGCATCATATTATGTCGCTGTTGGTTTTGCAGTTTCACAACCTCCACTTAGCTCAGGTCTTCGTGATGTCCAGGAAAAGGGGGACGCCTCACAGGGGAAGCAGTGGCTGTAGAAAGCCACAAGGGGGTCTAAGCATTAACGGAAATTTGAGGGCTAAAATGGGTCTCCTAAGGAAAATAATAAAATAATATTTATTAATTTTGGAGGAAGAAAGAAAAAAAAACTACTTTTTTGTTCGTATTTTCAACATATCTCGATGCATTTTTACTCAAATTTCGAGCAGGAGGGCTCGTTGGATGCGGAATTAAATTCCGCATCCAACGAGTACCCACCTCACTACATCATCATCACATTTTTCAGGTATTTCTTGTTTTTTGGCTAGCAAGTCCCGTCAAAAGTATGCAGTGTGGGTACTAATTGGATGTGAAATTTAATTCCACATCCAACGAGCCCTGTCGCTCGAAATTTGAGTAAAAACACAGAGATATGTTGAAAATACGAACAAAAAAAGTAGTTTGTTTTATGAAAAATGTATTTAGTCAACCATTCTAGTTGACTCATTATATTGAAATTATATTGCTTCTTGAATTCTAACTCAAAAGAATTTATTGTTGACTCTTTTTCTTGTAAGGCCCATTTTAGACCCCAAATTTCTTCTAATGGTGTTGTGCCAAAGGAGGGCTACGAAGCCAGAATTTCGATACACGTTCGTGCCTTAACTGACAACTGGGAAGGCCACCTGGTTAACGAGTTGCTCGCCACTGGGTGAGGAGGGGGGGAAATTAATCATTATTGGATGATAAAAAATATGATGGGGGTTCTTATGGAAGACATGATGGGAAACTGGAGCTTAGCTCACAACATTGTTTCTTCTGTCAAGGCCATAACGACCTACATGGATAACTAGCTCAGTATCACGGACACTACCTTTTCCTGGAAATGCATGGCGACTGAGTAGAGGCACGTTGGAGCTATAGAGATGGGGTGTCGCAACAACATAGAAGGAAGATCGACGGATAAAGGACCGACACTGGCTCTGGAAGTTGCTACCTGTTGATTTTTCTAAGCTGCATCGAGAGCCATTCTCTTAGGAGAATGGAGACATCTGCTCCGGGATCAGGATGTGGAACCAATCCAGTACTAGGAGACTCAACCTTGAGTTGAGTGACCATTCTATTGAATGGGGATATCTGGTCCAGGACCAAGATACGGAGCCATTCCAGCACTCGGGGACTCAACCTTGAGTTTAGTGACCATTATGTTGAATGGAGACATGTTGTCCGGGACCGGGATGTGGAACCAGTCTCGCACTAAGGGACACGGCCTATATTCGAGTGGCCATTCTTTGAATGGAAGCACCTAGTCAGTTACTAGGAATTTTACCTAGTCCGGGACTAGGGACTCAGCCCGAGGCTAAGGGCCATTCTCCAGGAGAATGGAGGTGCTTGGTCTGTTACCAAGTATTTGACCTTGTGTTAAAGTATTCATCTTATGGCTGAGGAACCTGGTCTATTACTAGGATAAAATTATAAACCCTATATCGGGTCCGTGCATGTGTGACACTCTGACCCTCGATCAGTCGGATTTGTGATCTCCTTCCAAGGCTTAGCTACCCTTGGTTAATACACCTTAGTATATGATCTTGGTGTCACACAATGTGAGATAAAAGTATTAGTAACTATCTCTATTTATGATGATGTACTTTGAGTGGGGATGAAGGGCCACCTTGACCACTTATTTTAACTACAGGGAACTTGAAGAAGGCTAAAGTAAAAGTCTAAAATACATAAGGACCCTTAGAACCACTGAGGAGTCAAAGTGAAAGTGAAAGAAGACCTTTAGTACCACTGAAGGTAAAAGTCAAAGTAATAAAAGAATAAAGTATTATTATTTTGTTCTTTTGATTTTTGGTCCACTGACAAGTGACTTCAAAGGCTATAAAAGAAGATCAATCTATTTCATTATTACACACTCTTGCTCTTACACTTACAGCTACTCCAATAGAAGAATTTGTTGGTTATTGAAGAGAATGAAGTTTTATGGTTATGCCCTAGCATGGATGAGTCTATCTAGGGAATCTACACTTGTTTTTTAATCAACCCTAAACTAGGGTTTCACCAATTTTTGCAGCATCTTTGTTGGGCTAGGAAAGGGAACAAGGAAGAAACCGAAGCACAAGTGCAAGAGGAAAAGCAGGCGTGCAACAAAACAAAGGCAATAAAATGGAGAAAAGGAAGCGCAGAGCAGAGAAAGTTGCGACGAAAAATGGTGCGACAAAGAAAAAGTGGACCTAGAGTCTATGGAAGAGTGGCAGGTAGAAGAGTAAAGGTTGGAAAGAAACAGGCCAGAAGACCGTAGGAGCTCGAATCAATGGAAGACTAAAGGACGGGTTTTTGCGGCTAGTTATGACATGTACAAGCAGACCGAAAGACGTTTCCGCGGCTATTTATGGCCTGCGATCGATGTAAGGAAGGACGTTTTTGCAGCTAGTATGGCCTGTAATAAATGTAATAGAAGATATTTTATGGCTACTTATGACTATAATAATTGAGCTGTACTCAGTCGACCTGTGAGGTCTTGTAACATCTATAAATAAGAGGAACCCATTTTGTATAAGGGTTTGCTTCAGAAAGATTGTAGTCTGGTTCAGTTGGTTCAATCCTTGCTAAGACAATAGTAGAAGTATTTTGAGGAGATTAGAGAGAAGTCTGATAGTAGAAGGTTGTTGAGTTGCGGATCTGCAGCTGTGTGCGCATACCGTTTTGTAGAGTCATTCTACAGCTGAGTGCGTAGATAATAGAGTAGAAGAGTCGATCCAAGCAATGTGCGGATCAGTAGGAGTAGATAGAAGAAAAACATAAAACAGAGAGAATGAAAGTAAGAAAGAGTCTAAGTTAAATGGACATATCTCAAAACAATCTGCAAGTCACAGACTGCAAGGTGCTATATATTTCTCATGCCAAATGAAGAGCACCTTGGTGGTTTTTCCCGATTGGGTTTCCACATCATTTCTTGTGTCGCATGAATGATTGAGTGATGTATGTCGAATGTTGAATATTCAATGTTTAACAGTTAATATTGAATGTTTGATTATCTTGCATTGTCTATGAATATTGTTTGAATGAATGTTGCAATACTGATAAAAGAAGTGAACGAATGAATGATTAAAGAATTGTCGAGCATTGTGTATTATTCCATGTCAAGATACTATTAAGTCGTAACACAATCGTTGCATTGTTATTTACTATTAAGGAATGATCTGTGTCGCACTGTTGCACCAGTTGTTAAGTGTTAAGGACAAATTTGTGATGCATGTTGCTTGTGTTGCACTATTGCACCATTGTCGAGTAGTAAAAGACTCCATCCTTCAAACTCTGTCGAACACCTTGGTCGTGCGCTAAGGGACTGTAATCTCTCATCGACTACGAAAACATGGTTCTGGAAGTTACACATTAATATATCTCAGGTGAGAGTGCGCCTGCCTAGCAGGTTTTTCCAGCTGAGCTTGCTCTTTTAGGCCGATGTCTTTGGGTGTTTTGCTGGTTTCGTAGATCTGTTGAACCTAGGTCGCAAGAGTGGGAAAAGTAGGCCAACAAACGGTTCTGTTGTCGGGGCCCATAATCATTTGAGTCGAGGGAAATGTTGTGGCATCTGACAAAGAAGGAAATTGAGGATTGGTTGAAGTCTATGATGTTGGAATTTGTGGAAGAAGAGGGCGCAATATTGCGGTTGAGCACAGAAAGTTGGTCGGACCGATACATATACTCTGATATTCATGAGATCTTCTTTTCATAGTTTCATATTGTGTTGCATGAGTGGTTGTCAAGATTGGAAACTCAGCAGACAAATTTATAAATAAGAGAATCAGTCGAGTGGAGTGTTCAGTTGATTCACGAGGTAACCAGTGTAAGTAACCCCATATCTAGAGTTGTTTATTTTTGGGTCGACAGTATTTTGCGAGGGTATATTACTGAGTTTGCAGTAGAGATGATAACCTCATATAGTGAGGCCTAAGGAAATTTTTTACAAGGACCCTGAAGAAGGTATTTGTTGTTTATAAAAACATGGATAAAGATGCTCGTCTATGAGAAGGGTATTTTGCAATTGAGCAATTGAGTCGCATATCCAGAGGAGGGGATATGTCGTAGACGACCTATAAAGAAAATGGGAAATGGTGAGCTGAGATGTTCTCAGTAAGTACAGAACCTGAACTAGAATTTGGACTCTTGAGGAGCGGAAGGAGATTCAGATTAGGAAAAAAAAGAAAGACAGTAGGAGGTAGACAAACTCCTAGTTTGTTCGAAGAAAGTGAATACGAAGTTGAGTCGTGGCTCGATGAAGGGTTTTGCGACGAAGAGGAAGACTATAGTTTGATTTCTGAAGGAGCAGAAGAATCCTAAGAATCTGCAGAGACATGAAGATCAGGATGCAACTACACCACACCAGGAGTATCACCAGAGGTAAGGTCTAGAGCCTCATCTCCTACAAGAACTATTAATACTAATAGTGCTAGTACTGTGACTAACGCGCAGGAAATTCCACCTCCATTAGATTGTTCATTGAATATCCCCGACACCAACTCAATGGATGGGGTAGATATTAGATTACCAGCATTCAATGGGAATGGATAAGAAGATCCAAAGCAGCATTGGTTCCTTTGCGAAGCTTTTTGGATGGTTCGCCAAGTTCACAATGCGGACATAAAGAAAGCACATACGGTTACGCCTTTGTGAGGCTGCGCATTGGATTAGTTTATGAATTTTTCTGTAGTACCAGCAGGAACCCCACAGAAGACCCTTGATGAGATCCGACTAGCGGTGATTTGTGAGTTCAGAAAACCTAAATCTGAGTCGCAATGCATCACTGAACTCAAGGAGATAAAGCAGTTACCGACGGAATCTGTATGGGATTTCAATCAATGGTTTAAAACTTTGATGGACAAATTTAGTTTCCAAATGTTAGAGGTGTAGCATAAAGAGTGGTTTATTGTTGTGCTACTACCACACATCTGAGCTCCTTTGATGCAATAGAATATTGTGTCGCAGACAGAAGCGCTAGAACAGGCGGTGAAGTTGGAATCATCGTCGATCGGAGATGGTGGCGCAAGAATGATGTAGATTCAGTCGCAGTTGGCTTATCTGACCGTGCAGCTTTAGGACATCAAGAAGGGAAAATACTCCCAAGAGGACTTATGGTGCACAAGATGTCAAACGAATGGACACACCAAGGATAATTTTCCATCATACATGAACTATATCTCATCGAGTGCGCCAAATCCATTGAGTACCCACGGATTACCCTGCTGCCGAATATGCCAAACTAGAGGGCATCGCGACGAGGACTGTCTATACTTACATAAGATTGTAAGTACCCCAGCCATCCTTTACTGTAAGTTTTGCAAACCAATAGGGCGTGATGAGAAGGATTGTAGAGCATATCAGCTCCTGAAGGAGAATACATTAGACACCTATTTGATGAATAACGATGGCTAGGATCAGGCTGAACAGGTGCAAGCGCACTAGCATCCTGCACCTTTCCCACAAAACCAATATCAGAATCAGTATCAGCCTCAGTATTCATCGCAAAATAAATATGAGTCACAGAATCAGTACCCAGTGCAGCAGCCACACCCTCAAAGAAGGCGGGGTGGAAACTTCAGAGGTAGAGGAGGAGGAGGATTTGGCAGAGGAAGAAGTCAAGTCGTATGCTATAACTATGGACAGTCGGGCCATTATGCCAAAGATTTCCAAGAACCTGTGAAGACATGTTCATATTGCAAAGCGTAGGACCATAATGTGGAGCAATGTCCCTAGTTAATTGCAAAGTGGTAAGCTCGGACTGTCGTAGGTCGTAACCCCACACATAATCCAAATCCAAACCCTAAGCCTAATGTTCAGATGATTGTTGTTGAGCCGAAAGAGCCAAGTGTTGCTACGACTGGAACTGATCACAATATACCACAAAAACAACTGCAGGTGCGACCCGCGGCGCAGAAGAAAATACCCTTCAACGTTAAAAAATAGAAGCAAGTATTTTTGGAAGTGTGACCAGAGTTTGTGGATCCAGAACAGCTGTCAACCTCAACCGAAGTCAAGGAGATGCCTGAACGCTTCCAATAGATCTTCCAGAAACAAGCTTCAAGAAAAGTTAGTAAGATCAAGCCATTTCTTTCAAGTTGCTTCACGATAAAGATGCTATCGCAGAACTACAAGAACTAATAGAAGAAACCCCAGACAAGTCGTAACCCGAAAGAAGAGCTAACCATGTTAAGAAAAAATTCAAAATGGGCACAAGTTGAGAATGACTACATAGATAGGAGACTACAACATGGATTACATTATTCTAGATCTAGAGTCGGACGTTAATATTTTGACATGACAAATGTGGGAGAGCATGGGCAAGCCACGCTTGGACTGGTCCCCTATCCAGTTGAGGCTTGCAAATCAGGCGAAGGTCCTACCGATTGGTAGGCCAAGTCAAGTTCTTGTCGATATTGAGGGGCTGTGCACATTCATAGACTTTGAAGTCATCAACATTGTTGATGACACAAACCCATATCCCGCGCTTCTGGGGATAGATTGGGCTATAGATAATCAGACGATCATAAACTTCAAGAAAATGATCCTCTTGTTCGAGGATGATGAGATGAGGGTAGTGTTTCCCATTGATCCACTAGAAGGACATAGGTATGTTGAACCAGTCCATAATGAAGGATGGGTTACTATCTAGACCATATCTATAATGTCAACACCTTAAAAGATGATTACATACATCCTACCGCGGATGGAAACCTGAGCTGGAGGAGTACTAGCTCATGCAGATCAGATTTAGGAGAGGCCTTGGAGAATGGGAAAAACATATTGCATGAAGTCTCTATGCGGATATGCGCTAGGATTACAAGGTCTGTGCGGCGAGTGGAGAATCAATCGAGGGAGTTACCCACTTATGAGGGATTTCCTAATCTTGCAACCTTCCTAAGCGAGTTTGAAGGGATGGTAACAGAACCGCAATGCTTGTCTGCATTAGACTATGTGCTAAAGGTTGCACTCGCTAGATGGTGGGGTACACATAAGCGGTCCATATCAGAATGACCGCAGTGCAGAAGGTTGTTGGAAGTCAGATTCGACGAAGAAGTCACAATCGTAAGTCAAAAGTAAACAGGGCTATCGAATCTTGTCGAACACCTCAATTAGTGTCGCACGACATTTGTAGATTACCCGCGACAGGAATGGGTCCATCATTTCATACACACCTTGAAAATGATACCCAAGAGCTGGTATACATCCATGGATTTGTAACAAGGAACTCGAGATTGGGACGAAGTGGTTAAACAATTTGCACACACCTTTGCATTTGTTGATGAGCAGCCGACAGTTGATGTTGCGCTTCAAACGATCAAGGAAAAAATATTCGATGAAATCCCTAAAGAAATAGCAAGCTCCCACCAGTGTAGTGCGACCATCCAACAATGGATGTCTTGTTACAATCTGGCTGGAGAACCAGATGACGATCCGAATAACATAAACATACTAGAGTCAGAGGGCATGCGCGAAGTCGAAGGAAGTGATATTTCGAGTGACCAGTTCCTTAAGTCGCTAAAAATCAAGAAAGTGAATATTGGTTGACTGGAAAACCCGAAGTTCGCCAATATAGCAGTTTATTGGGACGATGAAACGGTATCCAAGATAATAGGCTTGTTGCATGAGTATCAAGACCTATTCCCTACTAACTTCTCAGAGATGAAGGGAATAGTGGCACTATTACATTTCGACCCAAAATCCGATGGTTACTTCCGACGACGCATGGATTTTTTCTTTTAAACTCACCAAAAATAAGAAAGTTAAATTTTTTTTTTAAAGATTTGGTCATAACCGTCTCTTAAGCGACGGCTAGGCTCATAAGCGTCGCTTAAGCGACGGCTAGCCTAGCAAGCGTCGCTTAAGCGACGCTTATGAGCCAAGGACCCCTTAGAGATAGTTTTTCTTATGTTTTACATGTGTTGTCCATGTGATTAAGCTCAATAAGTGAGGTTTAGGGCCTAAGGTTTTGTTGGAATTTGATGGAGACTAGGGTTCTCATACATGACCAACAAAAGAGACATTGTAGTTTAAATGTGTTGGTGTATCCAATCTTCCCAAAGATAAGAATGTCTCACTTGAATCATGGCCAATAGTCTATAGATTTAAGGGAGATATATTAGGATTTCCACAACCCCTTTAGATAACTTTACCAACATCCATTTAACTTATATTGTTCTTATACTCAACAAAATACAACACTATCAAATTAACTATGGGAATTAATCATTATAACATCTTATAATAACTATGCATCACCCAATGGTTTAGACATAAATAAAGGAGGTAATATATAACCATTTGAAATATATAATAGAAAAAGACATAGACTATCAAAGGAAATACTCATTTATTCATCCAATTGCAAGACTTGTAATAGAGTTATACACAATATCATATGAGATAGGCCATACAACCATTACATCAGCAACCAAACAAAAACTAGAGGCAACTAAATACTATCCCTTTCTCATAGCCCCAAAGGACTTTTATACAAAATATAGGGGTTAAATTTTATTGTGTCAATCCAGTTACAAAAGGGTTAATGGTTGATCATGACAATCCATTACCCACATCATCTTATTAAATACATTCATTTAAATACTATAGTCAATTGTATTTGAATTTAATTTCATTCCTTTATCCTATATAGTATATATACATAAATCGATCAATCATTTCAAAAAATACATATAAATGTCAAGTGTAAAAATATCGGCCCTTGTCCATAAGTTTGTGTTGGTTTGTTGTTCCAAAAGAAAGAATTGAGGGTTGTGTGATCTAGAATGATGGTGTTTTGAAGGATCGAGTGTATTCCATTTGCAAATTGATTTGATGGGGGACTGGCAATGCACAGGGCCTCTCCTTCCAATGGGGGGCTCCTCGGCAGATATTGTTGTGAATAGCAAGAGACAGA